>JANAVB010022798.1:432144-918885 GCA_029216955.1 Iris pallida | reverse complement strand
GGGGAAGCACACAGCTCGCACGCGCATGGTGCACCCGCGTGTTCCCGTGTCATGCGCGACCCGACACGATGCCAAAATCAACTCAGAACACCAGAAACCCATAAGCAACACTAAACCCTAATTTTCTATTCAAAAATATTCCAGAAATCAATTCGAAATGCCCTTTGGGGCATTTCATCAAACACATACACATCCACTGATACGTGTCCGATACGGACACGTATTGGACACGAATCCTAGGGTTAGCTATACCTACAGTTAGGGTAGGCCTAGGGCTTCCTAAATATGCAATAATAACAGCATTTTATGGGGGATTCGAAATTTACCTAGGGTTTAAAATGGCTCAAAAGCCCCAAATGAGAGTGGATCCTCAAGCTACCAAACTCCATCAAATTGCTCACACTCTGAAATTTCTCACCAAAAATAGCAAGTAGAATAAATTTAGAGCCCATTGCAATTGATTTGAGGGAAAAAGGAATTAAATAAGAATTTCTAGGAATTATTGATGTTGGAGCATACCTCTTTCTAAAACTTGAGAACTTCGTAAAGGAGGCTAGCCCTAACTTTGAGGAGATTACTTATAGGGGGGAATCCCTAGGCTAGTGTGGTCGGCCAAGTAGGGATTGGGCTAGGTTACATGGTGTTGGGCTTTGGGCCTCTATGGCTTAAGTCCTAAATCATGACTTGTGAAACCACAAGCCATTAACTAGCCTAATAAATCCTAATCTCTCCAAATAATTTCTAATGAGTTTGATATCACTAACTTAGGTCAAACAAGGGTTTCATAACCTAACCAAGTTGTCATGACCTAGGTTAGCTTCTAGGACAGTCTCCTAAGTCACCCTGAGTCTAAGTCAAAAATAGCACCAAATCAATTATACTAAAAATCACTGAAAATTCTAATAATTATAATTAATACTAAATAATTCCAATAATTCCAAAATTTTAAAAATGACCAAAATACGCTCAAGCTAGAAAAGTGGTACTGACAAATCTACCCCCTTAAAATAATTTTGTCCTCAAAATTAAAGGCGAAACTAACTGCTGAGAAGGATAGAAAAGTATACCTCAAGGTCCAAAAAGATAGGGGTACCGCTCGCGCATCTCATCCTCCCGCTTCCAGGTAGACTCTCCTGGAGAATGATGCCTCCATGTGATGCGTACCAAGGGTATCACCTGGTTCCTCAGTACCTTCTCTCGGCGATCCAGAATCTCCACAGGCTGCTCTGGATAACTGAGAGTAGGTCCAACCTCAATCTCGAATGATCAAGCACATGGCTAGGGTCAGCCACGTACCGTCTCAACTGTGATACGTGGAATACGTTGTGAACTCCCACTAGTGCAGTGGCAAGTCTAGCCTGTATGCCATCACCGACTCTCCCACTGATAACGAAAGGGCCGATGAAGCGCGGGCTAAGCTTCCCACCTCCACCAAAACGTATCATACCACGAGTCGGATATCTGCAGAAAAACCATGTCTCCAACATAATCACAAGCAAGGTCTCAATTACTAAAAATCAAACACGATCAATCAAAAAACAAAAAACAACTACTTCTAATCCTATCTCTAAATCTGTACCTCAAACTCCAACGGCCTCCGGTGGCTATCGGCCCAGTGCCGATGTCTATCCTGCGCCACGCGAAGTCTGTCCCTGATGAGCTTCACCTTCTCGGCTGCATCAACAAGCATCTCTGGTCCCAGTAAAGCTCGCTATTCAACATCATCCCAAGATAAGTGTGTACGACACCTACGCCCGTACAGAGCCTCAAAAGGTGACATCTCAATGGCCTGATAACTGTCGTTGTAAGCAAACTCCACCAAATGTAGATGATCCTCCCAGGAACCTCCAAAATCTAGGACGTACGTCCGTAGCATGTCCTCAAGCGTCTGAATAGTCCTCTCTGACTGTCCGTCCGTCTGGGGGTGGTATGCAGTACTAAACTTGAGCTGAGTGCCCAAACTAGTCTGCAAACTCCTTCAGAAATAGAAAGTAAAGCGACTATCCCGATCTGAGATAATACTGACGGGAACTTCGTGAATCCTGACTATCTGTCGCATGTACAACTCTGTAAGCCTCTCTGTAGACGTACCCACATTGAATGGCAAGAAGTGGGCCAATTTGGTCAACCTGTCAACGATGACCCAAATCGCGTCTTTCGCTCCTGGTGTACGCGGTAATCCAGATACGAAATCCATGGTGATATATTCCCACTTCCACTCTGGAATGGGCAACGGCTGCAATAATCCTTCGGGAATCTGCCTCTCTGCCTTGACCTGCTGACAGACCAAGCATCTAGCTACGAAGCGAGCTACCTCCCGCTTCATTCCGTACCACCAGACAAGCTCTCGCAGATCCTTGTACATATTATTGGTACCAGGATGTATAAAGTACTGCGATCTGTGAGCCTCCTGCATGATCTGCTCCCTGATCTCCCCGCTAGGCACACATAACCTGGAACCGTGCCTCAAGGCACCATCCTCTGCAAGAGAAAAATTGCCATCCACCAACCCTGTACGAACCTTCTCTCGGATACACCGCAGAGCCACATCCTCGAAATGCGTCGCCTTGATCCTCTCCATCAAGTCCGACTGTATCTGAAGGCCCCATAACTGCATCTGCACTCTGGCACAATCACCTCAATCCCAAGGCTCTCCAAGTCTGCAAGCAAGTACCGATCCATAGTCAAACACATGGCTGTCGGATACCTACTCAAGGCATCGGCAACAACGTTGGCCTTCCCGGGTGATACTGAAGTGAGATGTCAAAGTCCTTCATCAACTCTAGCTACCTGCGCTGCCTCATGTTGAGCTCTTTCTGTGTAAACACATACTTCAAGCTCTTGTGATCTGTAAAAGTCTCCACCTTCTCTCCATACAGATATTGTTTCGACAACTTCAGAGCAAATATCACTGCTGCCAACTCTAGGTCATAGGTAGGGTAGTTCTTCTCATGGGGACGTAACTGCCTGGAAGCATAGGCAATCACCTTTCCATGTTGCTGCAAGACACAACCCAGCCCCTTCTCTGAAGCATCACTATAAATAGTGAAACCACCTGATCCTAAAGGCAATTTCAGAATCGGAGCTGTCGTAAGCCACTTCTTCAACTCATCAAAAGCTGTCTAACACTCCTCTGACCAAACAAACTCAGTATCCTTCCGGGTCAACCGAGTCAACGGCTCTGCAATCCGGGAGAAATCATGTACAAATCTCCTATAATATCCTGCCAGCCCCAGGAAACTCCTGATCTCTGCCACTGAAGTCGGTGCTGTCCAAGCCTCAACTGCTGTGATCTTCTTCGGGTCTACTGAGATACCATCTCCAGTCACCACATGACCCAAGAAGTCAACCCGGTCTAGGAAGAACTCGTACATCGAGAGCTTACCATATAATATCTCCCTCCTGAGTGTCTCCAGAACCACTCTCAAGTGCTCCTCGTGCTCTTCCTCTGTCTTGGAATACACCAGGATATCATCAATGAATACGACCATGAACTTGTCTAAGTACTGGTGGAACACCTTGTTCATTAGGTTCATAAACACTGCTGGTGCATTGGTCAGCCCAAACGGCATAACCAAAAACTCAAACTGCCCGTACCGTGTCCTGAAAGCGGTCTTGGAAATATCCTCCCTCTTCACCTTCACCTGGTGATAACCTGACCTCAAATCAATCTTGGAGAACACCCGAGCTCCACTTAACTGATCAAAGAGATCATCGATCCGCGGCAGTAGGTATCTGTTCTTGATCGTCAGGTTGTTGAGTGCCCTGTAGTCGATACACATCCGTACTGACCCATCCTTCTTGGGTACAAAGAGTACCGGTGCACCCCAAGGTGAAGAACTCGATCGGATGAAGCCCTTGTCCTGCAGCTCATCCACCTGCTTCTTCAGCTCCACCAATTCACTGTTGTTCACTCGATAGACATGCTGAGAGATCGGTTCCGCACCGGGAACAATGTCTATCGAGAACTCTACATCCCTGTCCGGTGGAAGCCCTGGCAACTCCTCTAGAAATACGTCCATAAACTATGCGATCAAGGGATGTGGAGACACCTACTCCTCAACTGATGCTCCACAGAAGACTCCGCTATCCTGCTCTATCTGCCGCCGGGTGTACTCAAACTCTGGCTCTCCTGGCACCCCAAACAAAACTCTACCCCCTCGGCAATCAATGCAGGCGTGGTGTCTACTCAGCCAGTCCATACCTAATATAATATCGTAGTTCGGTAATGGCATGACGAGTAAACTGACCCCCAACTCTCGGCCTCCCAATATGACATTCTGCCCTCTGAAAACATCACTGACGAGGATGACCCCACCCCCGTTCGTGATCTTGCAGGTCCTAGGCAATGGTTCGGAAACCAGACTGTGTTTAATAGCATACGATACTAACACAAAGCTGTGGGAAGCCCCAAAATCAAAGAGTGCAAAAGCTGGTGTAGAGTCTAAAAGAACCGAACCTGCTATCAACTCCCCTACGGCCTCTGCATCCTCAGCCGCCAGGGTAAAAGCTCGCCCCTGCTGTCCACCTCGTGCCTGCTGCTGGTGCTGGTGTAACCTCTGCTGCTGGGTCGACAATAGCCCCTTCAGCTGACCTGCTGGAGCCTTGGCTGCCCCAGCTCCTCCTGGTACCGGACGTATCGACGCCACTGGATAATCTCCCATCTAGTGATCCGCTGATCCACACATCAAGCATCTACCGAGTCTCTTTCTGCACTCGTCCTACTCGTGCCCAGGCTTCTTGTAGAAAGTACAACTGATAGCCTGCTGCCTGGGTGCCTACTGCCCTCTCTGCTGTTGGTGCTGCACCTGCTGAAGAGGTGCCCTGCCCTGCTGCTGATACTGCTGAACTGGCCTCTGCGGCTGCTGCTACTGGAAGTGAGGCCTCTTGGCCTGCCCCTGACTGCTGCTACAACCCTGGAAGTCACGACCCCTCTTCTGCTTCAACCCTAGGTCATCTTCCGTCGCCATAGCTCCAGAATATATCTCTGTAAAAGTAGCATTCTGGTCACTCTTAGTCAGCGATCGAACCTCTCTAATCAAGCCACGGTGAAACTTCCTCGCCTTCGTCTTCTCAGTCAAGTTATCTATGAAACGGGCCAATCTACAAAACTCTCCAGCATACTCAGCTATAGTCTGGTTCCCCTGAACCAGACCCTCGAACTGTGCCTCGATACCTCCCAAGGCCACATCAGGAAAGAACTACTCCTTAAACAGCTCATTGGACTGGGGCCAAGTCTGGCCCTCAACTCCCATCCTGGGATCTGTCTGATACCATGCAAGGGCTAAGTCCTGCATCTGACTGCCCGTCACCTCGATCTGGAGTCGAGCTGGTATCTCCGTCAGCCTGAATATCTCCTCGATATGCTCTATCCAGTCGTCTGCATAATGGATGCCCTCTGTGCCGAAGAACTCTCTGGAATGTATCTTCTGAAAGTCCTGTATGTCCCTCTCCCTCTGACGGGGCTGCTGCTGGGTCTCCTGAGCAGTAACCAACTCTACAGTAGTGCAAACTAGCTGGTGCACCTCGTCTATCCCCTGGCAGAAATCGGCAGTCTGCCTCTGCTGCTGCTGGTGGTGGGACTCCAGAATCCTCTCCACGAAGGAGAAGAGATGTGCAGCATCTACCATCCCCACAGGCGGAGGTGGCTGCGGTGGAAGGATCTCAGGAATCACAATGCTCGGCCTCCTGACTGGTTGAGGTGCTCCTCCAAAAGCTGCAGAAACACCGACTCCTGAGGGCTGCACTGGCCCTGTAGCACCGGAAGCTGGCTGCTGTTGAGGTCGAGAGGTGCTAGACCCCTCTCCAGCGTCTCCCAGTCCAGGACGATGCGATCTCGTCTCAACCATCCTGGAGACACAGATCAAACAAGAAACAATTACTGAGAATGAGTCGAAATATCAAAGGAGGACAGTTTAAATTTCTAAGGAAGACAATAAGCAGCAAAATAGATATACGAAATCTGATACGGAGTTTTCCTAGTATGATTTAGTACCTTCAAAAAAATACTAATTCCTACTGCAGGCTGCAGCGATATTCTAGTTCGAATACCACTAGATTTCTTGCCTAGGACCTGCATGGGCCACCACTAAAAACGTGTCACGACCCACACCCTATAGTAAGGGCACGAGACGTGGGTACGTCCAGTCTACGTCGCAGTATCGGTGGTAGAATACTGTCCTAGGTCAACATCTAAATAATATAAAGGTACCTGTATAGTATATACTCTCCGAATGGAGGTGACATAGCAAATACAGTCTCAATCACAACTAAGGTAGAACAGGATAAAGATAGATAGATAGATAATATCCAGAATAAAAAACACAGAGATACAATCCAGAATTTTAAGTGTCTAAAATAAGTACATATCCCAAAATCTCAAAATCCATATACAGTAATCCATGAGAAGTAAAGACATCCTAATCTAAGGGAGTGTCATCTACTGCTAGTGGATCCTGCTGCTGGTCCAAGTCCAAGCACTCGTCTAGTGTAGCACCATAGTAGGTAGGGCAGAATGCCTCAGCCTCGTCCTCTGTAATATTTCAACAGGTCCAGTCAGGACAAGAGCGAGCACAGTATATCTCAACAAATCATAGGAGGTCAGGATATATAATCATGCTAGAGATTAAGATACAAGAAACTGAAAGAATAACATGATAAAAAGGAAGACTGTAATAAATAGATACAGTATATAGAGAACTATCATTGACTAGTAATTCAGAGCACAAGATGGTTATGTAAACGGTACAATGTTGTACACGAGTAATCTACAGAGGTTGTACACGAGTAATCTACTGGATTGAATACATAACCACTTCTACTCCCCCGCCCCAATCAATACACAAGGATCTAGCCAAGTTATGTTATTACACACGAAGAATGGTCGTAGACGAAGATCATGTGAATACATGAATATATACGATTTCACACGATTTGTATACGAATGTCACGAATACAAGGAGTACACGATGCTCACGATAAAGTACACAAACACGAATACCCGATGTATTCACTAAGGGGATAACATCGTACGACAAGATCCATATAGTACTAATCCATGTTTCCAACGTGTCAATATCATGTAAAGTAATTTAAAGCAGGAAATATACTCCTAATGGAGGATATGAAATGATCAGAGACTGTACTCGCCTGTATCCTGAAAATCTGTAGGATATCTACTGTCCGAGGAGTGGTGTCTGTCTCCTATAGAACAGTACAAGTCAGTATGAGCCTAAAATGATAATAAGATGCAAGTCAATACATTGTACATGAATCTAGGTCAATCTAGACCAAAATCAACTCTTGGTCAACTCTGGTCAACCCTAGAAGTCAAATTAGGTCAACCAAGTCATACATAAGTCAAACAAGTCTATACTAGTCTAACTAGTCTATTCTAGGTCTAACAAGGCTATACAAGTCTAATCTAGACTCTATACTGGCATTCAAGCCACCCATAGGCTAAGAGCCCTAGTCTAGGCTATTAGGCAATACCATGCCTAATCCAACCATAACACACATATACACATGTCAATTCATTTATCTAAAATATTACACATATTGATATATTTATATAATATAATATAGAAATACACATGAGCATATATGTTACTATATGTATACCAAGCATACATATATATCTAATATATATAATAGGACACACACAGTATTATAATATATAGGATACCTATATATATATATATCTCACAAATATATATACATGTATATATGTATGTAGACATATATGTTGGGATAGGAAAGTGAAATGTGAATAGATACTTGTGTGTGTGTGTGGCATGAGGGTGTCTGTTAGCAGGAATTAAGTAAACAGTGAGGGTATTATATTGAATGGTAAACCTGTGCACAGTGTGACCCTGTGTGCAATGTCATATGCCAAGGAAAATAGTAAATCATGTGTGTGGTGTTCCTGAACCAGTGAGTGACAATAGGAATAAATAAATCTCAGGTTATGGAAATGAAAATAGTTGACAGAAAAGGGAAAAGAAATCAGTTCGAGCATACTATAGTGAAAGCTGGAAAATATGACAGTATACATACTTGTCAATAGGAAACAGGGAAAGCAGTAACATGTAAATCATTTCAGTTTCAGTTAAGGAATCATAAATCTCAGGAAAATAGGAAAATGAGATAACAGTTTACATGAACAGATTTCTGGTAACTCAATACCAAAACCTATATTGAACTCAACCATGTACATAACTAATAAAGAGTCATGATTTTAGTTCATTAGGAAGGGAAATAAATTCGAGCATTGTGAAGAAACCAAATCTCGGTTAATGTAAATCAGTCCAGGTTATCCCGAATAATCAATTCTCAGGTTATAGGCAATTCAGTGCAATCTACAGTTCATTAAGGAATGGATTAACCTCAGGTATAGGAAATCAGTCAGTGAAATAGGGAGGAATTACTCAGATATTAAGAACTGGAATTATTTAGTTCAGCTATAGAACTGAACTCAATCTACCAATGAAACAAAATCAGTTCTATTTCATTCGAAAACCAACACAAATGTCAAAATCTCATTCTCAACCAAAAAGCCTAATTCAAATTGTAACATTGTATTAACATGGACTAACAAACATGTGAGAGTAATTTACAGTTGGAAACATTACTTAAAATGGGATTAACAATAGGAATTAACAGGTAAAAACAGAAACGCCATGTATCAGTCCCTGTATATCAGTGACAGTGTACAGTCGAATGAATTTACCCAATCAAATTCAAATATCACATCAATAACCTAACTAACATGTAAATCCAATCTAATATAGATTATTAATCATATATAGGATCTAATTAACAATTAACATCATAATTTAAACCATTGAAAACTGAATTTAAAATAGTGAACAAATAATACACTGTACACGTACAGTGCACACCGTGTGCACGCACGATACCGTGTTCGACACGACACGAGAGGTCGTGTCACTTGGGAAACCCCGTGTCAGTGGTTGCCCCAACACGTGTGTCAAATATTACGTGCCCAAGTGGTGTGTGCTGTGCACAGGAGGCCCCGAACAGCAGAGGAAGCACACAGCTCGCGCGCGCATGGTGCACCCGCGTGTTCCTATGTCCTGCGTGACCCGACACGACTCCAAAACCAACTCAGAACACCAGAAACCCATAAGCAACACTAAACCCTAATTTTCTATTCAAAAATATTCTAGAAATCAATTCGAAATGCCCTTTGGGGCATTTCATCAAACACATACACGTATCCACTGATACGTGTCCGATACAGACACGTATTGGACATAAATCCTAGGGTTAGCTATACCTACAGTTAGGGTAGGCCTAGGGCTTCCTAAATATGCAATAATAACAACATTTTATGGTAGGGATTCAAAATTTACCTAGGGTTCGTAATGGCTCAAAAGCCCCAAATGAGAGTGGATCCTCAAGCCACCAAACTCCTTCAAATTGCTCACACTCTGAAATTTCTCACCACAAACATCAAGTAGAATAAATTTAGAGCCTATTGCATTGATTTGAGGGAAAAAGGAATTAAATAGGAATTTCTAGGAATTATTGAAGTTGGAGCATACCTTTTTTTAAAACTTGAGAACTTCCTAAAGGAGGCTAGCCCTAACTTTGAGGAGATTATTTATATGGGGGAATCCCTAGGCTAGTGTGGCCGGCTAAGTGGGGATTGGGCTAGGGTTACATGGTGTTGGGCTTTGGGCCTCTATGGCTTAAGTTATAAATCATGACTTGTGAAACCACAAGCCATTAACTAGCCTAATAAATCCTAATCTCTCCAAATAATTTCTAATGAGTTTGATATCACTAACTTAGGTCAAGCTAGGGTTTCATAACCTAGCCAAGTAGTTATGACCTAGTTTAGCTTCTAGGACAGTCTTCTAAGTCACCCTGAGTCTAAGTCAAAAATAGCACCAAATCAATTATACTAAAAATCACTAAAAATTCTAATAATTATAATTAATACTAAATAATTCCAATAATTCCAAAATTTTAAAAATGACCAAAATACCCTCAAGCTAGAAAAGTGGTAATAATACTTACTAAAAACACCAAGAAGTTTGCTAGTCGAGATGTCAAGGCTATGAACGCTCTTTATTGTGCTCTCGATAGTAGTGAATTCAATAGAATCTCTACTTGCAAGACTTCTAATGAGATTTGGAAGTTGCTTGAAGTAACACACGAGGGTACTTCACAAGTGAAGGAATCCAAGATTAGTAGACTCACGCAAGAGTATGAGTCCTTTAAGATGAAGCATGATGAATCTATTACTTGCATGTTTACTCGTTTTGGTGATATTATTAATCCTCTCTCTTCTCTTGGTAAAGAATATCCTGCTCATGAAAAGATCAGAAAAATTCTTAGAGGATTAACAAAAAGATGGTGTCCTAAAGCTACCTTAATCATTGAGGGGAATGACCTGACAGTCATGAACATTGAGACCCTCATGGGGAAGCTTATGACTCACGAACTCGATATGAAAGATCAAGAGGAATCTTCCATACAAGGGAAAGAGAAGAAGAAGGCCAAAGAGAAGGAGAAGTCTCCTGCTCTCAAAGTTACAAAGTCCTACTCCAAGGATAGCTCCGACGACAATGAGTCGGACGATGATGAAGAAATAGCTCTTACAGCTAAGCACTTCCGGAAGTTCCTAAAATTCAACAAAGCCAACTGCTTCAGACGGGACAATAAGGAAGATCCGGCGTGCTATCAATACAGAAGAACCGGACACATCAAGAGGGATTGTCCGATGATAAGAAAAGACTCAAGCAAGTACGAGAAGCCTAGCAAGGAAAGCTCGTCCTCCAGGAAATTTGCCAACACAAACATTTGGTGTGAGAGTGACGCAAGCGACTCCGACAACGACAAAGAGTGCAAACACAATGCCAACGTTTGTCTCATGACAACCGATGAGGTACTTGATGATCTCTCCTTAAATACTCTTACTTATGATGACTTGAAGAAAGCTATCCTTAAATTGCATGAAGAGCACAAAGGTATTAGGAATAAATTCAAGAAATCTCTAAAAGAGGTTGATGCTCTTCAACTTGAAGTAGAAAGACTCTCAAGCATCATTATTGATGTAAATGAAAAATCTCCTGCTTCTGACACGGATGAGATAGAGTCTTTGCAACTCATGTTTCAAGAATCCCTTGTCACCATCAAAAAAAAGGATGATGAGATTCAATCTATGAGAAGAGCTTATGAATTTGCTATGCATAAGGTTCAAAATGCTAATAGGAGAGAATATGATACGTCTATTAAGTATAATGATCTTCTTGTAGAGAGTAAGAAACTAAGTAATAAGAACACTGCTCACATGCATACTCCAAGACACCTCCACACTCATCACAATGCTAGGCATACTTTTCACATGAACACTACACACAAATCCTTTTCTAACACAAGGAAAGGACCATTTGTTAAGAAAAATACTTTGCATCATGCTTTTTATTATCATCATCATAATACTAATGATAGAACTCATCGCACTAGAGATTCACATATGCATGATACTCACACATCTTCTTCTAAATCCTCTATGATTTACAACTACTGTGGCTTGCTCGGACATACTACCAATTATTGTCATACAAGGAAACTTGTTGATAAGAAAGTTTTTAAGTGGGTTCCTAAGACTAACACTCAAGGACCCATACAATCATGGGTACCAAAATGTTCATCTTCAACTTATGTTGTAGGTGAAGAGTCATTCTCATGCTAGAAGCAAGTGGATTCTCGATAGTGGTTGTTTACGACACATGACCGGGGATGCTTTATTATTTACAATGCTATCGATGAAGAAGGAAGGACACGTCTCCTTTGGTAACAATCTTAAAGGTCACATTATAGAAAATGGTAATATCGGTTCCTCTCCTTATTCTTGTATTAAGAATGTGTGTCTTGTTACTAATGTTAAACACAATCTTCTTAGTATTAGTCATCTTACCGATAATGGTTATGATATCAAGTTTGTTAAGCTCAAATGTTTCATTACCGATAGTTCAAGTGGATCTATTATTTATGAAGGCATTAGAGAAAACAATATCTATGTTTTATATCTTGTCGAAGACACTAACAATGACAGGTGCTTAGTTGCTAAGAACGATAAAAGTTGGCTTTGGCACTTGAGGCTCGGACACGCCAACATGGATACCATTTCTCGTCTTGCTACCAAGAAGCTCGTAAGAGGACTCCCAAGTATCCCGTTCAAAAAGGATATGGTGTGTGAAGAATGCGAGAAGAGTAAGTTGACCAAGTCATCCTTCAAATCCATCAACTCTGTGAGTACCTTTAGACCTCTTCAACTTATTCATATGGATCTTTTTGGTCCTAGTAGAGTTGCTAGTCTTGGAGGCAAGCTTTATGCTTCTGTTTTGGTTGATAATTTTTCGAGATTTACTTAGATTATTTTTCTTGCTTACAAAAGTGATACTTTTCGTGAATTTGTTGCTTTTTGTAAACGTGTTCAAAATAAGAAAGGTTTTTCTATTAACAAGATTAGAAGTGATCATGGAGGAGAATTTGACAATGCCGATTTCAAAAGATTTTGTGAAAAGAATGGTTTTGGACATGATTTTGCATGTCCACGAACTCCTCAACAAAATGGTGTTGTAGAGAGAAAGAATAGAACCATTGGCGATATGGCCCGGGTTATGTTAAACCAATATAAGCTCCTCCAATATTTTTGGGCGGAAGTCGTTAACTCGGCATGTCATGTTATAAATAGGGTCTTGATTAGACCTATTTCTAAGAAGACTCCTTATGAGCTTTGGTTTGACAAAATTCCCTCTATTGAATATTTTAAAGTTTTTGGTTGTAATTTTTTTATTTTGAATACCAAGGATAAGCTTGGCAAGTTTGAAGAAAAAGCCTATGAAGGAATATTCTTTGGATACTTTACTCATAGTAAAGGTTTTCGTGTTTTTAATAAAAGAAGTCTTGTTGTCGAAGAGTCAATCAATGTCTCGTTTAATGAACTTAACTCTTCTACATTCTACTCTTCCGATGATATTGATGACATCTCGTTTGGGTTGGAGAACTCCTCTATTAGAGATCGTCCTTCTTCATCTAATAATGAAGTTGTGACTCCTCCAATAAAAGAGTCTCTACCTCTCGAGCCTCCTCAAAAGGATCTCCCAAAAGAATGGAGATTTGTCACCAATCATCCTAAGGAACTTATCATTGGGGATCTTTCCTCCAGTGTTAGCACTAGATCCTCCACTCGTGATCTTTGTGTAAACATGGCTTTTATCTCTCAAATAGAGCCTAAAAATGTTAATGATGCTTTTCTTGATGAATTTTGGATGATAGCGATGCAAGAAGAGCTAAATCAATTTGAGCGAAACAAGGTTTGGGAACTTGTCCCAAAACCTAGCAATCACCCCATTATTGGAACTAAATGGGTGTTTCGAAATAAACTTAATGAATATGGGTTAGTGACTCGTAACAAAGCCCGATTGGTTGCTCAAGGCTATAACCAAGAGGAAGGCATTGACTACGACGAAACCTATGCTCCGGTTACTCGTCTTGAATCCATTCATATGCTATGTGCTTTTGCTTGCTTTAATGATTTTAAACTCTTTCAAATGGATGTTAAGAGTGCTTTTCTAAATGGTATTATTAAAGAGGAAGTTTATGTAAAACAATCCCCGTGCTTGGTATGCGCGCCTTACCTAATTTCTTGTTTCACACAATTTTTCTAAAGGCAAGGTTGACACAACACTTTTTATCAAATCCCATAGTGGCACTCTTTTATTGGTTTAAATTTATGTCGATTACATTATTTTTGGTTCTACTAACAATACACTTTGTGTAGAATTTGCTAAAGTTATGCAGGATGAATTTGAAATGAGTATGATGGGTGAACTATCATTCTTTTTGGGATTACAAATCAAACAAGGACCCAAACGGACCTTCATTAATCAAGCAAAATATACAAAGGATCTCCTCAAGCGTTTCGAACTTGACTCATCCAAATCAATGAGGACTCCTATGGCAACAACGACAAAGCTTGACAATGATGAAGATAGCACATTGGTTGACATTCGTAAGTATCGAGGTATGATTGGTAGTTTATTTTATCTAACTGTTAGCCGTCCTGATATCATGTTTAGTGTATGTCTTTGTGCACGTTATCAAGCAAATCTAAAGGAATCGTACTTATGTACCGTAAAGCGTATTTTTCGATATCTCAAAGGCACCGTGAACATGGGCCTTTGGTATCTGAAATCTTCATCCTTTGAGCTTCAAGGCTTCTCGGATGCAGATTTTGCCAGATGCAAGATTGACCGAAAAAGCACTAGCGGCACATGTCAATTCCTTGGGAAATCCTTGGTATCGTAGTTTAGTAAGAAACTAAATTATGTTGCTCTTTCAACTACTGAGGCCGAGTTTATTGCGGCCGGTTGCTGTTGTGCACAAATTCTTTGGATGTCACAAATACTCATAGATTATGGCATTTCTCATACTTGCACCCCTATTAAATGTGATAACACTAGCTCGATCAATCCCACGAAAAACTCGATTTGTCACTCACGCACGAAGCACATTGAAATTAGACACCATTTTCTTCGTGATTATCAACAAAATGGGGATATTCGTCTTGAATTTATTGACACTACTTATCAGTTAGCCGATATTTTTACCAAACCGCTCCCGGAAGATCGCTTCGTTTTTCTTTGCCAAGAATTAGGCATTTTAAATTTCGACTCATAGTTCTTTTCGGCCGGCACACCGACGGTATACTGCGGTACACCGACGACATGCCGATTTTGGTTCAGAATTTGGTTCTATGCCAAAAATCGGTATATCGTCGGCATATGTCGGCATACCGACGGTATACTGTTGTGCGACGGACTGCTGTGTCAAATCCAGAATGGGCCCACCTTTCTTCCCTTCTCTCTTTATTTTTTATTCTCCTCATTAATACCCTTCACATCAAATCACTTTCCTCTTTATTAACTACCTCCTCCTCTTCTCTTCCCCATATCTTAACTTCCCATCATATTAACTACCCATTCCTTCCTCTTCCCCATAACTCCTCTTTTATCTCCATCATTTCCAACCCATCCTTCCCTTTCCCAACTCTATAACCATTCCCCTTCCCACCTTCTCATTAAAAACCCTATTTCCTTCTTCTTTTTTCCTCCACTTCTCACAAAACCATACTTCCTTCTCCACCTATCTTCTTCTCCTATTGGCTGCCCCCAAGCGTGCTCGTTCTTTCTCTATCGCTTCGAATCCCTTTACCCCGGTGGCTCTCCCTCATGGATATGATCATCGGGTCTTCACCTCTCCCTTGGCTGCCGAATATTGGTTTCAACACTTCGTGTACCATAACGTCTATAAAGGCCGTGCCATCAACTGGAATCTCTTCTCCGGCCATGTTTCTCTCTTCCAAGAGGCCGGACTATCTTCCCTTCTTCGGCGTCAGGTGCCTGTCTACCCTACCGCCGTTTGTCTCTTCTACTGTAACATGGTCCCGGGCATGGAGAACGGAGCCATTGAGACGATGGTCAACGACCGTCATTTTCGCCTGACAGCTTGTAACCTCTCTAGCATTCTTGGCGTCCCGAACAGAGGAGAGGCTCTACCGGGCTTGGCTGCTCTTCATTCTTCGGCATCGGTCTCCTTTGACGAATTCTGTGCCATTATTTGCTAAGGCCCTAATCCTCCTAATATCCTGGCTCTTTCAGCCCAACTGGAGCCGTTCTATTACGAGCTCCATAGGATCGTGTGCCACACTCTCTATCCCAAGGGCGGCAACTATGACGCCATCACTGGTGACGCCCTCGTATGCATGTACTACTTGTATTCGAGGAAGCCTTTCTCCTTCTCTAAGACTCTTCTCCATGCTGTCTTCGACGTCCTGCCCGCGGGGAAGCAGAATCTCTATTATGGCTCCTTCATCACTCTCATCTTGGAGGCCAAGCAAGTCGACCTCTCCCAATGTTACTCGGACGGCGTCCCATCCTTCTTCGCCGTTTTTTCGCTCTATCGGTGGTGCCTCCACATCCCGTGCCTCCTCATTCCAAGAGCCGCCAGCTTCTACTCCTGCTGCACCCGCCTCTACTCGTCCTGCCTCCGACCGCTACATGCCGCTGACTCAGCAGCATTTTGATATACGCATGGCTCAGGCAGAGGAGCAGATGCGAGCCAACACTCGTGGCCTTGGCACTCTGATTCAGTCCTGCTTCCATGACCAGGCCTATTTCATTTAGCGCACTCTTCAGGACCGAGACGCTTTTTTGGATCTGAATCTTCAGGATCCAATGTACCAGGCCTCCCACTTTTCCAATCCTAATGCCTACGGTTTCATGTACCCGGACGGCATTGATCCTTTTGGCACTCTCCACCAGGCTCAGGATGGTAGGGATGATCCGACTGACGAGTAGGGGTTGCTTCCTTTTGATGGTGGTGTCGAAAAAATGGTTGTCGTAGTTTATTTGTGTTTGTGTCTTTTTCTGTCTTTTGAGGTCCTTCAGGGACCAGTGGTTGGTTGTTACTTGTTGTTTGCAGTCCTACGGGGACTTGTTATCTACTTTTTATTGTCTTGCTAACTCTCGTAGAGGAGAGTTTTTACTTTGGTCTTATGAAGTATGTTATGGGTGTCCTGCATGTATTCAATTTCCAACTTTATCTATCAATACATACTTTTGTCTATGATACTGTGCTCCATATTTATGCTATTTTTTATTATTATTATTTTTCCCATCTTTGACTAAGTGACAAAGGGGGAGAAAACGTATTGAGGGGGAGTTGTCTACCTACAGGAGAGTCACTACCTGAAGATGCTATCTCTCTATTTTGTCAATTATCAAAATGAGGGAGATTGTTGGCACATTATTATTTTGATAATATTAACAACATCTTCGTAGTTTAGTTTTCTCTATTTTCAGATTGATATCTTCTCAGAAGCTCTACTACTTTAAGTCTGTCCATTCAGTTTACCATCCATTGCCTTGAAGACTGAAGCTAAAGACCGGCGCTCCTTGCATAGACGGCTTCCTATACTGCATAATTTCGAGTCTGTACAAGGTCTAGGTCTTTCTGTAAACACTTAAGGTTGGATGACAAACTAAAAGCCTTCCCTTCTTTAAGTCAAAAATCAATACCTACAGATCGACATACCGGCGGTATGCTCCGGCATACCGACGGTATACCGTTTTATTGTCCACAAAACCTTCTGTGAGAAATGTCGGCATACCGACGGTATGCTCCGGCATACCGGCGGTATACCGTTTTTGTTGACCACAAAATGTTCTGTGACAAACTTCGACATACCGACGGTATGCTCCGGTATACCGACGGTATACCGTTTTGTTTGCCTCAAAAACGTTCTGTGATAAATGTCGGTATATCGACGGTATACCGCGGCATACCGACGGTATACCGGGTTACGAATATTTGATTTTTGAATGACATAGACTGCATTAATGGCAGCATTAAATGCTCCCAACGGATACTAATATGACCGTTACTGTTCGACCGGTATACCGACGGTATGCCGGTGCATACCGACGGTATGCCGGTCAGGCTGTATCCAGGAGTATTAAATGCTACCTACTCTTGGTTTCTCTATAAATGAAAGCCTTCTCTCTCTTGAAGCTTTCACCAACTCTTGCCATAAATTTTCTAAACAACCAAGAGCTCCACCATTAATACTCTACCAAGCTTTTAATTGTCATCCTCTCCCAAAGTGCTAGAGTATTTAAGAGTTGTAATTTTCGATCTTCACGTGTTAGAAGATCAACAAGTTCTCTTCTCATTTGTTTAAAGTTGGCGAGCCTTCGTAAGAAAACTCGTGTGTTGAAGTTGGCGAGTCTTTGGATCCAAACTCGTGTTAAAGTTGATGAGTTCTTCGGATCCAAACTCATGTGTACTATTTTGATTAAATAGTAGATTTAAGCCGGAGAGAGTTCCGGGACTGGATTGCCTCAAGCGAGGATACCAGGATACATCTTGTGTTTGATCTTCTTACTCTTTCCTTTTATTTGTCATATATTGCTTCTTGTGCTCTAGTTATTTTTTATTTCCCTATTCACCCCCCCTCTAGGGTTCTACATTGTCGTGTGTGACGTTGTAATAAGTCATATGTCTTATATTAGATTAAGTAATAGGTTGTACTACATGCTTTCTTAGTCTAATCTCAAACTTTTTAGATTTAGTACACACATCTTCATATTTAGCAGTTAGAGTGTCAATTCTTTGTGCAACTATGTTGAACTTCTTCTTTTCTATCTCAAATTTTGTATTGAGTTTTGCATACTATTAATCTTTTATTTCAATGCTTTGTAGCACATCATGCATCAGTACAAGTATCTCTTCTGTGTCACTAGTGGAAGGAGTCTCTCTTATTTTATTCAATAAGGAGGAAAGCCATTCAGTCTCAAGCATGTGCATCTTTAACTATTTTCTAACTTGCTTGTATAAGTATTTATCTATAAAATTCTTGTGTTCTTCAAAAATATCACTGAAAGCATCAGAAAGTTCATCAAAAGTAAAATCTTTATATATGGGGTTTATAGTTTCCTGATATGCAAGTGTTATTAAGAAAAGATTTGCAGCATCACCAGGACTTTGTTCCTCTTTGGAGTCGCTCGCTTTGCTCTCATAACATATGCTTGTGTTGGCATTTTTGTGTGAAGATGGTCTTTTATTTGGTCGTTCATGGCGATTCTCTCTTTTAGTTGTTGGGCAATCCTTCTTTATATGGCCCATCTTCTTCCATCCATAGCATATAGGTTATTCATTGTCGTTGTCATGATGGTCCTTTCGATTTAATCTCTTAACCTCAAGAATTTTCTAAAGTTTCTGACCATTATGGCATTTTTCTTACTATCTAAATCTATCACGCCCCGATTCGTAGAGTCATTTATTCACATATTTTATCTCTTGGAATCGATCGTCTTCGCTTGGGCGTGATGCCATACAAGTCTGGTATTGCACTTTTACAAGGCAAAGATGGTACATAAAAGATTTTCTTCAAATAGGAACACATCGCAGTGGCAGAAGCAGATAAATTGAAATATATGAGGACAATGTTTCTCATTGAGTAGAAGTACATTACTTCTTTATAGCAGCGGAGATAAAAGGACAACTTGAAGTCACACAGAGACATATAGAACTTTATTCTATTTATTGATAATTGAAGAAAAGTATAAGACTAGTATTGAAGTACAATGCTTACAACCAATCTTACTTTACATTGAAAGCCAACTGAGCAATGCTACAAAGTTTACATTTGATACTTGGATACATTGGATTACAACTCGATATACGGACTTGGCTTACAATCTTACTGGTACAACTGATTACAATGTTCCATACATTATGGCCTTTATAAACAGAAGACATCATCTTGTACAAGGAGAGCTTCTGTATGCCCAACAAATCTTCGATGCCGCGGGACCAATCAAGCCAATCCTCGTGTGTAGAACATTCCAAGCACGTGCACCTGCCCACAAAACGTGGGTCAGCACATCATCTATGTACTGGCGAGCAGAATCCAACCCACTCGCCTAAACCAACACTAACTGGTCAATTTTAGCAAGCATTTAATAGAATAATCTTTCTACTTGGGGCCTAGCATCAGTTTACAGTTCTTGAGCAGAAACTTTGAAGTAAACAAACATGTCTTAGCATGGTATAGCATTTCTTTGTGTAAGGCATCATCTAAGCAATATTGAGTTAACACATTGAACATATTATGGAAATACTTTCTGAAGGCATCGTTTAGCATACTTGGTGTTATCATTCAAAAGGTTATGGCAATGATCTAAAAGGCAATGCATCAGCAAATTCACATTTAACATGTTGAGCATGTTATAGAGTCTCATTTTAAAGGCAACAACACAGCATCATTTTATTTAGCATGTTAAGCAGGCAAGATGAACCAATATATACAATATCATAATTATATGATTCCTTACTGATAGCCGACTTCTCATATCTGCATCAAATACAGGTTATCTGATATACTTACTCTGCCTGCACAAAACATTCATTAGCATGCATCCTGACTACATGGTCACTGGTGTTGTTAAACCATATGGACTCTCTTCATTTCATTTCATTTCAAGATAATGCCGTCAGGATAGTAGGTGCCGAGCCTCTATGCCACCCCACCTTATCCGTGCTCCCATAGCACTCATCATTATTTCCTCCTAGGCCGAATCGGTCCCCAGGACCCTAGGAACCGTTCGAGGAAATTATTACTCAAACCTTGTATACAAGTTGTCCATGACCATGCGAATGCGTGTCCGACTCGATTGTGAACAAAATTGCATGGTAAAATATATTAAGAAAAGTAAAGGCAACAGTGCATCATTAGTCATATTCAATGACTTATTCATTTCATCCTTACCATCATTTCATTGGTGATCTCAATGATCCCAGCTTTATCATTTCAAATTCATTGCTTCATTGTAACGTATCTCATATCGTTCCTTTCTTAAGAGGAACGTAACATTCATTCATTTCATAGGAACATTTATTCATTTATTCATTTCTTATAAGGGACATGCAACATTTTATATTCTTACAACAGATATACAGAGAGTACATGATTCTAGTGTTTCATTCAGTTCATTGGTTCGATAGCATAGCCAGTTCATTTCTTATTCTATCATTCATAAGGCATCTCATTATTCAAGTGTTTACTTGTTCCGGCAGCGTTAAGCATAAGGGGCAATGTTATCAATTCATTCTCAGGCCTCAAATCACATTAGCATTTCAATGTGTTGTACATTTCAATAATTCTCAACATAGGCATCTCTATTATTCTGCAACTAAAACATGGGACATTTAGGGACTATTCATAGCATTTCAATACTTCATTTATTAAGCATGAAGGAGTAAGGAGGAGGAAGGACAGTTCCACTCACTTGTAATAAAGAGTCTTCCTGTTCCGATCACACACAATTCTACTATACGTAGCTCCACCAGCGAGCCACGTTCCAATACTCATTCCGTCTAGCCAGCTAAGAGAGACTGTATAAGTCTCAATTCTTCCGATTCCCAACATAAGTCACGGTCCAATATTCTGATCCCATCTAATAAGCCAACCAAATGCCTCGTGCGGAGCGGGGCATTACATAATATACCACTCAGAAAAAGTTTTGTCCTTGAAACTTAAGAAAATAACTCTTCTACTAGACTAACTCAGCCACAATAAGTTACTCATTCAGCTTCAACTCAATATTTATTTCAGCAAACTCGGTCATTTCAAAATAGCTATTCAATTGTATCATTTTAATCCATCAACGATTCAATCCATCTTTCACTTTTTCAATTACTTATAACTTCTCATTGATTCACCAATATTTTTCTTGCTTTTCTATCTTGGTCGCAACATATCACTTCGTTTGGATCCATACACATATTTTAGGGGTCCCCAAAACATATGCATTTCATCCAAAGTTCGCGCTAGCGCGATAATTTCTTCTCATAATGTTATCTCAGTCGTAACATATCACTTCGGCTGGATCCATACACATATTTTAGGCGTCCCCAAAACATATGTACTTCAACCAACTTTCATGATAGAACGATTCGATCAGCCACGATATAATTCTCTTTTCCAAATCTGACTTATCATCCTTTTAATTGACTTATTGCTTTATTCACTTCGCCACAATTACTATCTTCCAGGCCACAATACTTAATATCAGAGATATCTTGGTTAAGCCCTCTACCCAAGCATAATATTTCTAAAATTCGATCAAGGGTCTAACTTAGAGCTAAACATATCAAGGGTTCAAAACATGCAATCACATTCCTTCCCAAATCCAACAATATTTCTCACCGAGGCAATTCATCTTTTCTATAAGACACAATCCGACGTCACCCACTATCGATTACCTGAGTCAGGGTATAATTCTATACAACAGTCAAGGTTAACTTAGCTACCCGCCTATAGGTACACTCAAGTCTTACCTTATGATTGCAATTCCCACTTATGGCTGACATATAATCCTCAAGGGTCAAACATCTCTTAAGGCACAAGTTGAAGCATACATTCCCTTAGGTCAATACTCATTATCACCGTCTCTCATTCAATACCATAAGGTCATCCAATGGGTCTCTAATGGTCACCTATTATTCAGTCAATCTCTAAGGTTAGCTACACTGATAGCTAAACTTAATCGTTCAGGTGACTTCCCTAGAGTGGACGGCTACTAGGGTTATACTAGTTTCTTATTCTTAAGGCCAACAAGCAACCAACAGTTCTAAGGAACTCTACCCAAACCTGTGGATATTAACTCAGTCTGAATAACTAATCGCCATTGTTGGCTATGCCAACAATTGGTTATGCAGCCTACGGTCGCTAGGGTCAAGTCTATCTATCCAGGATCTTCCTCAAGGGAATAATTTCCACAGAGGCTCATTCTTAGACTTACCCAACGAACGACTAAGATCGATCTATCATCATTACGGTCAATTCCCAACCCGACATACGATTCTCATCGTTCTAATAATCCATCAAGTAAAATTCTCAATGATTCAATTTCTATTCCAATTCCTTTGTACCCACACGAACCCATAAGCCAAGGCTATCTGTTCAAGAGTCATCGATTCCATTAGTCTCAACAGGACTATGGAACCATACTATTCGGTACGTATGACAGAGTCACACCACTAAGTCATAAGCCAACAATCTATATCCCAACCAACAATCACCTATACCGACATTATCCAACACATTACAATTTTTCGTTCCCATTCGTTTCTCAATCATCAAACTATCTTACGGGCATTCTTAAATCTCAAGCAGCAATGGTCGAGTAGTTCATCCCATTCTATTCGATAATTTATGTATCACTTAACCATTCTCTATGCAACACAAATATTCAGGGTGGCTACTTGTTACTTTTCTAATCCTATTAAATTTCTCAACATACATGCATATAGGCAACGACTATCCTTTGGTGATTGAGACGGGTTAACATCTATTAAACCTTAGGGTCAAGGCACAAATCTCTAATATTCCTTTGGTTCACCGACAATATTTCCAAAACTTTTATCTATGCAACCAACATTGTATTAGCCATATTTGATTTGTATCCAACCAATCGAAATCAATATTCAAATGTTCTAGGCCACAACATTCTCTAGCCAAATCCATTTACCCATAGCATACTAACTGTCTTACTAGTCTGAGTCATCACTCGACTAACAATTTCTAACCAAGCCAACCGTTACCATTTTTAGAATCTCGCTACCCAACATAGCATCACCGTCAGGGGACACTCGAGTCATCTAGCAACAATACATGACTCCCAACTAAGTCTCGGCACTACCCAGTATCCACAGATAGTCTCATTGCTATCCTATGGAAAGGGTTAACATATATCTCGTCCTGAGGTGGTAGAGGCAATATACCACTCAGAATCGAACCCATCCTCAAATAATACCAACTCAAATCTATTCTGGACATTCGTGATCTATAATGATCACAATACTTAGACAACATCTCAGGATCTCAAAAGTACTAGCGAGCACATATGAGTCAACTCACTAGTTCTGCTGAACTCATCCATCAATTATTCATTCCCAAATCTTTTCCAATATCACATGCAATTCTCAACTTGTTACAACATACATAGCCACTTTTCTTTATTCCCATAATTCCAAGCAGCACTCATACTATAGCATACTATGACATCGAGTCATTGTTGGGTTATTGTGTCCAAACCAACAACAATCATTCATTCAGGGGCATCACAATATATATAGACTTATTGTATGGAACATCCAGTGAGCAGCCAAGAGGGTCGATGTACTTTCAAACACAAATAACATAGAATGATTACAGAACAACAACAGCATAATTGCGGAAGCAATCTTTGATTTAATCGTGGAAGCAACGTTGAGTGATCGCGGAAGCAACTTTGGTTAATCGTCGATGTAACTTTGATTTGAAATAAATCAAAGAAGAGACCAAGGACGTAAAGCCGTGCTCTGGTACCAATTTGGCACGCCTCGATTCGTAGAGTCATTTATTCACATATTTTATCTCTTGGAATCGATCGTCCTCGCTTGGGCGTGATGCCGTACAAGTTTGGTATTGTACTTGTACAAGGCAAAGATGGTACATAAAAGATTTTCTTCAAATAGGAACACATTGCAGTGGCAGAAGTAGATAAATTGAAGTATATGAGGACAATGTTTCTTATTGTTTAGAAGTACATTACTTCTTTATAGCAGCGGAGATAAAAGGACAACTTGAAGTCACACAGAGACATATAGAACTTTATTCTCTTTATTGATAATTGAAGAAATGTACAAGACTAGTATTGAAGTACAATGCTTACAACCAATCTCACTTTACATTGAAAGCCAACTGAGCAATGCTATAAAGTTTACATTTGATACTTGGATACATTGGATTACAACTCGATATACTGACTTGGCTTACAATCTCACTGGTACAACTGATTACAATGTTCCATACATTATGCCCTTTATAAACAGAAGATATCATCTTGTACACGGAGAGCTTCTGTATGCCCAACAAATCTTCGATGTCGTGGGACCAATCAAGCAAATCCTCGTGTGTAGAACATTACAAGCACGAGCACCTGCCCACAAAACGTGGGTCAGCACATCATCTATGTACTGGCGAGCAGAATCCAACCCACTCGCCTAAACCAACACTAACTGGTCAATTTTAGCAAGCATTTAATAGAATGATCTTTCTACTTGGGGCCTAGCATCAGTTTACAGTTCTTGAGCAGAAACTTTGAAGTAAACAAACATGTCTTAGCATGGTATAGCATTTCTTTGTGTAAGGCATCATCTAAGCAACATTGAGTTAACACGTTGAACATATTATAGAAATACTTTCTGAAGACATCGTTTAGCATACTTGGTGTTATCATTCAACAGGTTATGGCAATGATCTAGAAGGCAATGCATCAGCAAATTCACATTTAACAAGTTGAGCATGTTATATAGTCTCATTTTAAAGGCAACAACACAGCATCATTTTATTTAGCATGTTAAGCAGGCATGTTGAACCAATATATAAAATATCACAATTATGTGATTCCTTACCGATAGCCGACTTCTCATACCTGCATCAAATATAGGTTATCTGATATACTTACTCTGCCTGCACAAAATATTCATTAGCATGCATCCTGACTACATGGTCACTGGTGTTGTTAAACCATATGGACTCTCTTCATTTCATTTCATTTCAAGATAATACGGTCAGCATAGTAGGTGGCGAGCCTCTATGCCACCCCACCTTATCCGTGCTCCCATAGCACTCATCATTATTTCTTCCTAGGCCGAATCGGTCCCCAGGACCCTAGGAACCATTCGAGGAAATTATTACTCAAACCTTGTATACAAGTTGTCCATGACCATGCGAATGCGTGTCTGACTCGATTGTGAACAAAATTGTATGGTAAAATATATTAAGGAAAGTAAAGGCAACAGTGCATCATTAGTCATATTCAATGACTTATTCATTTCATCCTTACCATCATTTCATTGGTGATCTCAACGATCCCAGCTTTATCATTTCTCATTCATTGCTTTATTTTAACGTATCTCATATCGTTCCTTTCTTAAGAGGAACGTAACATTCATTCATTTCATAGGAACATTTATTCATTCATTTATTTCTTATATGGGACAGGCAACATTTCATATTCTTGCAACAGATATACAGAGAGTACATGATTCTAGTGTTTCATTCAGTTCATTGGTTCGATAGCATAGCCAGTTTATTTCTTATTCTATCATTCATAAGGCATCTCATTATTCAAGTGTTTACTTGTTCCGACAGCGTTAAGCATAAGGGGCAATGTTATCAATTCATTCTCAGGCCTCAAATCACATTAGCAGTTCAATGTGTTATACATTTCAATAATTCTCAACATAGGCATCTCTATTATTCAGCAACTAAAAAATGGGACATTTAGGGACTATTTATAGCATTTCAATACTTCATTTATTAAGCATAAAGAAGGAAGGACAGTTCCACTCACTTGCAATAAAGAGTCTTCCTGTTTCGATCACACACAATTACACTATGCGTAGCTCCACCAGCGAGCCGCGTTCCAATACTCATTCCGTCTAGCCAGCTAAGTAAGACGGCATCAGTCTCAATTCTTCCGATTTCCAACATAAGTCACGGTCAAATATTCTGATCCCATCCAATAAGCCAACCAAATGCCTCGTGCGGAGTGGGGCATTACAGAATCATCGTCTTCAGTTTCTTTACGATAGACTTTCTTATGATGAGATTTGAAGGCTTGAATCTTCTCTTTTGTTGTTGATTCTTCAAAGTGTTTGAGGTCCAACTCATTCATCATCAGCTTCCCTATAAGCATCTCAAGCGTCATTGTAATGAGGTTGTTTTCTTCGATGATCGTAGTTGCCTTCGAGTTCTAGTTCTTTGTGAGTCCTCTGAGCATCTTGTGAATCTTTTTATGATTATTATAATCTTTGCCAAGAGAAGAGAGAGGATTAATAATATTTAGAAAACGAGTAAACATTTGTGTGATGGTTTCACTAGGCTTAATTCTGAAAGCCTCGTACTTTTGTGTAAGCTTGCTGATCTTGGACTCAAACTCTATTTTGTAGGATTTCCTGAGATCTAGTTCCGGTAGATTTTGATCCTTAAACATTCAAAATTTTGACAGTTGTGAGCTGAGTCATCAAGAACTGAATAGGTTTTCTGTTCTGGGAACTCGAGTTCGGGTAAAACTCGATCCGAGTTCGGTTTTACCAATTTTAGAAAGTTTATGGTTAGATTTGTAGTTTATTTGAGTAGGTTTGCAGAGTTGTTTTGGTTTTGGTTTGAATCATGATTTAGTTTGGATTTAGGTAGGTTATTTTGAGTTGACTTTGATTTGTAGTCTAACTACTAAAATGCATTCCGACTCACATAAGTCCTCAATAAAATATAAAAATACATAACAAAAATATAAAAACCAAATGTGATGGTAACAATCTTCTTGTGATGTAGCAATCTTCTTTCGAGTGTACTTTGATTTGTAGTAGTCTTTCGTTTTCTACATCGTAGTGTGTCAAATTATAGTTTAATTAATTATCAAAATTATATCGGCCATGACCAAATGGGCCAACAATTAGGATTTGTTATACTATTCAGTCTCTTCTTCCAAAGAGCTGAATCTTTATAACCTATAGGTCCTCCACATTCTTGATGTATAACTAATTAATTTGTTGTCTTATTTGGTTCTTTTGGTACTTACTTCTATTTTAGAAGGTACAATCACAATTGATATATGCGACCTAGCTATTTATGTGACATTATTAAAGGTATCGATTATGCATCGATTAATTATTTGCAATAATTTACAAGGGATAATCATCATAATTTAGTCGAGATGAAATAAAGTGGCAGTATGCCACAATAATTCACGACATTCTTATGGAACAGGATATTTATCTTCCCCTAACTGTGGAAATATTGTCTTATCAAAATGGTAGTCTACAAATTACGATAAATTAAGATTTCATATGTCAAAGAATATAATAAGTTGTTCACAAAACATAGATGCTAAAAATTATTGTTTCAAATAATACCAACATAAGCCATAAAAATCTAAAAAATATAATTCTAAATAAATGTAACAATGCTACTGATTATTCAGATTCAATCTTCACGACTGATGGTTTAGAAACAAACTTATCCTTGAGGACATAGAGTTGACCATTATGTATGTTTAATCTGTTAAGAGATGGCCACAAGAACTTGTTATGATAATTCTCATCATTATTGTCTCAGGGTGTCTCGGTCGATTATGCCACAGTTTAAAAATGAATGGAATCATTTGACTTGGCTCACAATGGGCCTTAGGATTGAGTTTTTGGCTCATGATAGTATGTGACTCAACATCACCAATGCGAGTAATGTATATCCTTAATAAATAGTTGAAGAATCTCTCTAGACAAACTTCTGGTTCTCTAGGCTAGAGGTTACACAAAAATATTCATTATTTTACTCGATCAGAGTTTTAATATGGTACCCATTTGCCCTTATATCCATATAACTCAGTAAATTTATTTTAGAATATGAGTAAGAGACATTGTATATGTTGGATAAAATATTATCTGTCGGATCTTCAATAATTTGAACAAGACCAGCTATCTTGGCTACTATATTCAAACTAGTATTATTGTGGAGAAAAGATCCTCAATAATGTTTATAGTATTAATGTGCATTCGTATAAGCATAATATTGCATACCTTTTATCTACTACCGTGGAATACAATCACATATAACTTCCATTTATAAGAAATCATGTACTACAAAAATAATTTATCTGATTTATGATACTATTGCTTACAAGCTTGCTTTAAACCATACGTGAATCCAAATAGTGCATATACGTTGTTCCTTGTTTTGTATCAAAGTATGATACATGAATCTATATTATTGATATACCAACATTATGGTTGGTAATTTTACTTTTGTGTCACATATTTCATAAATAAGATTACAAGTAATTTAATTATTTTACTTCAGGTCTATGATAGTTGGTAGGGCAACCAGGCATCCGTAGTCATCCTACGAATAGGACACTCCATAAATTGAATGCCATATTCTTATAGCATGCTACAAAAAATTATATTATATAAGAAGATTAAGAATTCTCATAACCTCTCAGGTGGGAAAAGAATGTTATTATTGCCACTGGAAACTAATATGGCGGTGGTTGCCACTTTGCATGAATGAGATTATAAATATGATTTCGCCAAATGTGAGGATTAGAATATATATATGACCTCAGGTCTAGTGGTTAAGAGAGATACATACGGCCGGAATGGTCATAAGAATATATATATATATATATATATATATATATTAATATATATATATATATATTTTTTTTTAATATATATATATTAATATATATATATATATATATATATATATATATATATATATATATATATATATATATATATATATTCAGGCTCTATTTGTCGACTCCATTATCATCCCTATCTCATTTATTAGTTCAAATTTAATTAATGATCTATATTACATCTAATAAAATAACCAAATGAGAGAGAAAAACAAAAATAGAAATCCAAATCCAATGGAACCCCTCCCTCTAGTGCAAGATTCTCCTCTCTCCCCCCACAATCAGCCCCCTTCGCTGCTTCCCCTGCCTGCGAGAATCTCCTTCTCCCGGTCGTCCTCCTACTGCAAGATCATCAACAACATCATCTTCAGCTCCGATCTCACATTCAACCTCGGACGTGACCGCGAGGGTCCCTCACCGTAGCCGCGGCGGCGGCCGACGAGGGGATCTCCATCCCTAGCTACATCATGCATGATCGCGTCCGACATGTGGTGGCTTACGCTTCGATGGTGCAGTTTTTCTGGACATTGTTGGATGGTTTTGTTTGATTGGAGCTTGTGTTTTTTCTTTACATTAAATGCTAAATCATTTCATCAATCTTGAAAGTCGGTTGTTTTTTGTTACTTCTTCCTACTGGATTTGATAGTCTAAAGATGAAGGGATCCCCTTATTGTTGGTGGTGATACTTTTGCATTAATTTATAAGGACAAGAAGTTTGTACTCGATCATGCTACTGTTAGTCCCGGGGCTTGATCAAAGATGGTAAAACAGATGCAACAAAGATCTACGATGATACAAATACCAAATAACCCGATTATAATATGGAGGAGAAAAATAAAGAAGAGAAGATCTCTCGTTCTTCCTTGCAAACGTGTTGCAATTGGGACAGAACGAGTTACAATAATCTAGAGAGAGATGAGAAGAAGAACAATGCTGGGGTGTCAAAACACCGTTGCTCAAAGCAAGATTCGCCCCACACGATCTGCTTCCAGGAACCAGCAAGTTTGAAGAACTTGTGGAACGCTCGAAGTCACCTCTGTTCTGACTCCTCGGATGGACTTGCAATGGTGGCAGCAGCTCTCTCTCTCTCTTTCTCCTTTTCTGACTTCTATTTTTCATAGTAACCACAAAGGAGGCCAGAAGAGAGTATTTATAGAGAGAGGGTAGAAACCCTAGCCGCTTCTTCAGTTATGGAAAGATTGAATCAAATCCGAGATTAATTCAAATCCCACAAAGATAGGAACGAAATTAATTCAAATCCCACAAAGATAGGATCTGAATTAATCGCATTGATTCAGCATTACCATAACTGACTTGTAATCTGCACAGTCAGCGGAGCCCTCCATGCGGCAGCTGCAGCAGCAGCCTGGCCGCATGAGCCTCATGGCCGCAAGGACCGCATGGGCCGCATGGACCACATGAGCCGCATGAGCCGCATGGCCGCATGGACCGCATGGGCCGCATGGACCACATGAGTCGCATGGACCGCATGAGCCGCATGAACCGCATGAACCGTATGTGCCGCATGGCCGCATGAGCCGCATGGCCGCATGGCCGTATGAGCCGCATGGGCTGCATGGCCGCATGGCCGCATGAGCCGCATGGGCAGCGTGAGGCCGCATATGAGCCGCATACCGCATAAGACCGCATGGCCGCATATGAGCCGCATAAAGACCGCATGACTGCTGACGTGCTAAGTGCATAGTGCGCCAACAAAATGCCACATTACGCCTCATGAGCCCATGAGCCCGAGTCCGAGTCTGAGTCCGAGTCGTTTAGCCCCTTTGGGGCTTAGCTCCAAATGGAAATTAATCCAAGAGAATGAAAAAAGCATTAATGCTTAATCCTTGGAGCCTTATTCTTACCTCCTAGTAAAATCACCCACATGGTTCCCTCCTTAGGATCACCACCCCATGTGCATCTCTCAACAACGCACCCAAGTATATATGTTGAGATAACTCATGGTGCATTTCCGATGTAGGACTAAAATTTACAAGGCATGTTGAGAGCATGCTCTCTCCATGTAAAGAAAGCACCAACAATCCCCCACATATCACAACATATATATGTGTCCAGGGTTGAGCGTTCCCTACAGTAACTGTCCATTTTGTATTAGGATAGATGTCGCTGACGACTTGAATCTTCCCGCATGGGTTAAATAACAATGTGATACATAATGGACTACGCTTTGAATTCTGCACCACAATTGTAATTCTTCCCACTCACAAAGTGTACTTACGTGTGCTTCTGGCTGCACATTAAAGGCCCTATGCCAGCCTGGTTTTAGTGTATAATTTTAGGCGTCTACAAGTTTACCCTCAAGAGACGGCCTGATATCTCTTTCCATACACTATAGGTGAGTTCTTTATTAAAGAGATATGGCATGAAACCTTGCGCTTCCTTGCGGTGCTACGTCGCTATGACATGGCCTGAAGCCGAGGCATTACCCCTACCTGGGAACCTCATCGTAGTGTCATACTACTGTAGCATGAGGTCTCAGCCTCTTTGTCGTGCCAATCTACTCAGCATGAAGCCTAAGGCTTCCTTGCGGTGTTACGCCGCAACGACATGGCTTACAATGTCGAGGCTTTACCCCTACCTGGGTATCTCATCGTGGTGTCATGCCACTGTAACATGGGACCATCCCCCCTTTGTAGTGCTGTCTACAACTGTTTAATTACGTCATACAGCATTAGGCTACCTACCTATTTGCGGTGCTACGCCGCTTTGACTTGGATTGCAAAGCCGAGGCATTACCCCTACCTGGAAACCTCATGGTGGAGTCACCCCACTGTAGCATGGAGTTTCACCCCTTGTAGTGCTGCTCTACCGTACTTCCTGTAAAGCACACCAGGCATTCACTCTGCCTGAGAACTCATTAAGGCGTTTAAGCCAACCTTCCACAAGATTTGTTTTTTCCGCAGAAAAAATACATAGTAGACAACAGTGGTTATGGGTCCGTATCCCTTCCATGTTCCAGAGAACAAGTATCCACTGTTACCTGATAGTTTCCCAGTCAGTGATCCTCCTTTGAACCAAAAGTTAGATGCCTAGTAGATTTCTTTTTGAACTAGTAGCATAAAACTTTATGGTAGAATTACAAAGACACACTATCAGAATGCCTTCAAGCCCATTTTACAAGCTGTGTCATCGACCAACTGGCGCTTGAGGCCCTTTATGAACGGATCTGCCAGGTTCTCCTGAATCCGAACATCAATCACTACAATTACACCTCTTTTGATAAGATCGTGTATTGCCCTGTGCTTCAACCGTACAGTCCTCTTCTTTCCGTTGAAGAGGTCATTTGATGCCACCGCCGCAGTCGCCTGGTTGTCACAGTATATCGGTATTGCCGGTATCTGAGCCCCAACCACTGGAAGATCATACATGAGCTCCCGAAGCCATTCTGTTTCATCTGCTGCAGTTTCAAGTGCATAGAATTCAGATTCCATGGAGAAATGAGAGAGTATAGTCTGCTTCTTCGACTTCCACGATATAGCAGCTCCACCTAAGGAAAAGACATATCCACCTGTGGATCTCTTGCTTTCCACCTCTGAACACCAGCTAGCATCACTGAAGCCTTCCACTACTGTCGGATACCCGTTGTAGTACAGTGCATATGTTTGAGTCTTCTTGAGATATCTCATCACCCGTTTCACAGCATTCCAGTGCTCAACCCCTGGGTTGCTTGTGAACCGACTCAGAATTCCCACGACGAAAGCTATGTCAGGCCTTGTGGCAGTGGTTGCGTACATCTAACTTCCGATAATGCTAGAATACTCCAGCTGCCTGACGCTTTCCCTTGAGTTTGGCTTCAGCTTCTGATCACACCTGTATGGCGTATCGATCCCTGGAAGATCCTTGTACCCATAGCGTGTGAGCATCTTCTCAATGTAGTGAGATTGTGACAGCGCTACTCCAGTGTCTGTCCGGATGATCTTTATGCCCAAGATGACATCTGCATCCCCCAAGTCCTTCATACTGAACTTGGTTGAGAGGAACTTCTTTGTCTCTGTGACACAGCCTATATCCGTACCTAGGATTAGCATGTCATCCACGTACAGACAAACGATGACTCCTCTTCCATCAGCGAACTTTGTGTAAACACATTTGTCCGTCTCGCTGACTCTGTAGCCATTTGACCTAATAACTTTGTCAAACTTCTCATGCCACATCTTGGGAGCTTGCTTCAAACCATACAATGATTTCACCAACTTGCAGACTTTGTCTTCAAGACCTTTGACGACAAATCCATCTGGCTGTTGCATATAAATCTCTTCGGTCAGCTCTCTATTCAGGAATGCTGTCTTTACATCCATCTGATGTATCACCAACTTATGTATAGCTACTAGAGCGATTAACATCTTGATGGTGGTCATCCGAGCTACTGGAGCGTACGTGTCAAAGTAGTCTATCCCCTGTTTCTGAGAAAATCCCTTGGCTACCAGCCTGGCCTTTAACTTGTCAATAGTTCCATCTGCCTTCATCTTCTTCTTGAAGATCCATTTGCATCCGATAGGCTTTTCTCCTTCAGGTATATCTACCAACACCCATGTGTTATTGGAGGTGATAGAGTCAAACCCGTCATTCACTGCCTCCTTTCAGAAGATAGCATCTCTGGTCTTCATCGCCTCATCATAGGTAAGAGGATCTGCTTCCATATGATAGGTGACAAAGTCATCGCCGACATCTTTCGGTCTCCTCGCTCGCTTAGCTGACGGCTCTGCGAGTTCTGGTACAAGAGTAGTTTCATCAGCAACAGCTTCTTCTTGAACTACTGGCCCATATGAGATTTCAGTCTCATTTGCACTTACATTATTTTTTGGAATGTTCGAAAGAACAATGTTTTTGTCTTTTGCAAACTTGTCTTCAAAGTATTCAGCATCGCGAGATTCGATGATATTATTTGACTCAATATCAAGAAATCTCCTAGCATCACTCTTCTCGGCATACCCCAAGAAGATCGCCTTCTTAGTCCTTCTCCCTAGCTTCTGAATCTTCAGATCTGGGAGCTTCACATACGCCAGACACCCCCACACTCGAATGACATTCAAGTTTGGTCTGACTTTGAACCAAAGTTGATGAGGAGTTACGTCTGAAGTTGCATATGGCACTCTATTTAGAATAAAAGTGGCCGCCAATGCAGCTTCTCCCCAGTAGCATTTAGGAAGACCCGCGGTTAGCAGCATTGAGTTCATCATTTCTGTCAACGTTCTGTTCTTCCTCTCTGCTACTCCATTAGATTGAGGAGAATATGGAGCAGTAGTCTCGCATATGATTCCATGTTTTTTGCAGAATGATGCGAATTCATGAGACCTATACTTTCTACCTCGATCACTTCTTAACCTCTTGAGTTGTTTTCCAGTCGGCCGTTCAGCTTCGGCCTGAATTCTCTGAACATCTCGAAGGCTTCGTCTTTAGACTTGAGCAAGTAGACGAACGCGTATTTTGAGAAGTCGTCGATGAAGGTTATGAAATACTTCATCCCGGCCTTCGTGGAGAAATGTTTGAAGTCACAGATATCGGAGTGCACCAACTCCAGAAGATCTGTGCTTCGATTGACCCGATGAAAGGGTTTTCTAGTGATCTTCGTCTGAGCACACACTTCACACTTCTCCACCTTACCCCCACATTTGGAGATAAGTCCTAGACTAGACATTTTGTTAATTCTTTTACAATGAACATGTCCTAGTCTATTATGGCACAACTCAAGAGAATAATCGAAAATGCAACTGTATTAATGTCTTCAAACTTGTTGACAAGCTGAATTTTAAACATTCTTTTGGTTTGATAAGCCTTCCCGAAGTATGTTCCTTTCTTGGACATCACCATCTGACCAGTATTGATGTCCATCCTCAAGCCTGCGTTACAGAGCAGGCTTCCAGAGATCAGGTTCTTGGCAATCGCCGGAACATGCTTCGCACCTTGAAGCGTCAGAGTGTTCCCAGAAGTGAGTTTCAGTTCCACGGTCCCGATCCCCAGAACTTCAGCTTGGGCCTGGTTCGCCATGACAACTTTTTCAGATATCGGCTGGTACGTGACGAACCATTCCTTGTCAGAACAGACATGGCAAGTCGCACCAGTGTCTATCCACCAGTCAGAGTCATCCCCCACAGTTGTGACCTGTCCGATCATAGCAACAATGTTAGAAACCAATGAAACCTTATTAGGCTCACCATTCTCTGATTGTTTAGGCTTAGATCTGCATTCACTCTTGTAGTGGCCTTTCTTGCCACAATTATAACAAGTCACGTGGGACTTAGTCTTCTATTGCTTGAAAGAAGGACCCTTCACTTTTAGATTCGTGAAGTCCTTCTTATTGGGATGAGAAGCCGCCTGCTTCCCCTTGGGATCTCTCGTCTGCACAAGATTGGCTTTAGCCAACTGTTTGGACAGAGTGTCCACCTTCTGTTGGGAACGCATCTCGTCCTCAACATGGATCTCTTGAAGTAGATCTCCAAAGCTAATGTCTAGCTTCTTTCTGTGCATCTTTGCATAGAAGGTACTCCATCCAGCTGGAAGTTTTGAGACGATCCCTCCGACGACAAACTTATCGGGAAGGGGTATCTCTTCGTCTTCCAGTTTCTGACACAGCTTCAGAAATTCCTTCACCTGTGGCAGCATAGACTTTTCGTCCTCAAAGAGCAATTTGTGATATTTTTCAACCACAAACATTTTGCTCCTGTTCTTGTCTTCTTCATACAGTTTTTCCACAGACTCCCATATGTCTCTGGCAAGTTCATTTTTCGAGTAGGATTCTGCCAGGGAGTCCTCCATAGCGTTCAGGATGAGAAGCCTGCAGATGCTATTTTTCCCTTCTCCACTTGGCCTGGAGTTTGGTAGCCGCAATGATTGCGGCAGTAGATCCAGTGTCTGGAACAGAGGGTTCTTCTTCCAACAGAACATGATCAACGTCTTTTAGTTGAAGAGTTAGGTAAACCTTTCTCTTCTAGACTTGATAGTGCTCTCCATCGAACTTTTCTAACTTGTAGAAGTCCGATTGGAGGAGCAAATCATTACTATTTTCCATCTACACGAATCTTGCTTTGAGATTGTTAGTCCCGGTGCTTGATCAAAGATGGTAAAACAGATGTAACAAAGATCTACGATGATACAAATACCAAATAACCCGATTACAACATGGAGGAGGAAAATAAAGAAGAGAAGATCTCTCGTTCTTCCTTGCAAACGTGTTGCAATTGGGACAGAACGAGTTATAATAATCTAGAGAGAGATGAGAAGAAGAACAATGCTGGGGTGTCAAAACACCGTTGCTCAAAGCAAGATTTGCCCCACACGATCTGCTTCTAGGAACCAGCAAGTTTGAAGAACTTGTGGAACGCTCGAAGTCACCTCTGTTCTGACTCCTCGGATGGACTTGCAATGGCGGCAGCAGCTCTCTCTCTCTCATTCTCCTTTTCTGACTTCTATTTTTCGTAATAACCACAAAGGAGGCCAGAAGAGAGTATTTATAGAGAGAGGGTGGAAACCGTAGCCGCCTCTTCAGTTATGGAAAGATTGAATCAAATTCGAGATTAATTCAAATCCCACAAAGATAGGATCTAAATTAATCGCATTGATTCAGCCTTACCATAACTGACTTGTAATCTGCACAGTCAGTGGAGCCCTCCATGCGGCAGCAGCAGCAGTAGCCTGGCCGCATGAGCCTCATGGCCGTAAGGACCGCAATGGCCGCATGGACCACATGAGCCGTATGAGCCGCATGGCCGCATGGACCACATGGGCCGCATGGACCACATGAGCCGCATGGACCGCATGAGCCGCATGAACCGCATGTGCTGTATGGACCGCATGAGCCGCATGGACCGCATGAGCCGCATGAGCCGCATGACCACATGAGCCGCATGAACCGCATGTGCCGCATGAGCCGCATGGGCCGTATATGAGCCGCATGGGCCGTATGGACCACATGAGCCGCATGGACCGCATGAGCCGCATGAGCCGCATGAGGCCAAGTGCAAAGTATGCCAACAAAAATGCCACATTACGCCCCATGAGCCCATGAGCCCGTGTCCGAGTCCGAGTCCGAGTCGCTAAGCCCCTTTGGGGCTTAGCTCCAAATGGAAATTAATCCAAGAGAATGACAAAAGCATTAATGCTTAATCCTTGGAGCCTTATTCTTACCTCCTAGTAAAATCACCCACATGGTTCCCTCCTTAGGGTCACCACCCCATATGCATCTCTCAACAACACATCCAAGTATATATGTTGAGATAACTCATGGTGCATTTTCGATGTGGGATTAAAATTTACAAGGCATATTGAGAGCAAGCTCTCTCCATGTAAAGAAAGCACGAATCAGAACCCTATATTAAAATTCGATCACATGCAAAATTAGCACTAGTTGAAGAGATTGGTCCTAAACCAAACCATAACTTCTTTTTCATGAAATTGTCATCCATCATGATAAAAAATGAGGTGCAACAAGCAAATTGTTGATAGTGCTCAAGCTAAAAGGCTAAAATTTCTGAGTAGCAAGCTTGTAGTCTCATCAAAACAGTCTGAAAATTGTTTACAATACTATCCCATCACTCATATACAGTGTTAAACATGATAACTTTCTCAATGGTTTAATGATCTTCGGGCCGTTGAGTAAAGTATAATGTAATCCCATAGGATTATCCATATGGGCCCAGTGAGCACAGGGAACACAATTTCTTCCTCTGTAAGCGCTTCCCCCCTTCCATTTCTTACCGAACACTCGAGCCACTAGTCTTTGAACAACGTGCTTCGGCCACCTATTATTATTCTCAGCTAGCACAATTGCAAGTCGTAACATCTTCGGAGGATGTTGTAGTAAAGATCAATAACAGCCCTTCCTACAATCATACACATTATATCCTAATTCAGAGGCACAAAGGAAAACTGATTTGGATTTCTATTTCAGTTACCAGTAAATTAAATCGGTTGGTATGTAATTGATAACCTGTACGAGTTGAACACGAACCTTTTCACCTTCATTCTTTAGGGTGCTAACTGATCCATTTGGCAACCAGCTTGGAATTTCTTAGTTGAGCATGTGATCCACAGCCAACCCGAATTAAGAAGAAAACGATAATAAACACAGGACTGAAAAATGAGAACTAATATCTCAGCTGGTAATTTTATGCAGCCGACAAGCTGGATGAATTTGGTAATAAACATAGCTCTCTTAATAATTACAATATAAAGTTAACTCAACTAATATACATTGATGTCAATTGTGAGCTTCTTGTCAATTGTGTGCTTCTTGTCAATATACTGATATAGCCTCATATTCATATGACCAATGTTGATTCCGGATTAGAAGGTTAATTTTATTTGTAGACCTAACCACAAGCAACTCTTCCACCCGCATTTTCTGTTGTTTTGTTGAGCTTATCTACACCTAAACTAGAAAATGTTGTATCAGCCTATGCGTGACTAAGATCTTATATTACAATGTAACGAATTATATTCATCCGAACCTCGATTTTATTTGCAAAAAGAAAGGCTTCTATATGAAACATTGAAAGGCAAATTACCACCAATATCATTCATGAGAACATGAAAAAGCATATTTAATTGCATCAAAGTTTGAGCCTTTGCACAAAGATATGCAAAAATACTGAAAACATTTTTAAAGGACATGGATTCAGTATAATTGTAACTACCACTTTTCTAAAATGAGGATATTTTTAAACTTTTCTGAAATTGGTTATTTAGTATTATTTAATGGATTAATTAATGTTAAGGATATAAATTGGTGAACTTTGATTATTTCAATATTATTTAAATATTGTATTGTGTTAGTATCATTAGCCTAGAGGAACCTTAGAACCACGTGGACTAGAGGCCAACCATGATCATAGAGACCTAGCTAGTGGACTTAGACTTGTTAGTTGGACTCTAATTATGTTAGAATATCATGTATAGTTTAGAATTGACTTAGATTAAGGAACCACTTTTGGGCCTTTATCAAAAAGGGCTTTTAAATGACATTACAGAGGCCTTTAGCCAAATGCACCAAAACAAACCCTAACCTACACTACTATAGCCGACCACAACTAGCTTCCTCTTGCTATTTATAGCATCATTAGCCCCTCTTCTTCCTCTTTCATTAAGAAACCTAACCCTAATTTGGTGTTCTTCCCCAAATTGTCTCCAACACTCAAATTGAGTCCAAATTTCTCCAAACAAGTTATAATCTCTTTTCCTTGGAGAGAGGAAGCCTCTATTTGCTTGGAGAGAGCCTATTGGGATAATTTGGCTATTGGAAGTAAAGGAAACCTAGATCTAGAAGTTGTTCCTTGAGAATCCATCTCTCAAGTGGTAAAAGGCCCAAAACCCCTTCAAATCTCATATTTCTCTCCATAGATGCATTCATTTAGGGTCCCTATGAAATTAGAAAGAGTTTGGTTTGATTTTGGATTCATTTGAGGTGTGTATCGCAAGAGTATCGGATACGCACGTCAAGTGTTTGATGAAATGTCTCCTAGGACTTTTCTTCCACTATTTTCAAAAGTAATTAGTTATTATTGATGCTAATATATTATAGATGATGTGGGCACTGTTGTTTTGTGATTTGGGTTGGTTTGGATACATATATTAGACAGAGGGAGGCTTGGGCTGTGAGGTATTCTTTGAGCTTCACTATTCTGTGGTGTTTGGTTCTTGCAATGTTGTATCATCACGTAAATACCCTAGAGGCATAGCCATACATCTGCTGATGCTCACCTTGCTCAGATTCAGTCGAGCACTGCATTACCTTGCATGTCTTGGCTTGTGCAGTCGATCAATGCATCCTTTATACACTACATGACCATACACCACTACAAACATGGAAATATTACATTTACTGCATTGGTATCAGAACATTACCTGTATGCCCTGCTCTCTTATATACCTTGCAAACACAACATGTTGTACTGCACTTGGGGGTATCACATGTTGCATATCCCCCTTGCCTTGTATCATAGTCACTATCCCCCATCCATGTTGTCTACATATATCATTACCTTGCATTGGCCACTGTACATTATGATATTACCTATTTGCATTGTCCTGCATACACAACATTCATTCACTGCAACCTACATTTGGATGCCTATAAACATCCATCTTTCACTATATATATGAACTAATGCACAGTCACATTCATTCACTAGAAACCTTCACTTCACTAATCCACTGCACCATTTGTTTCACTACATATACACCAAGATTCATTGCCCTGTGTAAATAATTGATATCTTGTAGCTATAACCACTATATTCACTCATCCCTGCATTCATTAGATGCATGTCTTGCATCCTCTCTGTAGTGCATTTCTGATACATCATGTATCAGAACATTCCAATTTACCATCAATGCATATCCCCCTGCACAGAGTATCAGAACACACCCTATAGGTCCTGCCTTGCATCATAAACCAACTGTACTACTTTTATTTCCATCCCTGTTAACTGCATTTGAGGTATTGGAATTATAAGACCCTTCATTGCACTTGTTGTTCACAATACATCGTTTCCCTGCATTTGTCCTTGTACTACAAATAGGAGAGCAAGTTAGGTTTGGGTTCAAGTTAAACTCAGGTTGTATGCCCTGCTCTTGTAACACTAAACCAGTCCTATAAACCTAGTATCTTTTAACTCTTGAGTGCCTTCCATAGCAGACCCTTCATCGCATTGTTCGCACAGACCCCCTTTACTGCTAACTCTTTACTTTTCCAGATTTGAATGTCCTGCCCCTTTGTTCAGTTTATCGCCCATGTTAACCCCCCCTTCATCAGTCTATATACTTTCTCTTTTAGCCTCTTTAGTTCAGTTATAGGTTAGGGTTATACTATATATATGTATATGTTATATATTATATATATAAGGTGTGTGGGATATTGCTTATGTGAGTTGGGTATTGTGATATACTATATATGGGGATATGAGTGATACCATACATTGTGAATGTTTGATGTATATATTTGGATTCGAGGGCTAGCCTTATCTTCCTTGCCCTTTTCGTTTAATTGTAACCTATGAAAATAGTGTATGATGTGATGTGTAGCATATATATATCGTATGAGATATATTTGTATACATATATGATGTGGTTATGATTAGGGATTTTAAGTTAGCTTGATATATGAGTTAGAGTATAGTATTTGTTTAAATGTAGAATTGACTAGATGGTTAACCCTACAAATAGCCTAGTTGGCCAACTTTAGACTGGACTAGCTAGGACCAAGAGTGGACCAATAGTCTAAGTTGACTAAGTTGACCAGATTTGACTTTGGGTTGACTTTTGAACTATAGAGTGCTAGTGGCTTATAGAATTCATTATTTAATTCAAATTTTTTAATATTGAACACTTTGTAACCTGTGTCTCACTAAATAGGACTTTGTGACTCCAGTTCGGACACCGATATACATCAGTTGCTCAAGACATCAGGCGAGTACGTTCTCTGATAGTTTTCATTTACTTGATGATTATTATGATTCAGCTTCTAGTATGGTTCTATTTGATTCTCTGACACAACACGAATTGATATTGTTGGATCGATTGCATGCGACACATATACTTTACTTGTCTGGCCTCTATTTCTGGAATTACTCAATGGAATCACCCTACTGGAATTATCATGCCCCGACCTGAGAAATCGCTCGTCCTCGTTAGATTTTACCCAAATCATCATTCTCGCTAGGGTGTGATGCCACACGAGCATGGAGTTGCGCTCGTGCAAGGCAAGATAACAGGTTCGTGTAAGTTTATCTCAAATTGATAGCATAAGAAGCAAAAGGAAACAGAGTATACAATAATAATCTCTTTTATTAATAATGAACTAAATATTACAAGGGCACTGAATAGCCCAACTGAAAATGCCAATAGGCTACAACGCTCATGATCTCTCTAGCTCACAAAAGATTACATTGTTCCATACATTATGCCTCTTTATAGCCAACAAGTAGTCTTCGATCGAACACCTCCATGTTGCAACACCAAAAGCTAATGCGGTAGCTCATCTTGAAATGCTAAGGACTCCATGCCTCAGCGCGTCCAAGCCAAGCCCCGCATCGAGCCGAACATATCTTGAACCTCCGAGCAAACATGTGGAGGATTAGTGCTTTCGTCCTTGCTATACTGATTATGACCCATTCATACCCAAACCAACACTAAGTAAATTTAGTGAAGCATGCAGATTATTGAGTGATCTTTCTATTTGGCCTTAGGATCAGTTTAATGATAATATCCAAGCACTAAAGCAGTTATCGATAGCAACTGAATTATAAATATGTCCAATACTGTGTCCCTGCAACAGATACAGTTAGACATAATATGGACATAATCATAGTGATCGTGCATGTCTTCCTCTCGTTTTCCCTTAGCCTGCAATCGTTAAGAATTTGCATAATCCATGATAAATCATATAGCCAACCAATCAAACTTAGACATACGCATAAGGGTAGCAGGCTCTGCGCTTGCACCCGATTCTAGTCTCAGCCTACCGGTCCTATCTATATGAAGGTCACGATGTTCCGTGCCGTAATGGACTGGTATCTTAACTTGTAAGCCGGTGATCGCTTTGGCACGGGTTGCTAGCCTACTACTCAAAGGATCCTAAACTTACTGGTATTGTGGCTTATCACATCAATAGGAGGGCGTAACTCGTCTGAATGAAGTGCACCACCAATACCCCTTAATTCCCTCGCGGTCGAGCGGTCCCGGTACCCAGGCGATCCTACGTTCGAGGGAAGCATGCCCGTGCATGCGCCATACATCCAAGTCCATTGACCATATGCAATGCGTTCTGATTTTCATACAACCAAACAAGTTCGCCTATCTCTATTCCATTGGCACGATGCCCCGACTCAATATTCCTCACCATATTGACCCGAAGGTCCCAACCATCTCGAAGGCACCATGCCACATTCGACAGTTCCATCACAACATTCATGCTACAACTATTATTTTCGTGAAAAATCCATCTTTTATAAGTCTCGTGCACCTACGTACGCTTTGACACATATATCCTTTTTCTTTCGACTCGTACTTTCGATGCACGCCTCGATACCGTATTTCTATGTTCTAAGCCTTAATATTCATTGTTCTTCCGAGTCATGCACTTAATGCACATCTCGATATTGTCTTTCAATGTTCTAGCATCAATGTCCTATTACGACTGGTGCACTTGACGCACGTAGCCTCAATTGTTCAATGTTCTATCTTAATGTTCGACACACACTAAGACCTTTACTCGATTCGAACCATGCTCATTAACTTGATAGCAACTTACGCATATAAGGATACATTTTATTAGGTGTGAAGGAGTAGGGGAGAAGAGTCATGAACCCGCCCACCTTAGTCCAATACGCCTTGTCGTTTCGCCGAGCTAATGCTGCTCGGTTCCATAACATAGTTCTATGGCCAACTCTTTTGACTTAGCCATTCAAACACTTGTATTTCGTTGAACTACTCAACCGATTTGGCCTACCGTGCCCATGCCATAATCCGTTGCAAGGCAACGATTTGGTTTTACGAACACCCTTGCGAATAAGACAAAATGCCGACCTCTTATAATTCAGCGTAAAAGCGTAGCCTGCACACGAAGTCAACTAAAATCAATATCATTTTGAATTAGACTTATGCCTTGAATCGCTTCGATTCATAGATTCGTATCGACTCAAATCTTTCCTTCGGGCCAACGTAACTCTTGCATCGATTCGCATCGATATTTCATCGAGTCAATGCAACTGTTTGAGTCAATGAATCATCTTAATGCACCGTGTAGAGCGGTACATTACATAATATACCACTCAAAATAAGGTTCATCCTCAAACCAAAATCAACACTCAATCCAAGTATTTTGCTGGATCGTTTCACGATCTTGTGCCACTATCGTTTGAATCATACACCTTAGTTTGGATCATACACATATTTTAGGCGTCCCACCAATATATATATTTCATCCAAGCTCAGTTGTGGGATATCGGGACAAAGCTAATAGGCTCACCGTAAACCCTCAAGCACCAGCCATTTCGTACTCGACTTGGTCAAATCTTAGTGTCTATTCTCAAAGTCCTTCTTGTACGTATATCGTATTGATTCTCTAAACATCTCTGCATATAACTTGATTCAAACCGTAACTTCGATCCCATAAGTTTTTCGTCAGCCATCTAACGTAACTATTCCAACACGATTTACGTTTTCTAACTACCCACGCAACGTGTCTGGGGCTACCCCCACTAGGTAACTTATCAGGACATCATGCTTAATCTCTTTCGATACAAGAGGTCAACTTGAGTCTACGATGCTCAAAGCAATAATCTTTCCAACCCAAGGTCTCTTTATGATACGTTCATCTATGATTCTCGATCGAGTACAAATCATTTACTCAATTTTTGAATCAATCCCGACTAGCTCGATTCGTAACATATATTGTTTACTTAACATATGCGACTCTAGCTGTTACATGGGTCAAGCTCTATAACACAATCTCTAGGGTCGTTCCCCTATTCCTTGCACTCATACGTAGCATGATTTCTCATAATCGTCCCTCCGTGTCGCTATGCTAAGTCCATCCATCTATCTATCCGATCGTCGACTGACTAAGTCTATTTAGGTACTTATTTGATCGATCATAAAATCTCTGACCATATCGATCTAGTCGAAGGGCTACTCGCTAACTTTTGAAATACAATAATCAATCGCTTAGACTTATTCTCAACATGTACTATATCATCATTCATCCTCGATGCAATTTCTTATGCGACTTCATTAGGGTCGTCCTACGGTCTCCGACATTTACATTGATTTGGCGATCAAGTCTTCTAGGGTCAGCTGCCCCGAAGCTACGTTGGATAATTAAAGATCATCAACGAGGGACAGTTACTACGAACCATGCTATATCCTATCTCGTGTCATGCTCCGCTACCGTAGGAGCGATCGTCCTCGCTAAGGCGTGATGTTGCGTGAGCCTAAATTGCGCTCACGTAAGGCGGGTTCCATAACGGTCGATTACAGGCTAAACGACGGGGTCGTCGCACAGAAGTCCCAAGCGGAAACATTGATACAGCTGCAAAAATTTAAAGCAAAACACAAGTCATGTAAAAATACTAGGCAAGTTCATACAAAAATTTCAAGTAAAACATTGATACAGTCGCGAGCATTCTTCCTTGTTGCCCTATAATTTCATTCGATTCAGGAACGACTATTTAAAAGCCCTCCTCCCAACTCAATTTAATCAACCATGGCCCGTGCCTTAAAAAACACTAAGTCCATGACATCGTGTCTTAAACCAACTTGAACTCTAAGTGACACTACCGCGCAAGTCATACTCTATATGACAGGCCTTCAGACCGTAAGCCTATGTAGTTATACCCAGCCGTAGAACTCGTAGGACCGTGCTTGCTACTACTACGATAGCCTAACATAACTTGCCTAACTTAATCGTGCAACAACTTGACGAGCAAAGACTGCGTCCAGCCTTGCATCGTGGGAACGTGACGTACACACGTTCGACTATGAACAACCAAGTTCTTAGGTGCCTAGAATTATGTCACAAGCCGTGCGATACAACTTAATCCGTAGGGCAAGCAAAGGCTATGTCAAGCCTCAAATGCTGTAACCGTGCATGCTTTATCAAGCATTTATGCGGGCGACGCCTATGACTTAGGCTAATTCTTAGCTTTGTGGTGAAGACTAACTTTCCTTCTTCCAAGCCACGGGACGAAGGACCGAGTGTCATTTTGAAAGCCATCGTGGAACATTTCCAAGCCGGCCTTGGGAGCTTTCCTTATTCTAACTCAGTTCGACCTGACTTGGGATTATTTCCTTAGCTTCTTTTATTATCAAGCCTACTCGTGTATTGAAAACTTTTGTATTGTTAGTGCCAAGTCCAATACAAGGCAAGTTCACCGAAGCCACCCACCTATGCGAGGAGTCGCCTCGACTGAACGGTTCTTCGAGTAGCCATTGCATGGTTAAGTCCAAACGCCGTCGAAATTTCGATTCTTCCAATTGGCTGAGCGGGATGGGGCACTACATCATACACCACTCAAAAAAAGTTTCGTCCTCAAAACTAACTGAGTACTCACTTATTGACTTATCACTTGATTCAACATCCAACGATTTTTGTACACATTCTTCCTATCCATTTTTTCAATCCGAGCCACGCTAACACCACTATCAATCTTTTTCTTTGAAACTCATAATCTCAAAATCCTCGACCGTTCCATTCCTACAGTCTCACTTGAATTCAACGTATCACTTAGTTGGATCGTGCACATATTTCAGGCGTCACCAAAATTTATACATTTCAACCAAGCCTCACGATAAAAAATTTGGCTTTTTCCACTCGAGTCGGATCGTACACATATTCGGCCGTCCCTGATATATATGCATTTCAGCCGAGGCTCATGAGTGGTATTCTCATACTCTTGAATCATCCCATTCATCAACACCAACATCCAAACTAATCAATATCCTCAAGATCACTTGTACTAATGCTAACCATCGCAACATGGATGTCTCGCCTAACCGCTAGACCATCTCTCTAGGCTAAAGTCAATCCGTCAGTATTAGAATCATAGTTCCTAAACAATAATATCAACATTGACCCCATCCTAAGGTCAAACCAAAGCTGATAGTACTAGGGTTTTTCTATCCAAGCTCGCATCACTTCGATTTCTAACTCCGAGCATAGATTTTACCTATTTGCACTCGCAATATTCAGTCCAAGGGTCCGAGTCATTCAGCAAAGCCATCCTATTTCGAGTTCGGCTCAACCAAGTCTCTTGCATAACGCTCTCGTACGTCCAAACTTACAATTTGCATAGTCTATCTCCTTCGAACCCGTTCGATATAATCTACCTATCCATTCTTTCCAAGTCAAGTACGCTAAGACACGACTTGTTAGTAAACCATAATCTCATTCCATATTCCCTAAGTCGTTCATAACAATTCACGTAGTCGATCATAAGGTCATCTAACTTACAATATGGCACGTCCCAATCTCACGCGAGTCCGATTATCTACGGTGGGCATGAAATCACCATGCAATCCTGCGGGATAATCATCCTCATCGGGACGTAACTCTTATGTTGAATCTAGACTAGTTTATTCTCGATATACATATTGGATTAACTCAATCCTCAAGTTTACTCAATCGTCAATTATAAGTCCGAACAATCCTTGTATTCACCTTCGCATCAAATCGCAAGTCAAGACAATCCAAATTGCCATGTCCTGATTTTTTGAGTTTGATCATTCCCATGACATGAATCACCATGTGCGAGGCTGGAGTTATGCTCGCCCAAGACAAGATCGTCGATGTAGTGGTTATCAACGCAACCATCAAGACAAGATCATTTTTATCCAACATTTATTTCAATCAAAATCCTAAGTATAACATCCATCAAAAAAATAACACATTACATGATCGTCATTCCTCGAATTAGAGTGCTCCCGAGTTATCACATATCGATCTTTGATACGCCTCAATAGCAACGATGATATGCATAACTTGACGATCTTCCTTTGCAATGAATTTTGAGTCGTGTAACTTATGCTATCATCCGAAATGGATACACCATATTTCCTCGATATTCAAGATCAAATTCAATCATTATCCCCCAACTACTTACATGTTCAACTTGTTCAAAATCCAAGATCACGTATGTACATCCGTCTATATCTTAAGTCATCAAGCAACATCTTTCCTCAATTAACGTTGTCTTATGCTAACATAAGTCATCGAGTAACATCTATCCCAATTCCTTATAGTCATTCTCAATATTCGAATCATTCCCATGCATGCTATCATCCGATCGTGCTAACTTTTCGTATACGATTCATATTGATTTCCTCTATCAAGTCATCCGTTCACTACACCATAACTTTTCTTCGATTCAGTTTCACCTATTCAATCCTTTTGTATTTTATACTTGCACAATCACAATCCTGTGTGCGTCATCCCTAGTTTGTTCGAATCATCTTATCAAACTTCAAGACTACACTTTTACTTAATGATACTCAATCTAAGGCTTTACGTACTCGTCGTTTGCTGATAGACTTATTGGCACCCCGTATCCTCAATTGACCAACATCCTCGAGGCTATCCCATACACCACTCAGGGATGAAGTCATTCGATAAATCCTCCAAACTATCATTCAATTCGCAATCGACTACTTTGAATCTCCGTTGGAACCATTCCTCAAATTTCAAGCACGCTCTTCTATATCACATCGACGATAATATCGTCGTTTGATAGTACCGCTATCGAAACTACCCAACACTCTCTGCTTCGATTCTAACTCATTTTTGCCCGACGTAATTTTGGTGTATATGCCCAGCCCGACTTAGCCAACCGTGCCTATTGAAGTTAACTTTTGTTCAAACAAATTTTCTTTCATAAGATTTTACAAAATATATAGACTTATTGTATGGACATCCCGTAGGACATTTTAGAGAGAGCGCACCAACGATATCAATTTGCGAAAGCAACACAGAGTTAAAGAATTCAATAGAAAGTCCAAGGACGTAAAGCCATGCTCTGATAGCATTATGTCACGCCCCGCTCCGGTAGGAGCGATCGTCCTCGCTAAGGCATAATATCACGTGGGCCTAAATTATGCTCATGCAAGGCGGGTTCTATAACGGCCGATTACAGGCTAAGCGATGGGGTCGTCGCACAGAAGTCCCAAGCAAAAATATTGATACAACAACGGAAATTTGAAGCAAAACACAAGTCATGTAAAATTACTCTTTTATTGATATTGGAACAAAGATTACAATATGGCACGAGGCCAAGATTACAATCACTCAAGCTCACTCTTCTCACAGTACAAGTCACTCTGCTCTCTCTCTCATCTCTCAATACAATTTGAGTAGGCCAGCGGAAGCTTTATATAGGCGATATCCATACATTATGTCACGTATAAGTCCAAACTCCACGCGGCCGCACGTCTTGAGTTGTCAAGAAACTCCGTGCCTCGACGCATTCAAGTGAGCTCCGTGCCACGAGCTTCTACCTGTGCCTACACATGAAAGCTGTGTGGGTATCTACTCAACTGTACTGGTGGAATAAGCTCCTCGCCCACCCATACAAAACCAACACGTTCATTTACTTTGTGCAATATAATTACTTTAATGATTGCCTTTCTACTCTTGCCTTAGGATCAGTTTTAGGGCATAGACTCTTGACCTATTTTGTGTCTCTAGACCATCCCTGTGACTTGCACTCGCAACTTACTTATACCTTGCCTCTAAACCCTTCTTGTGTCAACAATGTCAACTTATCAAGTCGTATTTGCCTTTCGGCCCATACTCAAAGACGCAACTACACGATAGTACCCAATTTCCATGTCATCGTGCTATAAGTCCATTATGCCGTCAACGTGCTCGTATCATGAGACCCATTCGTATGTCTATATTGAGGCCGTGCCTCGCAACTCAATATGACATAACCATATTGCCACCTCGCGGCCCTTACTGCTTTAATCACCAACTGACCAAATCATGACTTGTGAACTTAGTGTCACCTAACCAACTCTGCCTTACGGCACTTTCTGACTTAAACTCGAACGACTCAAACCTAATCTTATGCGACTCTATGCCAACAACTTAAGACTCGATACCACATCCCGTGCTGAAGCACGGTGTCTACGTTGCAGCCAAATCTTATGCCACAAACATTGTCTTCTGATCGTGCACCTATTCAACTCGACTTAATCCAAAGGCACATCTGCGGATTACCACCCGTGCCGACCCATCTATATGAAAGGTCACTAGCACCACAAGCTATTCTGAACTTATAGCTTTGTTATTCGACGACTCTTTCAACGTAAGTAGCGAGCCTCGCTGAAAGTTCCCGAATAACCTGTGCGATACCCCCAATTCAGCTATACCATGTTTCCTCCTAGGACGAAACGGTCCCGTGGCCGAGGGATGCCGCTCGAGGAAACATCGCCCTTGTCGACAAGTTGTTTATGAGCATGCAAGACTCGACTCGAACTGACGTCTCACACAGTCATTCTTCTTCTAATGTTACCATCCTTTTAGGACCAAGTTCAAGACTTCTAACATTTGAGACCGCCTCGACGACCCATGGTCGCAAGCATTCTTCCTTTTTGCCCTATCATTTCATTCGACTCAGGAACGACTATTTGAAAACCCTCCTCCTAACTCAATTTAATCAACCATGGCCCGTGCCTAAAAAAACTAAGTCCAAGACATCGTGTCATAAACCAACTTGAACTCTATGCGACACTAACGCCCAAGTCATACTCTATATGACAGGCATTGAGACCGTAAGACTATATGGTTATACCCAGCCGTAGAACTCGTAGGACCGTGCTTGTTACTACTCCGATAGCCTAACATAACTTGCCTAACTTAATCGTGCAACAACTTGACGAGCAAAGACTGCGTCAAGCCTTGCATCGTGGGAACGTGTTGTGCACACGTTCGACTTTGAACAACCAAGTTCTTGGATGCCTAGACTTATGTCACAAGCCGTACGATACAACTTAACCCGTGGGGCGAGCAAAGGCTATGCCAAGCCTCAAACGCTGGAATCGTACATGCTTTATCAAGCATTTATGCGGGCGACGCCTATGACTTAGGCTAATTCATAGCTTTATGGTGAAGACTAACTTTCCTTCTCCCAAGCCATGGGACGAAGGACCGAGTGCCATTTTAAAAGCTATCGTCTAACATTTCTAAGTCGACCGTGGGACCTTTCCATATTCTAACTCAGTTTGACCTGACTTGGGATTATTCTCTTAGCTACATGGATTTGTCTCTTTTATTATCAAGCCTACTCGTGTATTGAAAACTTTCGTATTATTAGTGCGAAGGCCAATACGAGGCATGTTCACCGAAGCCACCCACCTGTGCAAAGAGTCGCCTCGACCGAGCGGGTCTTCGAGTGGCTATTGCATGGCTAAGTCCAAATGCCGTCGGCGTTTCGATTCTTTCGATTGGCTGAGCGGGATGGGGCACTGCAACTCGGAGCTAAATCAATTTTCGATAATTCCTATAGGACTTTACCCAATTCGACATAATTTATCAATACAAAATTTCTCTACCCACCCGCGCAACTGATGCACCGTTACTACTCGAATCGCTCATGCACTACCGTTAACAATATCGCAATTGAGCAATATTTGTTCATCTTGAGTACGAGTCTATCTGCCCATGATCAATATCCGATACACTCTAGGCTTATCGCAACAATCCTCGAATTCACCATCGCATCAAACCACAAGTCAAATCCAATTTGCCACGCCTTGTAAGTTCGACCACCCCTGCTGGACATGAATCACCATACTAATGCTCACGCGGAACGATCATCCTAATCTGGCATAACGCATGTGCAAGGCTGGAGTTGCACTCGTACAAGACAAGAATGTCAATGTTGTGGTTATCATCGAAACAATCAAGATGCTTTCGTTTTCATCCAAGTAATATACCGATCCATTCTTAAATTCTCTTGACACATTTCAATATCCTCAAATATGTTTACATAGCAATCACCCTTGCATAACTTATTTTACGTTTTTAGGCACGTATTATCTTCCTTTCGTGTGAATTCTATTCTTTGTATTCACCATTATCATCTAAACCGACATCAACTTAACTTGCATCTCATTCATCCAACAACAATGCTCAATATAATTTTTGTTCATTCGATCAGAGTATCCTCGAGTTGTTGCATATCATCTTTGATACGTCACAATACCATCATCAATATGCATAACTTGGACATCTTCCTCTCTCATAAGCTCTAATTCGATGCAATCACTGTTATCATCCGAACTAGAATACGAACTAAGTCTAGCACACGTCAATATCAGTCCAGTCATATCTAGCTAATTTATTACTATCGAGCGACATAATTTATAATTCCTTATACCCACCCTCGTATTCCTAACTCGTACTTCCAGATCGTGCTACCGACTCTTTGCGCTAACTCAAATTCGTTTTACACGATTACTTTGTACCTACTCAACTCGTTCCGAACAGTTTTCGTACCGACTTAACTCAATTCTGACTTGAGTCAATTATTTCCTCAACGCAACATTCCTTTGCTATGCTCAACCTATCGTTTGGCTTACACTCAACATATTTTCGTCCGACATATCATCCATGTATATGACTTCGCGCATGATCATTCAACTCAATTCATCGAAGCATACTTGCATTGACTTCTATCGAGTCATTCCCACTCGAGTCTCGGTACTATTCCGTCCATTAAGGACAACTTATCATAACCGACACAATCATCTCGACATAATCTATTGCAAGTCACTAAATGCTTGACGTAGCTATCGCTGAGTGGTAATACATATACCACTCAGAAATTGAGCCTATCTTTAACAACACAATGCTTCGCTGCACTAATCGCACAAGTGGAATTGCATATACAACTCGAATTCGAGTGACTACTCGATATTACACTTCGCATAGGTCTGACATCTATTTTAGTTAACTATCCCGTGACGATCTTCCCCGATCCTAGCTCTAGCGTTCTCTTATTCGAGTTGGTACAACAATTTGGCCAACGCGCAATCGTTCGCTCAAGTTTGATAATCATTCGGGGCTAACCGTGCCTTGGCGATCATATCGATCACAATGAAACATTCGCTAACTCAAGGCTCAATGCACATTCGGCCAACATAAACGTTCGCCTACTTCGAAACTCGATTCAACTCGGCCAACTTACAAGTTTGCCTACTCAAATTCGACTAACGACCAACTCGACTCGTTCAAATCGCCCCACGATTTATCAATCTCACTCGTTGCAACTCGTACAACGATTTATTTTCGATACTCAAAGTTATTACTCAATGCCTTTCAACATATTGCTATCCATTCACATAGCCACATAAAATGCAACATCCCATATATCAATACGTTGTACTGATGCAACAAACGGCTCATGAATTATTGCACTTCGTGTAACCAACAACACGTTTCTCTTCGCACTTCGTGCGACCAACAATACGTATTTCATTGTACATTGTGCAATCAACATCCCCTTATTCGTTGTACTTCGTGCAACCAACATTTCATTACTCTTTCCACTTTGTGCAACCAATATTTTCTGATGGCACTCGGAGATAGCGTGAGAGTCACGACATACTTGTGGCAGATGTACGCAACTTAATATAGACTTATTCTATAGAACATCCAATGTAGCATCGAGTAGATCAATGAGCCATGCGGTTACGGAAACAACTTAGAGTCAACTGATTTTGATAGCAAAGCAACTGAGGGTCAAATAGATTCGTTCACGGTCCAGAGGATGGAACCGCTCTGATACCAACTTGTTACGCCCTGACCCGAGAAATCTTTCATCCTTAATGGATTTCACCTGAATCATCGTCCTCGCTAGGGCGTGATGCTGCACAATCCTGGAGTAGCGCTCGTACAAGGCAAGATAACAAGTTCGTATAAGTTTATCTCAAATTAATAGCATAAGCAGCGGAAGGAAACATAGTATAGAATAAGAATCTCTTTTATTAATAATGAACTGAAGATTACAAAGGTACTGAATAGCCCAACTGAAAATGCCATTAGGCTACAACGCTCATGATCTCTCTAGCTCACAAAGGATTACATTGTTCCATGCATTATGCCTTTTTATAGCCAACAAGTAGTCTTCGGTAGAACATCCACTACAAAAATTTGTCAGATTAACGACATTCTAAAATGTCGCTAAACTCGGTAAAAATGTCGCTAAGTGAAATTAGCGACGTTTTGGGCGACATTTTGGAAACGACGAAAAAAAACATGTCGCTAAACGAGAAAACGTCGAAAAACGTCGCTATAGCGACGTTATTTAGCGACGTTATTAACGTCGCTAATTAGCGACGTTATTTGCGACATTTTAACGTTGACGCTAATTAGCGACGCAAATGGCGACGTTATCGTGTGGTCGCCGTTTAGCGACACTTTTGCGACATTTTGGCGACGACGTACTGACATCAGATTTTGTGCCACATGTTGCAACGTCAGCATTTTAGCGACACTTTTAGCGACATTTATTAACGTCGCAAAAATTTAGCAACGTTCTAAAACGTCGCTAAAAACGTCGCTAAGTTAAAAAAATATAAAAAAAAGGTTCAATAATGCAAATGGAGCTGGGACCTGAGCCAAAATACAGAATACAAAATACAAAATACAGAATCCAATCCCTGGGTTCGCCGACCCACTCGGTGGAACACTCAACACTGGCACGCACAATACATTCCAGAATATACAAAAAATATAAAAAAAAATACTATCCGTAACGAACAATGTCAATATATAATATCCTCAACGAACAAAGTCAATATCCACAAATATGTACAAAGTCAATATCCTCAACGAACAAAGTAAATATCCCCAAATACGTACAAAGTCAAAAATATAGTACAGTCCGAAAATGTAAAAAAGAAACTACTGATGGCCTGGAGCTGGACCCGATGCTGGAGCTGGACCAGGTGCTGGAGCAGGAGCTGAAGGAGGAGCGCCACCAGATGACTGTCGTTGCAACGACAGGATCGTCTGATACTCCTACGGTGACAATAGGTGGACGAGCATGTCCTCCCATGCATCGCCGGATGTAGACGATGCTCCCAGTGTACCAGCAGATGGTCGCTCCGTAGCTATCTCCTGGAACTGCTACATCTGCTCGACTAAATGCTGCGTAGCCTCCTGCGTAGCGCGGGTCATTTGTCACAGCACCTCAGTAGTCTCCTCAAGTCTCTCGAAGCGTGAGATGAGCGTAAAACAATCTGTATGCGCCCCCCATCATCTGTAACATCTCGTCACACAGAGCTGTGATCTGCACATCGATACTCTGCTGGTGGCAGAGCGACTCCTCAGTCTGTACGGGGCCGAGCACACTAGTAGCGGTCATAGAGGCCAGTGACGTAATGAAGGCACCATAGGATCCTGTACCATAGTACGTACCCCTATGCATGCCACCAACGGCCCACATCCACAGATCGTCATCTGACTGAGCTACGACGGCCGGGGGCTGCTGGGAAGTGCTAGCACCAGCTGCCTCTGACCGCATCGGCCCGGCCTCCATAAGCCTCAAAAACTCGGCCTAGAAATAAGATCTATATGAATTCTCACGTGGTCGCTAAAAATTAATATTAATGAACTAGCATTAAGTAAAACATCTAAAACTCGGCCTAGAAATAACATCTATATAAATTTTCTACGCAACTAAAAATTAATATTAATGAACTAGCATTAAGTAAAATTTACGTAGGTGTCCCGGGCCTTGTCGTCTACGAACCGCTCCCCCTTCGTGTGCGTGGCGAGGAACAAGGTCACCATATTCGGGTCTTCTCCCGATTCAACCTGTTACGAAATTATTATATGATTTGTCAGTTAAGTTGAAAGAAATATATTACTATAAAGTATTAATTATGGGTATACGGCTAGATACGTACCATATGGGTGAAGAAATCAATGATGAACCGTGATCCACCATACCACTGTGACCCCGCCTGTTGTGCTCTTTTAGACTTCGCGGACTTCTCCTTGTAGGCTTCCTCCTAGAATCTCCTCTTCATTACCGCCCAGTCGGCGACAGAGATCCAACCCTGAATAGGCTCTCCCCGGCGGTCGCAATCCTTTTGGTCGAGGATCGCGTCCCTAATGAGCTTGCTGGCGACGTTAGAAAAAAATAGCCTCGACAGCAACGGCACGGTGGGGAGGGAAGAAGTAAGTCCGCTAAAAAAATCATAAAAGTCCGTAAGTGATAATATAACATACTAAATGAAAGGAAATAAACTTTTACGTACCGAAAAGTGCTCAAACCAGAAGGCCTTCTTGTAGGCCGGGACATCCCTCCAGTTGATCCAGGGCCCTCCGTAGTTCTGTTGAAGGAATGTACCTAGCGACCGGTATACGGAGGAGGGATAATATCTGTAAAATAGAAATTAAAATTTATTAAACAAGTTTATAATAAATTTAAACAAATTAAATGTAATAATTTTACTTACCGCCTGGTCCGAGTACAAGCCCAAATCTCCAACCTCAGACCCCCCTCCAGGCGACACGAAGGATTTATCTCAAATGGGAGCTGCACCATGCCCCTGCCCCTCGGCCTCGCCCTCGCCCTCGGCGTGGGCCTCGCCATCGCCCTCGACCTCGACGTAGGCTTCGGCCTCGGCCTGCTCCTCAGTAGTGGGATCGACCTCTGGAATACTCAACGGTACTGGCTGCATAGAAGAAGAAGGCCCTAGACTCGAACTGCTAGAGCCGGGTAGAGAGATACTGCCGACGACTAGACCGCTAGTGTATACTAGAGTGCGGGAGGATGATGAGTCGGTAGGGGGAGTGGTAGATGGAGACTGTCGGGCTCATCGACTCCCACCAGCACCGGAACCAAAGGATCCACGTCGAGCCATATCTGAAAAAATACAGAAGTATACCATACTACATTTGAAAAAACAAAAGTATAGCATACTACATCTGAAAACATCACTAAGTAAACCATACTACATCTGTAAAAACAAAAGTAAACCATAGTACATCTGAAAATGTCGCTTATTAACGTCGCTAAAACAAAAGTAAACCATAATACATCTAAAAAAATAAAAGTAAACCATACTACATCTGAAAATTAAACATATTCAATCCTCTTCTGAAAATTCATCTTGTTTCGATTTCTCTTCCTCTTCCTCTTCACTTCTATTAACTTCCTCTTCCTCTTCTAATACTTCTACCTCTTCCAATTGATGAAACATGTCATAAAGAACTTTCGTTGAGTCCACATCGACAATATTTGTAATAAGAGGTAGTTCGTCTTCCTGATAAGCTATCTCGTCGACATCGAAGGTATTTCGAGCTTTAGTCTTACAGACTGCCCACCAATCTGATCTTCCGGCTCCTCGTTTTGGATAGCTGGTAAAGCAAACTAGCTGTGCCTGGCTTTCTAGAACAAACGGCTCATAAGCTTGATATGGACGGCGATAATTTATGTCAACAAGACCATGTTTGTCAACTCTCCAACCTCGACCTTGGATCGGATGGAACCAGTCACATCTGGAAATTTTGTTTTTTTTGAAGCATCATACGTGTACGCCCCTATTTCCCATAGCTGCTTTAGCTCGTCTATCATTGGTTGTAAGTACACGTTGATGTTCCTCTTCGGGTTGTTCGAACCGGGGATGATAATAGTTAAGAACATGTAAGGTGTCTTCATGCACATCCAAGGCGGTAGGTTGTATGGAGTGAGGATTATCGGCCAGCATGGATATTGGGAGCCTGAAAGACCAAATGGGGTGAAACCATCAGAGCAAAGCCCCAACCTTATATTACGCGCATCAGAAGCAAAATTAGGATATGCTCGATTGAAGTGCTTCCACGCTTCTCTATCAGATGGATGATCCAACACTCCTTCGGTCTGTTGTCGCTTATGCCAACTCATATTTTTGGCAGTCTCTTTCACCATGAACAACCTCTACAACCGCGGCGTCAACGACAAGTAGTGCATTAAAGCAGTCGGTCTTCTAGACTTGCCTGCAGCAGTTGGCTTGTAGCGATCATCACCACAGAATCCGCACACTTTTGCATCCTTGTGATCTTTGTAGTAAAGCATGCATCTATTCTGACAGCAATCGATCTTGTCATATCCCATCCAGAGGGATCTCACCATCTGTAACACCCAGTTTTCTAAAATGAAGGTAATTTTGTAATTTTAGTCTTTTAATAATGATATTTAAATCATGATATGATTTTTGGTAATTTTTAAAATCATTGTAAAACTATTTTAAATCATGACTTATGATTTTGGTATTTTGATAGTGTAACCTTGGAGACAGCTTGACCTAGAGCCTAGACATGTGATTAGGGTGTTTTATTTATCATTTTCAGTTCGAGGGTATTTTTGTCATTTTGAATTTAATTGAATTTAATATATATTATTTGGAATTTAATGTATTATTAAGAATGGTGTGATTTTAATATTATTTAATTGATTGCCATGAATTGTGATTAGCCTAACTTGGTTTGGACCTAACCTAGATTAGTTATAGCTAGCCTTAGCTAACCATGGTTAGTGTTAGTTAGTATTAATTAGAATAATTGGAATTTAAGTGATTTTTGGAATAATTTAATTTAGTGCTATTCTTGACTTTGACTCATGGTGACTTTGGAGACTGTCCTAGAAGCTAACCCTAGCCATGACCACTTGGTTAGATCATGAGACCCTAGTTTAACCTAAGTTAATGATACTCTAGTCATTAGAATTAATTTGGAGAAAATAGGGATAATGAATACGTTAGATTTTGACTAGTGATTTCATGAACCATGACTTATGGCTTAAGGCCCATAGAGGCCCATAACCCAATTAGTGAAACCAAAACCCTAACCCTAGCATTTATGGCCAGCCACCTAGGGTTCCACACCCCTATTTAATGCCTCCTAGAAGTTAGGGCTAGCCTCCTTTAGAAATTTCTCAAGTTTAAGAAAGAGGTATGCTCCAACTTCAATAATTCCTAGAAATTCCTATTTAATTCCTTTTTCCCCCAAACTAATTGCAATAGGTTCTAAATTTATTCTACTTGCTGTTGGTATTGAGAAATTTCAGGGAAGAAACAATTTGGGAGAGTTTTGGAAGCTTGAGGATCCACTCATATTGGGGCTTTTTGAGCCTTTGCAAACCCATAGGTAAATTCAAATCTACACCATAAAATACTATTTTTATCGCATATTCAGGAAGCCCTAGGCCTACCCTAACTGTAGGTATAGCTAACCCTAGGTTTTGAGTTCGATACGTGCCCATATCGGACACGTATCAGTCCATGTATATAGGTGTTTGATGAAATGTCCCAAAGGGCATTTCGATTTGATTTCAGGAATATATTTGAATAGGAATTTAGTTTTTAACTTTGCTTATGGGTTTTTAGTGTCCTGAGTCATTTTTGGGGTCGTATCGGGTCGCAGGGGACACGGGAACACGCGTATGCACACACGTACGCGAGCACTGTTGCCTTCCCTGCTACTCGGTGTTGATTGCGCCATGGACACGCCACTTTGACACGTGATTTTGGGCACCCATGAAGGGGCACTGACTGACACCATGTGTGTCAAGTTTTACGACCTCTCGTGTCGAGTCGGACACGTATTTGGGCCCGTACTGGGTTTATACTGACACAGTTCACGTAGATTTCGGGTTCGGATATGCGTGTTTTGACACAACATGGCGGCACGTCGACACGAGTCAAGGTGACACAGTCATAGCCTGGCACTTGGCAAACTCGTGGGTGAGTGCACGTGACACGAAGTGTTCTGTGTCGTACTCTGGATATGGCTGAACTCGTGTACGAGGATTGGTCCAGTTTTGTACTATTTTGTGTTCTCTGTTTACATTCAGTTTTAAATGTTAAATTCATGATTTTTTTTGCAAATTTAGATCCTAACATGTTTAATTATCTATGATAGATTAGTTTACATGATTAGTTAGGTTGTTGATGTAAATTGAATTCGGAATTGGGTTAAATGGCAATACACTGATACCATGTTACTGATACATTGTTTTTCAAATTCTTGAAACTTTTAAATCCTATTTCTATTGATGTTTTCAACCGATTAATCACTCTCACATGTTTGATAGTTCATGTTTGGCTAAACATTACGATTCAAATAGGCTTTATGATTTAGAATGGAATTTGGACTTGTGTTGGGTTCAAAAATTATGAAAACTGGGATTTTAGTTTCCTTCTTACTGTAAACTAAATTTTGAATGAAAGTTTTATTCATTGGCTAACTGTATATGCAAATTCCCTGGACTGATTTCCTTTAACTGAGATTGGTTCCTCCCTATTTAACCTGAGATGTATGTTTCCTTAATGAACTGAAATAGTTTTGATTTTGTTCATTGGTTGAACTGAGTTGAATGGTTTAATTCTTTAACCTGAGAATGAAGTCTCTGAATATCCTGAACTAATTTCTTTTCCTTTTCGAAACTGTAATTGAAATAATTTCCTATTTCCTGAGATGTTCCAGGAGCTGTGTGTTTGATTTGGGATGTTTTGGTACTGAGTTGGGTTCAAATTTGTGACTGTCAACTATTATTTCTTTTCCCTAATTCCTGAGATTTTCCTATCACTGCATTAAATCCATTTCATATTACCTCCACTGTTTCATAGTACTGCACTGTTTTCAATATACTTTACTGATTTCAGGGTATTACAGTTTTCCTAAAACCTGAGATTTTACTCTCCCTTTAATTGTATTTGAATGTTCATTTCAATCCTAATTATCTGAGTTTTGAATCCCAGTCCCAAATTGAAATCGAATGAGCTTAATGTGATTCCCATACTTGTATTAGTTGTGTACATGGTTGAGTTCAATGTAGGTTTTGGTATTGAGTTACCTGAAATCTGTTCATGTAAACTGTTATCTCATTTTCCTATTTTCCTGAGATTTATGATTCCTTAACTGTAATTGAAATGGTTTACATGTTACTACATGATTCCCTATTTTTCCTATTAACAAATGTACTTACTGATTGTACCCAGGTTGTCTAGTACTGCACTGTTTTCTAATGTATCACTCACTGTTTTCTAATGTTCACTCACTGTTTTGTAATGTTCAGTCACTGAATTCATGTTTTTCCTAGCACTGTTCTCATGTGTATCACTGTATTTTCATTCCTAATGAACTGAAATTTAATTATAGATATATGGGACTGTCAATCCATTTCATAACCTTCAACTGTCTATTTTTCCAGATTTCATATGGTTGGTTATTTCACTGTTTCTAATGCCACTGTTTGTATTCCCTGTTTTCAGGAATCACTCTCACACCCTCATGCCACACACACACACACAAGTATCTATTCACATTGTACTTCCCTATCTCAATATATATGTGTACATACATATATACATGTATATATATTTGTGAGATATACATATATGTATCCTATATAATGTGTGTACTATTATATATATTAGATATATATATATGTGAGGTATACATATAGTAGCCTATATGCTCATGTGTATTTCTATATTAGATTATATAAATATATCAATATGTGTAATATTTTAGATAAATGAATTGACATGTATATATGTGTGTTATGGTTGGATTAGGCATGGTATTGCCTAATAGCCTAGACTAGGGCTCTTAGCCTATGGGTGGCTTGAATGCCAGTATAGAGTCTAGATTGGACTTGTATAGCCTTGTTAGACCTAGAATAGACTAGTTAGACTAGTATAGACTTGTTTGACTTAGGTTTGACCTAGTTGACCTAGTTTGACTTCTAGGGTTGACCAGAATTGACCAAGAGTTGACTTTGGCCTAGATTGACCTAGATTTATGTAGAATGCATTGTAGTGCATCTTATTACCATTCTGGACTTGTTGTGACTTGTACTGTTCTAAATAGGAGCCATACACCACTTCTCGGACAATATTTCCATCTTGGACATTCAGATAGCAGGCGAGTACATTCTCTGATCTTTTCATACCTGTCTGGACTATATTCTTGCTCTAGATTACTTTACTTGATGCTGACACGTATCTTCACGGATTAGTACTATATGGATCCTTTCCTAAGATGTTATCCCTCTACGGGTGCATCGAGTATTTCATGTTCATGTACTTTATCATGTGCATCAGGTACTGCTTGTACTCGTACTAGTTCATGTATTTACATGTTTCATGTGCCTTCATGTACTATCATGTGTCTCATGTACTACTCATTACATGAGTTCACGTATCTTTAGCTGTATTAATGTGCCAATAACGTAACTTGAATGGATCCTTGTGTATTGATTGGGGCGGGATGAGTAGAATTGGTTATGTGATCATTATCCCCAGTAGGTATTCACGTGCCTCTTAGTGTATTCATGTGCCTCTTAGTTGTATTCATGTGCTCCTAAGCCGTTTACATAACCATATTGTACTCTAAATCACTTAGCCACTTACTGTCTTTACTTATCATGTATTTACTTTCAGTTACAAAATATCTCCTGTTTTCCCGTACTTCCTTTCCAGCATTTCCTGTATTTTACTCTATTGCATGCTTTATACTCCTAACCTGTTATGAACTGTTTTGAGAGATATGTGCTCGTTCCCGTCCTCATTGGACCTGTTGAAAATTTTACAGAGGACGAGGAGGAGGCCTGCTTAGAAACTTTCTATGGGTCAGCCTTAGAGGACACTTGCGATCCAGACTTCCAGTCGGATCCCTTAGCTGTAGAGACTATTGCTCCATAGATATCTTTATCTTATTTCATAGTATTAGAGATTGAGTTGTATATTTGGATCTGTATTATTTCTGGATGTTAGTGGAGTTTATCATAGACACTTAGCTTTCTCTCTATTTGTATTTCCTGTGGATTTGGATCTTGCATCTTTTATATCATTCTATCTTATCGTATTCTACCTTAGATATGATTGAGATATATTCTGTTATGTCACCCCCATTCGGGGAGTATAACTGTTTATTAACTTAAACTGTTAGATGTTGTGACCTAGGACAGCGTTCTACCGCCGACACTGCGGCATAGGCTGGACGTACCTACGTCTCGTGTCCTTACTCTAGGGTGCGGGTCGTGACACCCTCCTCTTAGAGCAGTAGAAGTCTTTCGGTAACTTGGCAGCCTCCGACAAGATATCGGTAATCAACTAGAGCACTCTATTATAGCATTCTTGTGACATGTTAAAGTCAGACTTTATGCTCAAGAGCCGAATGATCACCTCTAACGGTGAATGGTTCTCACAGCCAGAGTACAAAGGAGTCCTTTCATTCTCCAGCAACTCCATGAACATCACGGCATCGGCATTCGGTGCCTTCTCAGCTGCGTCACGATTGTATGGATGGAAACTAGGCCCCACAGCATCGAAGACCATGTTCACGTACTTGTTGTCGACGTCAGTTCGGTTGTGGACATTCATATAAGGCTCCACATAAAATGCTAAAGGTACAAGCTCTCCGTGTGCGGTCCATTGGTAGTAATTCGGAAGGAAACCCTTTGTGTATAAGTGATACGTCATATCCAATTCTGGTTGAAACTTAATGTTCCGACATTTTGCACACAAGTACTTAATGTCCATGCCGCCCATGGATTAAGGAAACGCCTTCGCAAATTGTAGGAATTGTTCTACTCCAGCGATGTATTTATCTCGTACACCGCATCTGTCATCTCGAATGCGGTTGTACATCCACGAATGGTCTAGCAGATACATGGATATAGCTATTTCTAAATATCTGCAAATATGAATATCTTCAAAACTAAAATGAATATACTACATACTACATACTACGGCCGTGACTCGGGACCATTCCTATGAGTAGGGACCATTCCTACTACATACTACATACTAAAACGAATAAACTTCAAAACTAAAAAGAATATACTACAAACTAAAACGAATATACTACATACTACGGCCGTGACTCGGGACCATTCCGACGAGTATCGGAATCAAGGAAAATAGACGACGGCATTAACCAACCAACAAAATTGCGTGTTACAAATATCGGCACTATCGGTACGTGGTTTCGAATCGGAGTATCAGATTTTTTCGGTGTCGGAAAACAGACAATTATTACTAAATTATCAGATTTTTGGCACTATCGGTGCCCTTGACCCAGCCCCCCCGCACCCCTCCCCCCATACCACCCCTAACCCTGACCCGAACCCTATCCCTAACCCCTCCTCCACCAGCCCCGCTCCCTCTCCAGCCCCCCCTCACCCCCCTGCTCCCCTCCCCCACCAACCACCCCTAACCCGAACCGTTACCATAACCCTCCCCTCCCCTCTCCCCAACCCCCGCCCTCACCCCCCAGCCGCCCTCACCCCCCCGTCCCTTCCCCTTCCGACACACCCACCTCTAACCAGAACCCTAACCCTCCCCTCCCCCCAGCACCCTCCTCACCCCCTGCCCCACCCCTCCAGCCACCCCCAACCATTCCTTACCCCCAACCACCCATACCCCCTGCCCTCCCCCCGAGCCAGCAGTACCCCCCAACCACCAACACCAAAAATAGAGAGAGAGAGAGTCACGTACCGGAGAAGAGTCACCGGAGAGAGTGAGAGTCACCGGAAAGTGTGAGAGCGCCGGAGAGAGTGAGAGTGAGAGTAGCGGAGGAAGAGAGTGAGATAGTAAAATGGATGGGGGGAAATAAATCGGGGGGAAGAATTTAATTTAATTAGAATTTAGCGACGTCCTTATGAACGTCGCTAAATTAGTCGCTATTAGCGACGACATAGTGACGTTTGGCGACGGCTAACTCATGTAACTAATATACATCGTTGTCACGTCGCTATTTACGTCGCTAGTAGCGATGGTTAGCGACGTTTCTGTTATACGTCGCTAATGTCAGCAATTTAGCGACGTTATGTGAACGTCGCTAAATTTACGTCGCCAATTAAGCAAATTTTAGTAGTGATCTCCATGTTGCAAGTCCAAACGCTAATTCGGTAGCTCATCTTAAAATGCTAAGGACTCCATTCCTCGGTGCGTCCAAGCCAAGCCCTGCCCAGAGCCAAACATATCTTGAACCTACGAGCAAACTAGTGGGGGATTAGTGCTTTCGTCCTCGCTGCACTGATCAAGACCCACTTGCACCCAAACCAACACTATGTAAATTTAGTGAAGCATGCAGATTATTGGGTGATCTTTCTATTTTGCCTTAGGATCAGTTTCATGGCAATATCCAAGCATTAAAGCAGTTATCAATAGAAACTGAATTATGAATGTGTCCAATATCGTGTCCCTATAACAGATGCATTTAGACAAAATATGGACATAATCGTAGTTATCGTGCATTTCCCCCTCTCGTTTTGCCTACAATCGTTAGGAATCACATAATCAACGACAAATCACGTAGCCAACCAATCAAACTTAGACATATGTATAAGGGTAGCAGGCTCCGTGCTTGCACTCGATTCTAGTCTCAGCCTACCCGTCCTATCTATATGAAGGTCACGATGTTCTGTGCCGTAATGGACTGGTATCTTAACTCACTACCAAAATACAGGCAAATAGCGACTGAATTATTAGCGACGGACAACTCAGTCGCCTATTAGTGACTGAAAGGCGACTGATAGGCGACGGCGTAGTTCATTAAAATATATCATAACTTTAGCGACTAACTAGCTAGCGACATGGTAGCGACGGATAATGTCTAACGACGTACTAGCGACGACAGAATCTGTCGCTATGTTTCAGTAAAAATCGAAATAGAGGGTTTTATTTTCATTCTAAATTTTTTAACAAAATTTTACTCTCTTCCCCCCTCTCTTCCCCGATCAACCGACCCCTCCGGCGTCCCCCCCCCCCCCCCCCCCCCGTCCGACGACCCCCCCTCCGTCGACCCGCCCTCCGGCGACCCCCCTTCATGTACTTTTTTTTTCCTCCTGTCCCTCTCATTTTTACCATAATTTTTAGGATTTTTATATTTTTTTACTTATTAGGGTTTCGATTATGGGAGAGGGGTTTTGACTAGGTTTCGATTAGGGGCGAAGGGTTTGTGTGTATAATCATTTGAATCACAAACATGTATTATTTTACATGGTTCTGTCGCAATCGGCCTACTATGGGCATGCCAATGTGAGGCTTGGCTAAGGCCACGTTGGCCAGTACCCTTTGGCAGCAGGCAAGGGCAGAGCCACATGCCTGTATTACCGACCAATGCAATAGGAATACTTTCCAGTGTTGCACATGTAAGGGTGAGGGCTATATTAGCCAAGGTATGTGTCAAAGCCTTGATTGAGTATCAGTGAAGCTTGGATTGGGGTTTGTGAGGTTAGGAGAATAGAGCATAGCAGTAGCAGTATCATGAAAAGAGGATAGGGGGTTTGTGAGCTAGTTAATTTTTGTACGTATAATAGGTAGATCAGTCAGTAGAATGTATCAGTTAGTGAGTTGGGTTGTGATTAGTGTCAGTGAGCAATAGATGAGAGAGGAGTGGAGTGATACCCATGTGTATCAGTAAAGGTATGTGTGTGAGTTTTATATGTTGTATATATTTCGTGTGTGTGTGTCCTCAATGGGACTGATACATGGAATTAGTTTGGGTTCCTGTGTGTCATTGGTGAAGGTTTGGGGGGCTTGTCCCTATTTTCAGATGTAAAGAGAGGGAGAACAGAAAAGTAGTAAATGCCTCCTACAGCAGTGCCTTGTGCACTTGCTCAAGTGCAGGGGACAGTAGGTCGGGTCCCTTCATAAGCAAGGTAGCAACAGAAAATGTAAGGAGGAGAGAACATCAGTTAATGTGGGGTGTCCACCTAAATGAGTGCCTATATATATATGGGCATGAGTTGTTATCAGAGGTAATATGACAGGTAAGTTTTGGAATAGGGATTTCTATATGAGCTAGAAGAGAGAGGAAATCAGTTATAAAGGGAATTCAAATAGTGAAGGGGGTTCCAGGTTGGGCACAGGCTTGGTATGCCTATGCAAATTGCTCGAGTGATGAGGAGACTTGGTCATGTGGAGTAGGGTATTTGGTGAAGGATGTATGAGTAAAAGTAAGAGAGTGAAGGGGGGAGTGCAACATCAGTTTTACTGATGTTGGCCCTTGGACATAGGCTTTTAGACTTTGTGGGCTCACTGTCTTTGACAGTGAGTGAAGTATCAGAGGGTGAAGGATTCAATCAGTGTATTATTGTTTACTGTATCAGTGAAATCGGTGCCCCCTTAGTGTTTATATGAGTATTAGATAGAAAGAGGTTTTGGGAGTTAATCTTGTGAGAGACCACTAGTGTATCAATCCTATAAAAGTAGGGCTCGATTAGAGTAGCTGCTTTGTTTTAGAGAGTGGTTGTTGACTGATATGGAGTGGTATGGGGGTTGTTGTGAAGCCCGTACATAGTTGTATCATAGGCTTGGCAGTGTGTGCTTGTGTTAGTGTCTATAGGTGAGAGTGCCATCTGTTCAAGTTTGTGTGTGTACTTGTGACACTAAGGTATCTTGTATCAGTAAAGTTCCTAAATGAGTGGCCCTATGTGTTGCATCTAGCAGCATAGGTTTGGTTCTCTGTAGCAGGAAAGTGCCAAGTTTGGCTCTATTTTTAGGCCATATTGGCCATAGGCCAATGTTTTAGACCAGTATCTTGGCACAAGCCAATATCTTGGCAAAGGGCCATTGGCTATTTGGCCTATAAGATTTTAGGAGAGGGTGTGTGTTACAGTGACACACATGTGTGAAGTGTTAGTGTTAAGGAATTCCAAAATAGAATAGTTGATAGGTATTCTAGAGATTTACCTATATGTGAGGATAATTAGGTATACCTATATAGGGGTAGGTAATGTCATGATGTGTCATGTAGGTAATAGAGTATTACCAATATTATAGGGTATATGCTAATACCTACAACTTGGATGATAAGTTATAGGGTTACCCTACTATGGTAGTACCTAATATATAGATAACATAGATAGATAGGTAGGTGATACCTATAATCATGTAAACACATAGTTAAAAGGGTAATATTAAGCTATAGGGTATATATAACATATGTAGGTAAAGTATATGTATATATATAGATAAGGTAAGTTTAAGTATTTCTGAAGCTTATCAAAAAGATAAAAAAAAAATTGCCTTCTTGGCACCCCCTTACTTTCAAAAGTTAACCAGGACAATTAGGACTTGGATGTAAATACAATACTTGTTAAATATCAAGGATTTGTAAAGTCAAATATATAATGATTTTCTGTAAACAAAAGCCAAGTTTCAAATGTCCTTATCTTCGTGTCATGTTCGTCCAACCATGTTGATTTGTGCATGTGTAAACAAATTTCAGTATCCAACAAAATTTGAAAATTTAAGCCGCAAGCACTGTTGAGTGTACCAAACGAGGCCTTAGTGTATTTAACATATCCTGACTAAACTATCACCAAAATATAAGCCGCATGCACTGTTGAGTGTACCCATACAAGCATTAAGATTTTTTCTATTGTTTATGACATCTATGTTGGAAATCCGTATGGAAAAACAATAACGATAGAATAAAATTAAAAATACCATAAAAAAATATGTAAATAAGAAGAACAATTAACGAAACTAATAGTAACAATAATAAATTGCAAACATATATTATTTTACATGGTTCTGTCGAAATTGACATGCTCTACGGGACAATAAAACAAATACTTTATTGAATCAACAAGATGAAACATTCAAATGATTATACACACAAACTACGATGAGCAGCCCGTATCTCTGACAAAGCCACTTTATTTGAATAAATGTTGTATTTGAATAATTGTGTATTTGTTAATAAGGCTGTATATATAATACGAGAACAATTGATGTATCAATGTACCCTCTGGGTAACGGTATCGGTATCAGACTATTTCTATGAGTATCGATATTGATCGCTTAGGCGTCTAGGCGGTGTCTAGGCGGTAGGTAAGTGTTGAAAATCAATTTAAGATATCGATATAGAGTAAGTATCCTAGAAGGATATATATAAGATATCTTAGTAGTAGATAGGTAACTATTGAAAATTAAATTTACTTATGCCATGTCTTTTGGGCCTATCAGAGCTATTGATCTTTTCAAAAATCTAAAATAATGCTGATTACCTCAAAAGGCTTGCATAAGTAAGAGTGTATAGAGTGTATATCGTAGGCGGATGAGTGTATAGAGTGAGCCTCCCTACTCCCCTTCTTCTCATTCGGGTATGAGCATCATATTCGTATCATATGATATACATCTCAACCAAAGCGTGGAGAAGTGTGAAAATATTAATATTAACCAAGGATCAGTATCGGAATCAGTATCACCATGATTCTCATAGCTTGTTCTAATAGAGCATAAAATAAAACCAAACGTGAAGCAGAGCTTCACATTCACAATATTAGAATGTGAAGCTCTGATTCACACGTTTGGTTTTATATTATGCTCTGGTAGAACAAGCCATGAGATTCATAATGATACGATTCCGATACCGATCCTTAGTTAATATTAATATTTTACACTTCTCTACTCTTTGGTTGAGATGGATATCATATGAGAGAGTCGAATGAGAAGCAGGAAAGTGGAGGGGGGTCAGAGAGGGGGCCTTCTGAGGACGCAGAGGACGTCTAAGAGTCGAGTTTGTGTGTATAATCATTTGATAGTATCCAGGTTAAGAAAGTGAAAAAATTAGATAGTATCATGTGTCATGGTGTGTGTGTGTCTAGGAGTTGAGTTAGGACTGAGTATCAGGCTCAGGAGGCAGTATACGTATGAGGGCTTATCCAGGGATAGAGTCTCAGACAGGAAGGGAATGTGTATGTATTAGAGTTAGGTTTTATATATCGAAAACATATGCATATCTCGGTTACATATAGCAAGTGTGAAGTATACAGAATTGAAAATATGTGTATTACATATGCATTTTAGATTTGCCTATGGCGGGAGGCGGACGTGGACGTGGACGTGGACGTGTACATAATTCAGATCTGCCTATGGCGGAAGGCAGACGTGGACGTTACAGCATGGGTCTGGCTTAAGTCCGGCTCCTTTGGAGCCTCCAAGCCGTCCATCTATCGACGAGGACGAGTTCCTAGATGTTCATGATGTGTTATCTCTGGGCGCAGCACGTTCATCGGTCGGGGGAGCTACTCCTTCGGCCAATACTCCGATAACTACTCTTACGACCACTCCGGCCGCTTCTACCCCTACTGCCGCTCCCATTACGCCACTCCCTTATCCGGACTTGGTGGTCGAGCACGATGTCTACAGACGACACGTAGGAGATCCTCCGACGTTACCGGAGTGCCTAGCCGACGTCCATCTTCCTGAGCTGTGGGCCGATGGGCAGACGTAAGTATATATATTTTAGTTTATTGTAAATTCATATATTTATTCATATATTCTTCATAATAGCTGATGCCGTACATTGTTTTCTTATCTCAGGTTTTTTTCGATCCGTGACGGGCGAGATCTATGCGACTTGATTCGTCGTAATTTCCATGGGCCGTACCTGAACTTCGGCGACATCCCGACGAGAGCGGTTCGTTTAGCTTGACGCGCTGAGGGTATGTATAATGGTCTTTCTTTACAATATGTATCAAAAATTTGTTCATTCATGTGCGTTTATCTTATTTGTAGGCGTCGTACTGGTGGTCGGAGCATAGGGACCAGGCCATCCGGAGGTGCTACAAGACCATATCTAGCAAAAGGATATGTGACATGATCCACGACCAGAAGGTGCTGGACAGCTTGAGAGGTAGTGGATCAAAACATGGGTACAAGGAGTGGCTCAGAGCAAATTTCTGGGCGGAGATGAAGAAGAAATGGAGACCCCAGCCTATCTGGCCAAGTCTGAAAAGGCGAAGGCTGCCCGTGCTAAGGCTGGTCAGCACACGGGTGGTTCGATCCCGTCTTCGGAGCACATGCGCCGATTGGTGAGTATTCTATTAAATTGTCAAATTTTTAAGTCTTAAACTCTACAAAATGAATATTAATTTATGTTTTATTGTACAAGCGCGAGGAGGTCGCCGGGAAAGGCGAAGATCCGGACACCGTCGACTTCCCCACAGTCTTTGTGCATACCCACAAGCGCAAGAGCGATGGAAAGCTCGTAGATGAGCGGGCCGCCAAAGCTTATGTAAATTTTCTTATTCTTTATATGTATTACATTTTTATAATTGTAGATGATCGGACTACGAGTATCGATATCGGTACCCCATACTTATATAGTAATAGGCCGATACCAATTTCGATTGCGATACCGATACTAATAGAAATGGTCCGATACTCAGAGTATTGGTATCGGGCCATTCCTATGTGAGTATCGGTATCGATCTATTACTATATGAGTATGAGTATCGGTATCGGACCATTACTATGAGTATTGATATCGGTATCGGTACATTACTATGAGTCTTTATATTAACTCTAAATTTATTTATATTTATATAATATAGGAGGAGTTTAAGAGTCGGGTCGGTGAGGGAGGTGAGGGAGGTGAGGGGGCTGGACCTAGCCAGCCGACGGATAGGAACAAACTATGGGTAGATACGGTCGGAGTAGGGAAAGGCAGCAGCATATACGGTATTGGATCGTTTGCATCCCAATCGTCCGTCGTTTCCAGAGCTCCACCTCCACCTCCACCTCCACCTCCACCTCCACCTCCACCTCCACTTGTACTAGTACTTTCCACCGGCGGTGCTGCCATCTTCGACCAGGTCACTATTACCCGTATATTATGGGATTTACAAAATTACATATACGGTAGTGCAGGAGCTTCTGCTCCGACACCTATAGTACCGGTCGTTCCGGCTCCGACTGCGGCTCCGGCGGTTCAGACTTCGACCGATTCAGTTTTGCTACAAACTCCACCACATCCGGCTACAACACCTCCGACTACAACACCGACGAATCCAGCACCGACTTCGAGAGTTCCTCTGTCTCGGGAGGATTTCGAAGACGCATTACGAAATGTGCTAGGTAGCTACACCCACCCGCCGCCTCCTCCGCCTCCGTCGACGTAGATATTGTTTGAAAACTGTTTGTATTTGGGAACAATTTAGAACATTTTTGGTATGTGTGTATTTGAAAACTATTTGTATTTGGAAACTGTTTGTAAACTTTTTGGTATGTGTGTAACTGTTTATACATCTGTATTATAAACTGTTTATATGACTGTATACTGTGTGTGTAACTGTCAACATGGATGTGGAGTGCAGAAAACACAAATATAGAAACACAAAATTGTATTTAGCGACGGGACAGCGACGGAACAACGACGGAATATCTGGAAAATAGCAGTATAGTGACGAAAGAGCGACGGAATATCTGGAACATTCCGTCGCTAAGGTTCTAAAAAATATAGATTTAAAGTATAGCGATGGAATAGCGACATAACCTGTTCGTCGCTACAAGCATGTCCGATACCAATAGCATATCGGAAACACTTTAGCGACGTACTTTTCCATCGCTATACCGTCACAATATTAATCCTGGAATACGTCGTGGACCCGTCGGTAGTTAGTCGGTAAAAGTAGCGACAGAATTTTCGTTGCTAATAGCATGTCGCTAAATTCGTCACTAATCAGTCGCTATTTTCGACAAACTAGCGACTGATTGAAATTAGCGACACGTGATTTCCCGATAAACCATTTCTGTCGCTGATATGTCGCTATTTGGCTTTAGCGATGGAAAAATGACTTTTAGTGACGGATACCGCCGTCGCTAAAAGCCTATTTTTTGTAGTGACTTGTAAGTCGGCGATCGCATTGGCATGGGTTGCTAGCCCACTACTCAAAGGATCCCAAACTTACTGGTATTGTGGCTTATCACATTAATAGGAGGGCACAACCTGTCTGAATGAAGTGCACCACCAATACCGCTTAATTCCCTTCGTAGTCGAACGGTCCCGGCGCCCCGACGATCATACGTTCGACGGAAGCACGTCCGTGCACAGGCCATACATCCAAGTCCATTGACCATATGCAACGCGTTCTGATTTTCACACAACCAAACAAGTTTACCTATCTCTATTCCATTAGCATGATGCCCCGACTCAATATTCCTCAACATATTGACCCGCAGGTCCTAACTATCTTGAAGGCACCATGCCACATTCGATAGTTCCGTCACAACATCCGTTCCATAAATGTTCTCTTCGTAACGAAGCCATCTTTTATGAGTCCTGTACAACTACGTACACTTTGATACATATATCCTTTTTCCTTTGAGTCGTATATTCGATGCACGCCTCGATACCGTATTTCCATATTCTAAGCCTTAGTGTTCAATGTTCTTCCGAGTCGTGCACTTGATGCAAATCTCGATATTGTCTTTCTATGTTCTAGCATCAATGTCCTATTGCGACTCGGGCACTTGATGCACGTCGCCTTAATTGTTCAATGTTCATGTTCTATCTTAATGTTTGACACAGATTAAGACCTTTACTCATTTCGAGCCATGCTCGTTAACTTGATAGCGACTTAAGCATACAAGGATATATTTTATTAGGCATGAAGGAGTAGGGAAGAAGAGTCATGAATCTGCCTACCTCAGTCTGATACGCCTTATTATTTTGTCAAGCTGATACGGCTCGATTCCAAAACTTAGTTCCATGGCCAACTCTTTTGACTTAGCCATTCGAACACTTGTGTTCTGTTGAACTACTCGACCGATTCGGCCTACTGTGTCCATTCTGTAATCCGTTGCAAGGCGACGATTTGGTTTTACGGACACCTTTGTGAATAAGGCAAAATGCCGACCTCTTATAATCCAGCATAAAAGCGTAGCCTGCACACGAAGTCAACTAAAATCAATATCTTTTCGAATCGGACTTATGCCTTGCATCGCTTCGATTAATAGATTTGAATCGACTCATAGCTTTCCTTCGGGCCAACGTAACTCTTGCATCAATTCGCATCGATACTTCATCGAGTCAACGTAACTCTTTGAGTCAACGACTCATCATAATGCACCGTACGAAGTGGAGAACTACAGGAATCACCTACTGGCATCATATTGTTCTGGCTAGACTTGTACTCAATTTACGTGTCGGGATATGGATTCACTTATACTTATCGGGGCAGGAAAATACTCGAGTAAACATGTAAACATTTTCAATCAAACAGGAACCACCCTACTGGTCTAATATGTAAGGATAGTCGTTGTCGCTTGGACAAGCGTACGATGTGCCGTATTCACTACTGGTCTAATCTGGAAGGATAGCTGTCGTACGCTTGCCAAGCGTGCGATGTGCCGTATTTACCCCTAGTCGTTTACATGTCGAAAGTAGTATTTCAAACACACTGGTTAGTGTCTTGTACTGGACTCACACAAGAATCATACTTGACTCACATTGTACTGTCTGGACACATCACATTGCTTTAAATTCAGTTAGCTCTATTCTACAGTCTTTATTGCCATGCTCTCCTGATTCACTGTATTTATTTTTCCTGTTCTTTAGTTAAACTATTGCTCTATTTCATTGTACGTCTCAAACTTTCCATGTTCATTAAGTATTACTTGTTATTACTGCTATAGTATTTTTCATTTATTTGGAACTGCTAGACGAGATATGCTCGTTCCAATCCTGACTGGATATGTTGACAAAATTTTACAGATAACTTGGAGGATCCAGCTAGCCTAGAGGAGACACCAGTAGTACTTGGGATAGATTGCTAGGATGTTGTTTGGTTTTGTTTTAAGTTATCTTTCATGAGAAGTATATAACAATCCTTCTACTTTGAGATGTAATGATAATACTAAAGCTTATTTCTCTTCTGGATTGTATTGTACTATGATATCTTCCTATTTATTCTATATCGTGTTGCCATCTCTCTTAGTTATTTTGTGATTGAGTTGTATCCTTCTGAGATTGTCCTCTATTTGGAGAGTATATTTTTATTGGTCAGATATATTATATTATGTTTAGTGATTGTTGAGACCTAGGACAACTTTCTACCACCGATACTATGGCGTAGGCTGGACGTACCCACGGTCTCGTACCCTTACACTGGGTGCGGGTTGTGACACATTTTTAGTAGTGGCCCATGCATGTCGAGATTCACATTGATGTGATGTCATAGTAGCACAATGACTTAGTTGTACTACAGCGAGCCTGCGATAGAATATAGGAAATAGGGTATTAGAATGAGAGGATACTCAATCACAGTAAGAATTTATTGAGAGATTCCTGGGACGACCCTTGAGAATCTTATTTGAACTTCAATTTGAAATCCCTTCCACTTGTTTCTGTTCACCCTTGCTCCTTGTTATTGGATTTGATTTTGATGGTTCGTTGTTGATTTTGATTTTCATATCGCGATGAATTTTATGGCCTGAGTTATGGTATCTTCTAATAATATTATGTTGACGATGACAACAGGGATGGTAAAACGTCTACTTGGTTATAGAGCCTGCAGTTTATCGTAGCCATATTAGCCTGCGTGGCAGAAACGTAGTGATCTGATTCTGGATGTATATATCTTGGTTATGTGATCTGGATTTACTCGCAGTTATACTAGTCAGCATAGCGAGGATTCTAGATGACATGATTATAGAGCTGCATACCCCAGTTATGGAATCTACCGTTTATCGCAGTCTTGCTTACTAGCATGGCGAGGATTCTGAGTATCATGATTTTGGACAGACGTATATGATTATCAGATTGTATCTTGGGAAGGTTCTTAACATATCATCTCTATCTTTCACTTCTATTATTATAGAATTATGTCCCATCATCAATTAACTTAGGAGTAGGGGTACTTTTAGTTATTTTTTAGTCTAGTTCTTTATAGAGCTTATTTCATATGTAGTGCTTTCATAGTATAATGTTTGATGGCTTGTAGAGTGTCTGTATGGCCTTGAGATGATAGTTATCATTGGTATTAGAATAATAACCCATTGTAGATAATTCCTCTATTGTTTATAGTACTCACCAGTTTTCATAATATGTAGAATGATAGTCTCCCTTACAGCCCTTGCTGATTTCTTGTTTTCGATCTATTGCCTTGTGCCATAGTATGGTTAGTATAGTTAGATGAGACCTCAAATTGATATTGCATGTCATGACCATGTATGTTGGTTCTTTCAAATATATTTTTTGTATTATTAGATAAGGTTTTCTTAGACCATGATTGTTGGGAGCATGACCTTAAGAAGATTACGACCAACTTAAATTTTGAGGACGAAATTTTTCTAAGGGGGAAGGATTGTAAATACCACTTTTCTAAAATAAGGGTATTTTTGAAATTGGTTATTTAATATTATTTAATGGATTAATTAATGTTAAGGATATAAATTGGTGAACTTTGATTATTTCAATATCATTTAAATATTGTATTATGTTAGTATCATTAGCCTAGTAAAACCTTAGAACCACTAGGACTAGAGGCTAACCATGATCATAGAGACCTAGCTAGTGACTTTGACTTGTTAGTTGGACTCTAATTATGTTAGAATATCATGTAGAGGCTAGAATTGACCTAGATTAATGAACCACTTTTGGCCCTTTCTCAAAAAGGGCTTTTAAATGACATTAGAGAGGCCTTTAGCCAAATGCACCTAAACAAACCCTAACCTACACTACTATGGCCAGCCACAACTAGCTTTCTCTTGCTATTTATAGCATCATTAGCCCCTCTTCTCCCCTTTTTAATAAGAAACCTAACACTAATTTGGTGTTCTTCCCCAAATTGCCTCCAACACTCAAATTGTGTCCAAATTCCTCCAAACAAGTTGTAATCTCTTCCCTTTGGAGAGAGGAAGCCTCTATTTGCCCGGAGGGAGCCTATTGGACAATTTGGCCATTGGAAGTGAAGGAAACCTAGATCTAGAAGTTGTTCCTTGAGAGTCCATCTCTCAAGTGGTAAGAAGCTCTAACCCTCTTCAAATCTTAGATTTCTCTCCATAGATGCATTCATTTAGGGTCCCCATGACATTAGGAAGAGTTGGTTTGATTTCGTATTCATTTGACGTTCGTATCGTAAGAGTATCGGATACGCACGTCAAGTATTTGGTGAAATGTCTCTTTGGGAATTTCTTGCCCTATTTTCAAAAGTATTTATTTATTATTGATGCTAATATATTCTAGATAATGTGGCACTTTTCTTTTGTGATTTGGGTTGGTTTGGATACGTATATTAGCCAGAGGGAGGCTCGGTCTGTGAGTTATTCTTTGAGCTTCAGTGTTCTGTGGTGTGCAGTCCATCGTTTTTGTTCTTGCACGGTTGTATCATCACCTAAATACCCTAGAGGCATATCCATATATCTGTTAGTGCTCACCTTGCTCAGATTCAGTCGAGCACTGTATTACCTTGTATGTCTTGGCTTGTGCAGTCGAACACTGCTCCCTTCATACACTGCATGACCATACACTACTGCAAATATTAAAACATTGCATCATTAGTATCAGAACATTACCTGTATGCCCTGCACTCTTGTATACCTTGTAAACACTACAAGTTGTACTGCACTTGGGGTTATCACATGTTGCATATCCCCCTTGTCTTGCATCACAGTCACTATCCCTCATCCATGTTGTCTGCGTATATCATTACATTGCATTGGCCATTGTACATTAGAATATTACCTATTTGCATTATCCTATATACACAACATTCATTCACTGCAACCTACATTTGGATGCCTGTACACATCCATCTTTCACTACATATATGAACCACTACACAGTCACATTTATTCACCGCAAACCTTCACTTCACTAATCCACTACACCATTTGTTTCACTGCATATACACTGAGATTCATTGCCCTACATAACTAATTGATATCTTGTAGCTTTAACCACTGCATTCACTCATCCCTGCATTCAGCGGATGCATGTCTGCATCCTCTCTGTAGTGCGTTTCTAATACATCATGTATCAGAACATTACAATTTACCTGTAATGCATATCCCCCTACACAGAGTATCAGAACACACTCTATATGTCTTGCCTTGCATCATAAACCAACTGTACTACTTTTATTTTAGTCCCTGTTAGCTACATTTGAGGTATTGGAATCATATGACCCTTCACTGTACTTGCAGTTCACAACACATCCTTTTCCTGCATTGTCCTTGTACTGCAAATAGGAAAGCAAGTTAGGTTTGGGTTCAAGTCATGCCCTGCTCTTGTAACACTAAGCCAGTCCTACAAACCTAGTATCATTTCGTTCTTGAGTGCTACCCGTAGCAGACCCTTCACTGCATTGTTCACACAGACCCCCTTTACTGCTAACCCTTTACTTGTCCAGATTTCCATGTCCTGCCCCTTTGTTCAGTTTCTGTCCCATGTTAATCCCCTTCATTAGTCCATATACATTCTCTTTTAGCCTTTTTTGCTTCAATTATAGGTTAGCGTTATAATGTATATATGTATAGGCTATATATATAAGGTGTGTGGGATATTGGTTATGTGAGTTAGGTATTATGATATACTATATATGGGGTTATGAGTGATACCTTACATTACGCATGTTTGATGTATATGTTTGGATTTGAGGGCTAGCCTTAGCTTCCTTGCCCTTTTGGTTCAATTGTAACCTATGAATATAGTGTAAGATGTGATGTGTAGCATATATATATATATATATATATATATATATATATATATATATATATTTAATTTTCTTTTTTATTTTATATATATATATATATATATATATATATATATATATATATATATATATATATATATATATATATATCATATGAGATATATTTGTATATATATATGACGTGGTTATGATTAGGGATTTTGAGTTAGCTTGATATATGAGTTATAGGATTAATTTAAATGTATAATTAAGTAGATGGTTAACCCTATAAATAGCCTAGTTGACCAACTTTAGACTGGACTAGCTAAGACCAAGAGTTGACTAATAGACAAAGTTGACCAGAGTTGACTTTGGGTTGACTTTTGACCTAGAGAGGCCTAGTGGCATGTAGAATTCATTGTTTAATTCAAATATTCAATATTGAACACTTTGTAACTCATATCTCATTAAATAACACTTTATGACTCCAGTTCGGACACTGATATATATTAGTTGCTCAGACATCAGGCGAGCATATTCTCTGATTATTTTTGTTTGCTTGATGATTATTATGATTCAGCTTCTAGTATGGTTCTATTTGATTCTCTGACACAACACAGATTGATATTACTGGAACCATTGCATGCGACACACATACTTTACTTGTCTGGCCTCTATTTTTGGCATCACTCGCTGGAATCACCCTACTGGAATCACATTATTCTGGCTGGACTTGTACTCAATTTACGTGTCGGGATATGGATTCACTTATACTTGTCGGGGCGGGGAAATACTCGAGTAGACATGTAAACATTTCCAATCTTACTGAAACCACCATACTGGTCTAATCTGGAAGGATAGCCGTTGTCGCTTAGCCAAGCGTACGACGTGCCGTATTCACTACTGGTCTAATCTGGAAGGATAGCCATCATACGCTTGCCAAGCGTGCGATGTGCAGTATTTACCCCTAGCCGTTTAAATATCAAAAGTAGTATTTCAAATACACTGGTTTGTGTCTTGTACTGGACTCACACTGGAATCACACTTGACTCACACTTGACTCATATTATACTGTCTGGACTTACATCACATTACTCTAAGTTCAGTTAGCTCTATTTTACAGTCTTCATTGCCATGCTCTCATGATTAATTGTATTTACTTTCCCTGTTCTTTACATAAATTATTGCTCTATTTCATTGCCTGTCTCAAACTTTCCATGTTCATCAAATATTACTCGTTATTACTACTTTATAGTCTTTGTCATTTGTTTGGAACTGTTAGAGGAGATGTGCTCGTTCCAATCCGGACTAGATATGTTGATAAAATTTTATTGATAACTTGGAGGATCCAGCTAGCCTAGAGGAGACACAAGTAGTGCTTGGGATAGATTGCTAGGATGTTGTTTGGTTTTGTTTTAAGTCTTCTTTCATGAGATGTATATAAGCATTACTTATACTTTGAGATGTAATGATAACACTAAAGCTTATTTCTCTTATGGATTGTATTGCACTGTGATATCTTCCTATCTAATCTATATTGTGCTGCCATCTCTCTTAGTTATTTTTTGATTGAGTTGTATCCTTCTGAGATTGTCCTCCGCTGGGAGAGAATATCTTTATTGGTCAGATATATTATATTGTGTTTAGTGATTGTTTAGACCTAGGATAGCATTCTACCGCCAACTTTGCGGCGTAGGCTGGACGTGTAATGCCCCGCTCCATACGGTACATTACGATGAGTCGTTGACTCAAACAGTTGCGTTGACCCGATGAAGTATCGATGCAAATCGATGCAAGAGTTATGTTAGCCCGAAAAGAAGCTTGAGTCGATTCAAATCTATAAGTTGAAGCGATACAAAGCATAAGTCCGGATGGAACAAAGTATAGACTTCAGTTGATCTGGTGTGCAGACTATGCTTTTACGCTGGACGATAAGAGGTCGACATTTTGCCTTATTCACTAAAGTGTGCGCAAAACTAAATCGTCGCCTTTCAACGGATTGTGGGATGGGCATGGTAGTTCGAATCAGTTGAATAGCTCAACAAAATATCTAAGTCAGAAGAGTTAGCTGTGCAACCAAGTTATGGAATCGAGCCGCATCAGCTTGGCGAGACGATAAGGCGTATCGGCTTAAGGTTGGCGGGTTCTTGACTCTCTCTCCCTACTCCTTCACGTCTAATAAAATGTATCCTTTGTATGTGATTGTGGCGATTGAGTTAGCGAGCGTGGCTCGACGATTAAAGGCCTTAGTGTGTGTCCAAAATTAAGAATAAAACATTGAACAATTGAAGTGACGTACATCAAGTATACGGGTTGCAGTAGGGTGGTGATAGTAGAGCATTGAAAGGTGATATCGAGATGTGCATCACATACACGACTTCGAGAACATTGAACACTAAGCCTAGAACACTGATTATGGCGTTAAGCGTGCCATTACGCACGGAAGCTACGAAATGACTAAGTAAGCAAAATAGGGACAAGTTGTGGTGCAATGTCGCGGAATTCCTACGGAACTTTCGTGCATCGAAGTATGCAGTTGTGACATAATTCCTACGAAACTATCGTTATACAAATAAGTTACGAATGGAACGTGTCGAGTTATGAACGAGAAGTGTTGAGCCGTTGGTTGTCGGGCATCAATACGGATGTGTTGGGGCATAATGTCGATAGAACTTGAGATAGGGATGGCAGATTATGTTTATGGAACATGATATTGGTTGGAATGATATGACTTGTTTGCTATGGCGCGTATTGCGTGGTCAATGGACTCGAATGGCCCGTGCACGGGTGCGGCTTCCCTCGAACGGTTATGACCGGGGCACTGGGACCGTTCGGCCTAGGAGGGAATTATGTATGGTATTTATGGTGCACATCATTAGGACGGATTGCGACCGACCAGTGTTGTGATATGTTATGATATCAGTAAGTTTGGGATCCTTCGGTTACTGGGCTTACAACCCGTACTTGAGCGATCATAGGCTTAGACATAAATATGCCAAGTCCATTACGGTGCGATACACCATGACCTTCATATAGATAGGGACGGTATGCTGAGATTAGAGTTGGGTACAGGCACAGGGCCTGCCTCCTTTATGCATACGTCTAAGTATGGTTGGCTGCGGTAATTGTATGGTTGGTTATACATATTTCTAACGATTGCAGGCTAAGGGAAATGAGATAGGAACATGCACGAATCACTATGCTTATGTTCATATTATGTCTAACTATATCTGATGCTGTGATACGGTATTGGACACGTCTATAATAAGTTGCTATGCATGAATATTGCCATGAAACTGATCCTAAGGCTAAATAGAAAGATCACCAAATTAAGATACATGTTTCACTAAATCTACTTAGTGTTGGTTGGGTGCGAGTGGGTCTTGATCAGTGTAGCGAGGATGAAAGCACTAATCCCCCACTAGTTTGCTTGCAATTTCAGGATATGTTCGGGTCGGGACGGGGCTTGCCTTGGACGCGCCGAGGCATGTAGTCCTTAGCATTTCAAGAGGAGCTACCGCATTGGAATTCGGACTTTCAACATGGAGATGTTCGACCGAATACTACTTTTTGGCTATAAAGAGGCATAATATATGGAATAATGAAATCCTTTGTGAGCTAGAGAGATCATGAGTGTTGTAGCCAGTTGGCATATTCAGTTGGGCTATTCAAGCCTTTGTAATCTTCAGTTCATCATTAATAATTGAGATTCTTGTTGTATACTTTATTTTTCCTTCCGCTGCTTATGTTATCAATTTGAGATAAATACTATATGAACCTGTTATCTTATCTTGCACGAGCACAACTCCAGGCTCGTGTGGCATCATGCCCTAGCGAGGACGATGATTCGGGTGAAATATAGCGAGGACGAGCAATTTCCTTGGTCGGGGCGTGACAGGATGAACCCAAGGTTCGTGCCCTTACACTTGGTGTGGGTTATGACAATAATGATTAGTGTGTGGTTCATATTTGCGAACAACATACTTGGGGCCGAGTTCTACTCAAAGCTTACAGAACTCAGATATCAAAAGGAGGGGATATTGTACCTCTCATGCTTTATGGTCAACAAAGACAATATCATCAAACTATCTAGTAAAACTAATCCTCTTAGAACAAGAATAGTTTGTTCAATTAATCTAAGAAACTATTGGCAGAAATGTTATCCATTCCCAAGATCAACATGATCAGCATGGAAAACAACAACCCTTCCAATAATTGAATTTGGCCCAATGAGTGGAATCTGTGGATAGAGAGATTCAAGATTGACTATCAATAATACTGGCAAAAATACTAGAGTAAGAAGAAATTGTTACAGTTATTTTTCTAATTAGGGGTATTCTAGTCATTATGTGCTAATTTGAATATTTCTTATTTTTTATTAATTAAATTGATTAGTGTGTGGCTTTGTTTGGTGTTTTGGTAGTAGAAGGTGGTATAACCATAGTCAATCCTGATTAGAAGCCTAATAATGTAATTAGAGACTTAATTGGCTTTTTAGGTTTTTATTTAAAATTATTGTATATTTTAGGAATCATTTAATTTATTTTTAAGTCTTTTTTATATAAAGCCTTTAAGCCTTTTTGTCAATGGACCTTTAAAGCAACGTGAGGAGTGGTGGCCCATAACCAAACCCTAAACCTAACCCTAATACCCCCTTGTCAGGCCACAATAGCAGCCACCCATTTTCATTGTGAGAAACATAGTAGCCGTCATAAGTTCAAACCCTAGTTTTCCCTTCTCTTCCAAAGGCCCCATTTTCTCGTTTCTCACCCAAATCCTTCCAAACGAAGTGCGTTGCGACCGTTGGGAGGAGAGGAACCTGCTGGAAATTTGCTAGCGAGGGATCGGAGGCGTTGGACCGGAGGAAATCGGCATCGACGTGTTTGGAGGCTTATTTCATTGAGTTTTAACACTCAATAGGTAAATCTCTCTAACCACTTGTTAATTCCATTTTTTCTTCGTAGATGCATCCATATAGGTACCACAGACCTGTGCATGAAGTTTGTTAGGTTTGAAATTTTGTTTCATAGCCATATCGGACACGTGTCGGTCCTATGGAACACGTGTTCGATGAAATGCCACTTAGAACTGAAAGTTGTTATTTTTTGATTCTGTTTTCACGAATTTCTTGCTGATATTATTTGAAATAACTTTCGTGAAGACAGACCTTGATTCGACCCGATTTTACTGTCCGAATCGGACACGGACACGCGTGCACAAGGCCCGTGTACGGCCCGTGAATGCCCTGTTGTCTGTGCGTCATAACTCGACGCATAGGGCTTCGTTTTGCGTAAAATTTTAAGGACGCATAGGGGCAACCTCTGCCCATGTGCTCCTAAAACTCCTAAAACTTTACGACGTTTCGTGAAGCGTGCGCGAAGAAATCTGACGCACACGGTTTAGCCAGCACTATGTACGTGGCTGAAAATCGCCGCTGACAGAGCCTTCGTACGCGAATACGACGCGTCAAGGACCCGTTCCAGAAGCACGAGCACGAAGGAAGGTTAAATTTTCATAAGTTTGTCCGCAAGCCCTTTGGTTTAGAGAGAAAGGAAATTAGAGATCAATACCAAGTTCTAGAAAGGCTTGGAACGGGCACGAAGGAAGGAAGGTTACATTTTGATAACTTATCAACGAAGGAAGGGAATTAGAGATCATAACCGCAAGCCCTTTGGTTCCAGGAGAAAACTTATCAACTTTCCAGGAGCACGAGCATGAAGGAAGGTTACATCTAGAGAGGTTTAGAATGACGAGGACCCGTTCCACGAGCACGAGCTAAGTTGGTTGTGATAAGTTTGTCCGCAACAGACTGAAGAGTGCCGAGACTCGAGTGGGAATAGTTCAATAAATTCGATGCAGCTATGCTTCTGAAAATTGAGTTGAACGATGAGGCACAGACTCGCTTCATTGGATAATGAGTCAAAACAGAATTCGTTAGGTATAAGTCGAACGATAGGCTAAGCATAGCAAGGAAATGCTGCATTGAGGAAATAGTTGACTCAGTCAAAATTAAGTTAAGTCGGTGCAAAAATTGTTCGGAACGAGTTGAGTAGGTACGAAGTAATCATACAAAACGAATTTGAGTTAGGGCGATGAGTCGGTAGCACGATTTGGATGTACGAGTTAGGAATACGAGAATGGATATATGAATTGGTAATCGTGTCTCGATGATGATAGTTAGTTACAACAAAATAGATGTTGATGCATGCGAGCCTTGATTCGTATTCAAGTTCGGATAATAACAATGTTTGCAACAAATTGGAACTTATGAGAGAGGAAGATGTTCAAGTTTTGCATATCGATGATGGTATTGAGGTGTATCAAAGACGATATGTAATAACTCGGAGATCCGCTGATCAAATGAACAAAAATTGTGTTGAGCATTATTGTTGGATGAATGAGATACAAGTTATGTTGATGGCAGTTTGGATGATAATGGTAGGAATGTGTCACGTTGCGCAAGCCAACTACGTATCAAGCGGACTCCAGCCCAACTCGAATAAGTATAAGCTATCCAGGTATCATGTCTAATATGGTAAGTGAAACTATATCTCAATCCAAAAGAATTATATAAAACAGGAATGAACAATTACGGTTCATGGTCTGCAGCCCACTAGCATATATGTTCGATTAGACTCTAATGAAATAGTATGAGTCTATAAAAGTAGGCTAACAAGCAGAATATATCATGATAAGGAATATAAAGCATGAGAGGATAACAAAGTAATATCACTAGCAAATATATGAGTCCTGCAGACAAAATCAACTACCATCATGCTCAGCTAACTACCTCCGTGCAATCAACTACCTGAAGAGATCATCAGGTCCTCAGGGGACTAGCAAGATACAAAAATGTATGTCTATCTAGTAGTTTATCATGCGTAAGAAATAAGCAGGGAAGACATAACACAACAGGTGACTATGAACACGGATACAAGAAATAGTACGCATAAATGAACTGCTAGAAGGAAACATGAACTCATGATAGGAAACTATTTGATACTCAAACCCTCGTCCCTAGTGTGGACTCGCAGGTTTGAACAACTATTAACCTTCGCCCCTAGTGTGGACTCGCAGGTTAGCATCAATAATCACCCTCTCCCCTAGTGTGGACTCGCAGGTGCGGACAAATGACTACTAACCCTCGCCCCTAGTGTGGACTCGCAGGTTAGCTTCAAGAAATCACCTTCGCCCCTAGTGTGGACTCGAAGGTGGGAATTCCAAAACATGGTACAGCAGTTCAGCCATGACTTACATATCCTACGACACAATATGACTCAGTCATGATACATGTGATGACACAAATCCTGTATAACTACAGTATCAAGTCATGAATGATGATGATATGCGAACAAGGCAAATAAACAAATATACATGGTATAAGAAAAGCATATAAACCAAAATCAACCAGAGAAGTCCGATGATAACATATAAAGAGAAGGGCTATAAGCATGTAAATAAACTGTAGAGGGAGGCAAGGTATACTTGCCTGGTTCCGCGATGTGAGGATGAAGTTTCGCTCCCGTGTCCACGCCTCCGGAATCCAATGCTCCTAAATAATTTATTTAACTATTATGAAACTTATAACAGAACTTAATTAACTAAATTAATGTTTTAAACTACTTTAAATATATTCAAATATCTCGTAGGTCTACCTAAATTGTATAACATACATACGTGTCCAACGAGACCTCGGAACACAGTTTTAGGATTTTCGACCTTCCAATTATTCGGTTATGACCCCACGTCAATAACACACTTAAAAATCATACTAAATTCCTAAAAAAATAATATTTAAAACTATTTTGTACAGTATTAACTCTGAAATTCTAGAATTATAATTTATAAAGAATTATGTGACTAGTTGACTACTACGTCACCTAGTCTACCCGAAACTCGTCATGAACATGGCCAATTACTCAAAATAGCTAAAATATCCAAAAATATATTTTAAACAGAATTTAAATACCTTATTTAACATAATATCATCATGGGTACAAAGGTTAAGTCATGCTACAAGTTTGGGACATTCTAGGTCCGGAGGTTACCCAAAAATATCTAGTTTTGACCTATAATTTTCTCCACCATATTTGAGTTGCTAAATTCGTGAAAAAATACTTAAAAATCCTAATTTATATATATGAACACACATAAAATTCAGTTTTGAAAATAACCACCAATAACTTATAGTTCCTTCACAATGGGGTTAATTTTGATCCTACCGAAACATGAATATTACGACTATAAATCATGAAACTTTTATAGATGATTATACATAGCAAAAGCCGTCAAAATATGATTTCTACATATTTAATAACATATTTTCTACAAAAATTTAGTAAGGGTTTGAGATGGAAAAATTAGGGTTTCTTACCAAAAGTCCTTGCTAGAGAGGTTGTGAAGACTTCTCCTAGCCAAAGCTCCAACCTTTCTTGCTATCTTTGCTTGATAATCCTCACTTGGTAAGTTTGGTAGGGTTAGGAATGGCTATAGATGGTTGGATGGAGAAGATGGATTTTTTAGGATTTATTTTGAGTGGTTGGGTGGATGTATGGTGGAGGAGATGTGCAATAGAGAAGATGATGTATGGAGGGCTTTGGGGGAGAGGTGATGCCGAATATGAGGGTGAAGTGTGGGAGTGGTCGGCCAAGAAGGAAAAAGAAGAAGAAATTAAGTTAGGGTTAGGGTTTGGGTATGAGTTGATGTACATATATGGGCCTTTTGTGTTGCATGCATGAAAAAGAGTAGGAATCCTATTCCTGATGAGATGCTTGGCCGAATATCCAAGGGAGGGGCTGCTTTGCTCGTCCAAGAGTGCTCTCACTTGGTTGGGGTGGTGGTTTGGTGAGTTGGCTAATTGATTGGATCGAGGATTAAAACGGTCTTTCCTAATATAGACTAATTAAATCTATCTATATAAATACAATCCAAACTCTGAATTAAATACAAAATATATGTATTTATTAATGTCCAACATGCCTACATAGGATTGGGTTAGACTTTGGGTCAGATATAAACTAATGCCAACTAGGATTACACGTAGACACTTTCTATAAATAGAAACTTTCCAAAATTGAAAACTTATTAATATTAATAAAATATATATAACAATAAATATATCAACATGAAGGTATTTAAGAGTACTACATGTCTATTTAGATTCGAATTTGGTTCGGGTCAAGTCGGGGCTAAATTGGTACAACCGGATCTCCTAGAAAGTTAATAATCTAATAATTAAATAAATAAATCATCAGTGGGGGTTAAGTCGCGACTTGGCCTGGTTTTCCTAGTTAGAACACACCTATGGCTTGGTCTTTCCTACCATGGCTAAAATACTAGTTAAAGCACACGTGTACACTATTCGTGCCACAAATCTTGGTCATCTTGTACTCCAAAACTCAACCGTGGCTAAGGTCATCTATAATAATAACTATTTAATTTAAAGATATTCACAAATTTTATAAATTCCTATTTAAGCCAAATAAATAAATAAAAATAATAATCCAAAAATTCTGGGGTTTTACAGAATGCTTCGAAGAATTTAAGTGTGGATGGATATTACTTGGATGAAAACGAAATTGTCTGGATTGTTTCGTGGATAACCACTACGTTGACGTTCTTTTCTTGTGCGAGAGCAGCATCAGCCTCGCACATGCGTCACACCGATTATGATGACTATTCCCCGTGAGCGTTGATATGGTGATTCATGTCCAGCGGGAATGGTCGAACATACAAGACGTGGCAAATTGGATTTACACTTGTGGTTTGATGTGAAGGTAAATTTAAAGATTATTGCGATAAGCATAGAGTGTGTTAGGTATTAACCGTGAGTAGATAGACTCGTACACGAGACGAACAAATATCGCTCGGTTAGCGATATTGTTAACGGTAATGCATGAGTGATTCGATTAGTAACGGCATGCAAGTGCATGAGTCATTCGAGTAGTAACGGCGCATCAGTTGCACAGGGGTAGATAAATTATGGATTGGTAAATTATGTCAGATTGGATAAAGTCCCATAGGAATTACCGGGAATTGATTTGCCACCGCGGTAAGATATAGCATGGTTCGTAGTAACTGTCCCTCATTGATGATCTTCATTTATCGAGCGTAGTTTCGGGGCATATGACCCTTGAAGACTTGACCGCCAAATGCAAATAAATGTTGAAGACCGTAGGACGACCCTAGTGAAGTCACATAAGAAATTTTGTCAAGGTTCAATGATGATGTAGCACATGTTGAGGATAAGGCTAAGCGATTGAGTATCGTGTTTCAGAAGTTAGCGAGTAGCCTTCGACTAGAACGATATGGTCAGAAAAGGGAATTTATGATCGATCGAATAAGTACGTAAATAGACTTGGTCAGTCGATGATCAAATAGATATTGAGGAACGTACTTAGCATAGTGATACGGTAAGGCGATTGCAAGAATTTTACAATACACGAGAGCAACGAATAGTAGAATGACCCTAAGTGTTGTGTCGTAGATCGGTTTGAGTAACGGTTAGGCTATGCGTGTTTAAGCGCGCGATTTAGGTTACGAAATGAACTAGTTGGGATTAATTCAAAAATTAAGCAAGGAATCCCTATTCGATCAAGAATCGGAGATGGACGTATCGTAAAAGACCTTAGGTCAGAAAGATTATTGCATTTGAGCATCGTAGCCTCAAGTTGACATCTTGTGTCAAGAGAGATTAAGCATGATGTTTGGAAAAGTTACTTAGCGGGGGTAGCCCAGACACGATGTGTAGATAGTTTCGAGAATATGAATTGTGTTGGAATAGTTGCGTACGATACATAGTACGGATTGTAGGCGAAGAAAGTTTGGACATGTTGGACTTAGTCCATGTCGTTGAGGCCAATTTTATGACTGATTAGGTGAAAGACTTAAGTTATGCGAGAGATAGGAAACTATTGGACGAGTAGGCGTTGCAAAAAATTATTGCGATCAGATGCGCGACGGCTTAATACAATGCATGCGTTTGATGGCCAACAAGAAACTTATAAGATCGAAGTAACAGTTTTGAGTTAAGTTATATGCAGAAGTGTTTGGAGGATGATAACTTGTTATAGAATAATGCATTCGAGAAGTATTTTTGGGAATAGACGCTAAGATCTGACCAAGTCGAGTACGGAATAACTGGTGCTTGAGGATTTAAGTTGAGCTGTTAACTTTGTCCCGATATCCTACAACTGAGCTTGGCTGAAATGCATATATTGGTGGGATGTCTAAAAATATATGTATGATCCAAACTAAGTTGTATGATTCTAATGATAGTAGCACGAGATCGTGAAACAATCTAGCGAAACACTTGGATTAAGTGTTGGTTTCGGTACGAGGATGTTTTGAGTGGTATATTATGTAATGCCCCACTCCGCTTGGTACATTACGATGAGTCATTGACTCGAAGAGTTGTGTTGACCCGATGAAGTATCGATGCAAATTGATGCAAGAGTTACGTTAGCCCGAAAGGAAGCTTGAGTCAATTCGAATCTATAAGTCGAAGCGATGCAAAGAATAAGTCCGGTTGGAACAAAGTATCAACTTCGATTGATCTGGTGTGTAGCCTACGCTTTTATGCTGAATCATAAGGGGTCAACATTTTGCCTTGTTCACTAAGGTGTCCGTAAAACCAAATCGTCGCCTTATAACAGATTGTGGCATGGGTATGGTTGGCTGAATCAGTCGAATAGTTCAACGGAATGGCTAAGTCAGGAGAGTTAGCCATGCAACCAAGTTATGGAATCGAGCCGCACTAGCTCGGCAAAATGACAAGGCGTATCAACTTAAGGTGGGCAGGTTCTTGACTCTCTCTCCCTACCCCTTCACGTCTAACAAATTATAGAATTGTATGCAATTGTGGCTATTAAGTTAGCGAGCATGGCTTGGGCGATTAAAGGCCTTAGTGTGTGTCGAACATTAAGAATAGAACATTGAACAATTGAAGCGATGTGCATCAAATGTACGGGTCGTGGTAGGACGGTGATGGTAGAATATTGAAAGACAATATCGAGATGTGCATCACGTCCATGACTCCGAGAACATTGAACATTACGCCTATGACACTGATTATGGCGTTAAGCATGCCTTTTCACACGGAAGCTAGGAAATGACTAAGTAAGCAAAATATGGCAAGTTATGGTGCATTGCTGCAGAACCTGCCGTAACATTTAAAGATATACTTTGTGCATTGAGGTATGCCATTATGGCACAATTGCTACAAAAATGCCGTTAGGTGAATAACTTATGAATGGAACGCGTTGGATATAAGATACGAGAAGTCTAAGCCGTTGGGCGTCGTGCATCAGTACAGATGTTTTGGGGTATAATGCTAGTGGAACTTGAGATAGAGATAACAGATTATGTTTATGGAACGTAGGATTTGTTGGAATGATATGACTTATTTGCTATGGCGCATATTGTATGGTCAATGGACTCGGATGGCCCGTGCATGGGTGCGGCTTCCCTTGAACGGTTACGACCGGGGCACCAGGACCGTTCGGTCTAGGAGAGAATTATGTATGGTATTTATGGTGCATATCATTAGGACGGGTTATGACCGGCCAATGATGTGATAAGCTATGATATCAGTAAGTTTGGGATCCTTCAGATACTGGGTTAGAAACCCGTATTGGAGCGATCATAGGCTTACACATAAAGATGCCAAGTCTATTACGGTGCTAAACACCGTGACCTTCATTTAGATAAGGCCGGTGGGCTGGGATTAGAATTGCATGTAGGCGCAGAGCCTGCCACCCTTATGCGTATGTCTAGGTATGGTTGGTTGGTTTCGTGAATTGTATGATTGGTTATGCATATTTCTAATGATTGCAGACTAAGCAAAACAAGACGGAAACATGCACGAATCACTATGCTTATGTTCAGATTATGTCTAACCGTATCTACTGCAGGGACACAGTATTGGACACATTTATATTCGGTTGCTATGTTGAATATTACCATGAAACTGATCCTAAGGCTAAATAGAAAGAACACCAAATAAAGTTGTATGTTTCACTAAATGTACTTATTGTTGGTTTGGGTGCGAGTGGGTCTTGATTAGTGCAGCGAGGACGAAAGCACTAATCCTCCACTAGTTTGCTTGCAGGCTCCAGATATGTTTTACTCTGGGCAGAGCTTGGCTTGGACACACCGAGGCATGAAGTCCTTAGTGTTTCCAGAGGAGCTACCACATTGGCGTTCGGACTTACAACATGGAGATGTTCGGCCGAAGACTACTTATTGGCTATAAAGAGGCATATTGTATGAAATAATGTAATTCTTTATGAGCTAGAGAGAACATGACCGTTGTAGCCAGTTGGCATATTCAGTTGGGCTATTCAAGGCCTTTGTAACCTTCAATTCATTATTAATAAAAAAACTTCTTATTGTACACTCTGTTTCCTTCCGCTGCTTATGTTATCAATTTGAGATAAACACTGTGTCACCATGTTATCTTACCTTGCACGAGCGTAACTCCAGGCTCATGCGACATCAAGTCCAGCGAGGACGATGATTCGGGTGAAATCTAGCGAGGACGAGCGATTTCCTGGGTCGGGACATGACAAATAGTACTAGAACTTGATAACACCAAGTATGCTTTATTGATACCTTTACATAAGAAATAAGATAACAAGTTTACATATTTCAATGTTTCTGCTCAAGAACTGTAAATGATGTTAGGCCCTAATTAGAAAGATCATTCTAATAAAAGCTTGCTTAATTGACCACTTAGTGTCGGTTTAGGCGAGTGGGTTGGATTTTGCTTGCAAGTACATAGATGATGTACTGACCCACGTTGTGGGCACTCTTTTAGGTGCTCATGCTTGAAAAGTTTTGAACATGAAGATTGGCTTGATCGGTCCCGCGGCATCAATGATTTGTTGGTCATGCATAAGCTCTCCTTCCAAAAGATGATGTCTTCTGTCTATAAAGGGCATAATGTATGGAACATTGTAATCAGCTATACCAGTGAGTTGTAAGCTAAGTCGATATATCAAGTTGTAATCCAATGTATCAAATGTAAGCTTTGTGGCATTTGTTCAGTTGGCTATCAATGTAAAGTGGGATGTGTTGTAAACTTTGCATTTTATTACAAGTCTTGTACTATATTTTCAATTATCAATAAAGACAACTTATTTCTATATATCTCTGTGTGACTTCAAGTTTTCTGCTTATTTCCGCTGCTACAGTTCGAATAACGTGTTCTATCAATGAGTAAGAATGTCCTCATTATCTTCAATTTGTCTGTTTCTGCCGTTGCAATATGTTCCTATTTTGAGATTATTAATTATATACTGTCTTTGCCTTATACAAGTGCAATACCAGACTTGTACGGTATCACGCCCAAGCGAAGATGATCAATTATAAGAGTTAAATACGATTGAAATGACTCTGAGGAATCGGGGCATGACAAATGGTATCAAAGTACGGCTTTACGTCCTTGGCCTCTTATTTGATTCATTTTAAATCAATGTTGCATCGGCGATTAACCAAAGTTGCTTCTGCGACCACTCAATGTTGCTTTCGCGATTAAAATCAAAGATTGCTTCCGCGATTATGCTGTTGTTGTTCCTGTAGTCGTTTCAAGTTGTCAGTGTCTGAAAATTCTTTCACCCCCTTGGCTCACTGGATTTCCATAAAATATGTTTAAATTCAATGTGATGCCCATAGATGGTTGAATATTGTTGGTTTGGACACTAATAACCCAACAAAGACTCGATGCCATAGAATGCTATTTATGAATGATGTTCGGAATGTAGGAATAGAGAAAAGTGGCTATGTGTGCTGTAAGATATTAAGAATTGCATGTGACGTTGGAACGGAATTGTGAATGGGGCAATTAATGGATGAGTTCAACAAAAATTGATGAGTTGACTCATGTGTGTTGGCTAGTGCTTTTGAGACCCTAAGAATGTTGGCTTGTGATTTGAGACACCAAGATGTTGGTTGTGTTGTGATAAGTTTAGATCACAATTGCCTGGAATAGACTTGCGTTTGTATGGTTTAAGGATAGCTTTATTTCTGAGTGGTATATGCCTCTACCACTTTAGAATTGAGATGTATTGTGAACCTTATGTGTCTATCTGTCAGCCTTGGGTGGTATTGAGACTTAGCTGGGAGTCATGCCTTATTGCTAGTTAACTCGAGTGTCCCTTGTCGGTGATGTTATAGTGGTAGCAAGATTGTTAGAAATCGTAACAAGTGCCTTGGTCAGGAATTGCTCAGTCAGACGAGGGCTCACACTAGCAGGATGATAGTTATACTATGGGTAATAAATTTGGCTAGCGAAGATTGTGGCTTAGAATATTGAACGATAGTTGCAACTAGTTAGATGAGAATCATGTGTAGCTATTAAAAGTCGGTTGCTAAATTAAAAGTTTTGCAAATGTTGTCGGTGACCCGAAGGAGTATTGAAAATCTATGCTATGACCCTAAGGTGCAATAAGATGTTAACCCATCTTGATCGCCGAAGGTTAGAATTAGTAAAGTTTGAGTTCGAGCCTGCCAAGATTGATAGTCGTTGCATGTGTACATGTATGTTGAGGAATTGAAGTGTATCTTAGAAGTAACAAGTAGTGTCTCAGAAAAATTATTGAATCGAGAATGGTTAATTGATACATGAATTGCTGGATTGAATGGAATAGACTACTCGACCCTTGCGGTATGATATTTTAAGAATATTCGTACGAGATTTTGATGGCTGGGAAACGAATATGATTAAGAACCACGAAAGGTGTTGTATAGTGTCGGATGATGGTGTGATGGTCTAGACGACTGTCCGTTGGGATATAGATTTCTGGCTTATGACTTATTGGTATAACATTGTCATACAGACCGAATAGTAAGATTCTATAGTATTGCTGTGACTCTATCAGAATCGATGACCCTTGAATAGTTAGCCTCGACATATAAACCTGTGTGGGTCCGAAAGAATTGTAATAGAAATTGGATCATTGGAGAATTTACTTGATGGATTATTAAATCATTGGGAATTACACGTCGGGTCGGGATTTGACCGTAATGTTGATAGATTGATCTTAGTCGATCGTTGGGTAAGTCTAGAATGAGCCTCTGTGGGAATTAGTTTCTTGAGGATGACCATGTATAGATAAACATGACCCTAGTGACCGTGGACTGTGTAACCAATTGTCGACATAGCCGACAATGATGATTAGTCACTCAGACTGAGTTGATACACATAGGTTTGGGTAGAGTTATTTAGAACTGTTAGTTGATTGTTGGCCTGAGAATAAGAAACTAGTATAACCCTAGTAGCCGTCCACTCTGGGGAAGTCACCAAGTGAATAGGTTTAGATGTCTGTATAGCTAGCCTTCGAGACTTGACCGAATAATAGGGAGAATGTTGGTGAACCATAGGATGACCCTTTGGTATTGAACGAAAGATGGTGGTGATGAGTACGACCTAAGGAAGTATATGCTTCAACTCGTGCCTTAGAGATATTTGACCCTTATAAAGTTATATGTCGACCATAAGTGGGAACTGTAATCGTAGGGTAAGACTTAAGTTGGTTGTATCGATAAATCAATTGTTCCATGAGATGAAACTGACTACTCATGACGGGAATGTTGGATGAGTATCTAAAGTCGAGTAGTTGGGTTAACCTTGATTGTCGTATAGATTTGTACCCTTGGCTCGGGTAATCGATAATGAGTGACCCTTGGATTGTATCATTTAGAAAAGACGAATTGCCTCAGTGAGAAATATCGTTGGATTCGAAAATGAATATGATTGGTTGTTGTGAATTATTAGTATGGTTGGCTCTAAGTAAGTCCTTTGGCCCGAATGTTAGAAATATCGTGCTTAGATAAAGAACTTATCTGAGTTGTCCTTAATGTTAAATGTTGTGGCTTGAATGATAGCGATTGAGGCGAGAGAACGAAACAATAAGTCAATTGAAAGGATGCTAAGTCATATTTAGGAAGGAGAGTTGCACCATGGTTTATCGAAATCACACTAACACAGAAGTTGGCTGAAACGCATATATTTTAGGGACGCCTAAAGTATGTGTATGGATTTAACCGATGTGATAGGTTGCGACAAGATATCATTATCGGAAGATCTTATTGAATCGCACTAGCACGAACTTTAGCTGAATATATATGTTTTGGACGCCTATGACATGTATATGAATCCAAACGAAGTGGTAGGCTGCAAAAAAGATAATAATGATGGAAGAATGTTGGTGAATCAATGAGAAGAACAAATACTTTGGAAAAGAAAACGACGGATTGAATCATTGATGAGTTAAGTGGTACAATTAGATAGTAATTTTGAGATGGCCAGGTGTGTTGAAATGAATATTGAATTGAAGCTGAATGAGTAACTTGTTGTGACTAAGTGAATTAGTAGAATGAGTTATTTTCTTAAGTTTCAAGGACAAAACTTTTTTCTAAGTAGTATATTATATAATGCCCCACTCCGCACGAGAGATTTGGTTAGCTTGTTGGATGTGATCAGAAAGTTGGACCGTGACTTGGGTTGGAAATCAGGAGAATTGAGCCTGATGCAGTCTCTCTTAGCTGGCTAAATGGAATGGGTATTGGAACGTGGCTCGCTGGTAGAGCAACACTTAGTAGGAATATGTGCAATCAAAACAGGAAGACCCTTTTATGCAATTGAGTAGAACTGTCCTTCCTCTTCCTTACTCCTTCATGCCTAATAAAATTAAGTAATATGATGCTATGAATTGTCCCTAAATGTCCCATATTTTGTTGCTGGATAATAGAGATGCTTATGTTGCCTAATATTGAAATGAACAACACATGAACATTAAACTTACGAATGAATCACACTTGAACTGCTAATGTCACTTGATGCCTGAGAATGAATTGATAACATTGTCCCTTATGCTTAACTTTGCTGGAACAAGTAAAACACTTGAATAGTGGGATGCCTTATGAATGGTACATGAGAAATGAACTGGCGCTGCTAATAGATAATAATTGTTGCATGTCTTCTTATATGCAATGAATGAAATGCTATATGTCCCAATGAGATGAATAAAATATTATTTGTTCCTTGTTGAAAGAATGCTATGAGAAATGTTGCTATGAATCAGTGCAATGAGAAGTAATAAGGCTTGGGATCGTCGAGATCACTAAGTGAGAATGATGATAAATGTTGGAAATGATAAGTCGTTGAATATAACGTGATGAAGTGAGATAATACAATGTTGCCTTTGCTTATCTTAATATTTTACCATGCGACTTAGAATATGATGGAGTCAGACACGCATTCGTATGGTCATGGACAAATAGTATACAAGGTATTGTTTCCTCGGACGGTTCCTAGGGCCCTGGGAACCGATTCGGCCTAGGAGGAAATGCAATATGCTTTTTTGGCATGATTGGTATCATTTCGGGCTTGCAATCCGGGTGAATGGAGAGTCACATACCCTTGAAGTCCTATATGGCAAGTCCAAAATGGTGTATAACACCAGTGGTCATGTAGTCAGGATGCATGCTAATGAATATTTTGTGCAGGCATAGTAAGTAAATTGCCTAACCTATATTTGATGCAGGAATGAGAAGTCGGCTATCGGTAAGAAATCACTTAAACGTGCTATATGCAATATATTTATGTTGGTTCAACTTGTCTGCTTAACGTGCTAAAAAATTGGTGCTGTGATGTTTCCTTTCAAATGAGAAACTGACTAATATGTTAAATACAATATGCTAAAGTGTTACCTTGTTAAGAGAATCACTATAACAATTTCGATGTATGCTAACTTAATGACTGCTTGAATGATGCATCTACATAAATAGTACTAGAACTTGATAACACCAAGTATGCTTCATTGATACCATTACATAGGAAATGAGATAACAAGTTTACATACTTCAATGTTTCTGCTCAAGAACTGTAATTGATGCTAGGCCCCAATTTGAAAGATCATTCTAATGAAAGCTTGCTTAATTGAAAACTTAGTGTCGGTTTAGGCGAGTGGGTTGGATTCTGTTCGCAAGTACATAGATGATGTACTGACCCACGTTGTGGGCACTCTTTTAGGTGCTCGTACTTAAAAAGTTCTGTATACGAAGATTGGCTTGATTGGTCCCGCAACATCGAAGATTTGTTGGGCATGCAGAAGCTCTCCTTCCAAAATATGATGTCTTCTGTCTATAAAGGGCATAATCTATGAAACATTGTAATCAGTTGTACCAGTAAGTTGTAAGCCATGTCGGTATTTCGAGTTGTAATCCAATGTATCAAATGTAATCTTTGTGGCATTTGTTCAATTGGCTATCAATGTAAAGTAATATGTGTTGTAAACTTTGCATTCTATTGCAAGTCTTGTACTCTACTTCAAATTATCAATAAAGGTAGCTTATTTCTACATATCACTGTGTGACTTTAAGTTTTCTTCTTATTTTCGTTGCCACAGTTCAAATAATGTATTCTATCTAATGAGTAAGAACGTCCTCATTATCTTCAATTTGTCTGCTTCTGTCGCTGTGATGTATTCCCATTTGGATATTATTAATTATATACCGTCTTTGCCTTATACAAGTGCAATACCAAACTTGTACGACATCATGCCCAAGCGAGGACGATTGATTCTAAGAGTTACATGCGAGTGAAATGACTCTGCGAAATCGGGGCGTGACATCTTCTGCCGATCTCGGATGACCGAGGGGTGCGCAGGGGATCCGCAAAGCATGGAAGATTGCTGATTTCGTGTTCACGAGAGTTTTATCTAGGTTTTTGAAAAGAAACTCGGGAAATATTTTTGTATATATATGATCTTCTTAAGCGATTTAAACTCAAATTTGAATCCGATTTGGATGAGGATTTGGTTCAATCGGAAGAGAATTGTTTAAAAAGTTAATAGGATTTAATTGGAGGGTTTTTGGTTGAAAACCCGTGAGTATTTCATTCCTTCACCAATACACAACATGGCTTGGATCTGGACCTCGGGTCGAGCTTGGGAAGAGAGTGAACAGTGCTCTCTTCCCATATATATACATATAGTTATATATACTTGTTAACAACATTTGTTTAAGTAACTTTATAATTTTTTTTTTATTTTTTTTTGTTTAAGTAACTTTATATATACATATATAACTATTATAAACTTTAATATTTTTCTAAGGATTTGTTAGTAAAAATATTACCCCCTTTTATGTGCCATGTAGAAAATATTTCTAGTTATATCTATTATTATTTTTATTTCTTTACTAATATAACAAAATTACCAATATACCTAATTATTCTAAATAAAAAAAAATAAATAATATGAAATTCATAAAAAGAACAGGGGCTTTACATCCTATACAACTTATAAAAATTTTGTCCTAAAAATTAAAAATAATCCTAATGTATAAAAATATAAAAATATCGTGATTTAATACAAGGGAAGGCAGGTACGTTAAATCATAACTTAGTTTTTGAGAAGACGGAGTAGGTTATTATCACAGGAATCCAAGTTGTCATCATATTATTCAAGATGGGATATTCTTCCTTCATGACTCTACCCAACTTATGGAAGTTGGCTAACCATGAAAATCGTCGTTACCAAACTTCCTGAGAAGGACTATTTCTAAGGAGAGGTACGAAAATATTGGACATTTTCTAACTACGGTTACGGTTTCTAAGTGAGCCTAGATATTACCATGGCGTTCTTGGTCACTAACTTTTATAAGAGATTTTCTACTGTTTAACATCGTTCCTATAAGGTTACATTATAACAAGATATTAGGCGTCTCTCATTCGAATATAACTGAAACGTGTTGGTTCAAGGGATTTCACTCTACACCCAACATGGAAAACTAAGGGATCAGCTTGAAGAACTTACAGAAAGATGAGTTTATGGCCAAATGATGAAAATCTATAATAAGTACAGGAACCTTGCTATAGAATATGATTAGGTAAGTGTTCGGGACCTTTAAGTCATAATGACTAGTATGTGCCAGATCGATGCTTGGTGTCGTGTAGGAGGCATGTGCTTGCTTGGGTGTATTACATACGTCATAGGTGTGTTGTGTCTTGCATGGATCATGGACATTCAGTTTAGTTAAGGAAATGGGTCGATATTGAACGGTTAAATCAAAATAGAATGAAATGAGCCTCTACGATTTATTCTAGGGGAAAAATGAGTCATACATAATGTGTAATTGAAATGGAGCACAAGAAGGTATGTTTGTGTGGGACACGTAGGTCATGTGTGTAGCTTGAGTAGTCTAGTTCATGAGTGTAAAAATTTATTGGGAGAAAAGGCTTGTATTGTGCTCCAAATATCAAAGTAACGGTAGGGGTATCAATTATACGGATAGGAGTAGACGTTACAAACCACTATTTTATTAGTTCAATTGGAACCAATCTATCCCAATCATTGGCAAATTCTTAGAGAGGCTTGTTTATACACTTCAGAAATTTCGTTCTCGAAATTGAAACTAAGACTCGGTTCTACGATAGAACGGAATTGGAGAATCAAGGTTGCGATCGTTTACCGCGGTTATCTAATCACACGAGCAAAGGGATATAAAGTACAATATCAATATCGTATCACAACTTCCAAACGAATGGAAGAACGGTTACGATGGAGTTCAACTTGATATCGCATTCCAAAAGATAAAGTATGCTAAGTTCAAGGTCCTATCCGACTTACAAAAAATAGTTAATTATGGAGAGCACCGTAATAGGGTTTCTAAGAGGGTCAAATTTAAATGAGACTCATAAGGATATGAGGTACTTCTAATCGTAGTCATGGAATCATTAGGGAGCATAGGTGTTACTTATTTAACAATGCCCATATATTGACCATGTTTCATCGAGACAGTAGGAGAGGTCTTGTTCAAGCATAACCGAAAATAAGTTTGTACAGAAGGATTCCATTCCTCACATATCATAGGCTACGAAGGGATATGGTTAAGGGATTCATGAAATGAGGGTTATTGGACCATGGGATGGGAACTACTTATAGGTGTAGGGTCCTATTTCATAATGTTTGGTTTTATAGCCCAAATATGATGATATGGATGGATGGGTTTAACTTGGTCTTAATGGGTTCCCAAATTGGACATCAATCTTTGATTGCATGAACCTTAGATTTTTAATCTATATTGGCTGGACAATATCCCATGAAATCAATCTAAACCATTCCTATTGGGTTAGGGTAAACTAGAATAGGTTCCAACTCAAGTGGTTGGGCTAATTGCCAGTCGGGTTGGTTAACTAGGTTCCTAAAGCCTAAAATGTGTATTCTGTGACTTTTGTGTTTAAGTAGCACAAGAAGGCTCAATTGAGTGGAACACTAATGGCATGTGCGTATTGGGCTTCGAGTAGATCACAACTATATATTGGGTCGAAAGGTTTGAGTCGAGGTTGAGTCTCTAATTGTAGTCGGGAAGTATATCGGTATTATGGTAAGGGTTATAGTTTAGCCTTTTTGACCTGGAAGTCGTATCATAAAATAGAGTACAAGGGGACGTGTTTGGGTGAGACATGATATGCCTAAATAAAGGTGAACTCATTTAGGTCTTGCATATGAAATTTGTTGGAAGGTAAAAGCTAGTATTACGCTCTGAATATCAATGTCACGATAAGGGACACCTAAGAATCTAAATAGAAAGTGGGTGTTCACGAGGAACGAATTTATTATTCTAGTAGGAACCAACTTATCCTAATCAATCAGTACTCCTTATAAGTCCTAAATTTTAGAGGGGCTTACAATTTATTTACTTCAGGAATTTTTTTTTCGAAATTAAAACTAAGACACTGTTTTAGGATTAGTGAGGTTAGAAAATTTTAAAGTCTTGCAATTGTACCTCGACTCTTGATTATAAAAGAATAGTACATGATGTAATAGATAATGTGATACGGTTGATTTGAATCAAGTTCGAAGATCGTCCTCCGAAATACATGGAAAATGATTGCGTATATAGCTTTCATGGCCATAGGTCTTATGGTGAAATAAGGGGGACATTCCGTGTCTATCTTCCCTCAATTACGAGTATTTGTTTTTTTCGAAATAATAAAGGAGAAAAACAATAAAGGGTTCAAGAGAGGGAAAATCGAATGTAAATACAGTTTTCGATGGCGATTGAATAATAAAAAGAGAGTTGTCAAGGCAGTTGCGGATGAGATCCCAGAGGGCAACTATATCTCAATCCTTGTGTACTATTCATATGAAAAGTGAACCAAGTGCACTAAGGTTGATCAGACCATAATACATCGATTTTAATTAGATAATATGTTAGTAGGTGTCCCCAATAAACGTATGTCCTAAACAAGCTCGATAAAGGATAAGCTTGCAAAAACTAGGCTATAATAGCGACGTTAGTCAAGATAGTCCAAAATGTATGTACGCGAGATTTGTGATTGAAAGAAGGCACAAGTAGTTCAAGTTCATCAAATTCTAAGACACGTCCGGTGTTGGTGCCTCTATATTTGTCATGCTTGTCTCTTTTTTTTAAGGCCTGGGTCGACCAATGGGTTAGGGACCTCTAAACTCTATAGTTTAGGTAAACTTATTAGTGTCAATCAATTACCTCGTTAATAGGTCACAAGGACAACGGGATGTTAGGTTGGAGGCATGCTACCCAACTTGTAAGATATCCACTAGTGTTGGCTTTAAATCAATGGGATATACATGTCATTTTCCTAACCTCTATATTATCCAAAAGCTGTAATCATGTCTGAAGTCATTTTACCGAGAATTAATTTCTCGCCAGTGTACACCTGTTTGTAGTAAACCCTTGGTTTTGTGACTGAAATATGATATATTATTGAATATTTGATTAACTCTGTCTAATATTTACATAAAGATAACTAAGATCAAAAGTGGGCAACTAAGACATAGTTTTAACAACAGTCGATAACCTACGTTTACTTGAAATAATTTCAACTTTGGGGGTCGTTCCTCCCAAGTGCGCTGCTAGCTGCAGTGAACCCGTAGACTTCACAACTCAGATAATTGGCGACAGTGCGCTGCTGTATTGCCATCATAAGTTATCAATATTATTCCAACTATAACCCTATACATTTCAAAGAAGTTTTTAGAGATTCAACTAGTGGATCATGATTAGAAAAAGGCAAGTATCTAACACTTGGGCTAAGGGTCAAGTTGTTAAGTTTTCTTACATCTCCACCCCAGGGGCCAGGTATCATATACACCCCCAAAATAAAGAGCCTTGAATACTAGAAGAAAAGCACCTATACCTAACAAAATTAAGTGAATACCCAAAATTGTAGTCATTTTATTTCTATCTTTCCATACATAACCAATGAATGGAAAGGATTCTGTCCTTTAGGTGAAATTATCAATCTTGAAGATAGAACGATCGATGAGGTATCACTTTTGAAAATCAAACAACCGAAAATTTAAAGACGACGACTGGAAATTTAATATATGGATAATTGAATCAGAAAAATAATTCCTTATGCCGAAAGAGAAATAACTAAGCAATATGTGTTCTATGATATGATGATGATGATAATTAGGGGAAATTGTACGACGATCAAGATAGGAAGTGAATCCTAGGAAGTCCTAGTTAATCAAGCAAAAAGTCTACCTACCTTCGATCCTACCAACGTATCAAAACACAATAGCAAATCGTTCTATGAATATTCCTTATGTTATCTAATAGGGTTACAATTCAATAAATCACATGACCTATTTATCAACCTTAACTACCCAATAGTCAATTTAAAATTAGGGACTCCTAGTCCTAGCTATTCTCCTAACATCAAATTAACCCTAACTTATGAATGAGCATTTCCTAGTCGTAGGCTCGCAGTAGTACGACTAACTTAAGTACTATCACGAGTTTGCACAATTTGCAAAAACTGACCTGCATGGGCTACCGCAAAAACTTGTCAAGATCCGCTCCCGCTTTTCGGGATACGAATGCGTGTCCAAGCTAGCCTACGCAGCAGTGTCGGCGGTTGAACGTTGTCTAGACCATAATGCTCAAATCCACAATAAATGAATACTTTATTTGCTCATTCACCAAAACTAAACTGATGACAATATTCACAAGTTTAAATTTGGATACGAAGTACAATGTCTCACAAAATTATAAAAATAACTAAATAAATACTCAACTATCTAACTAGTCTCTAGGTTTGGCCTCCGCATATACCCATGTCTCCTCAATCGTCCAAGCATAGCATAACAGCGACTATCTAAAAAATATTGGTTTTCAGTCAGGAATGGAACGAGTACAATTCATTGAGTGCACTTCTGATATATGATAACGACTATAATATAGAGGTTAGCCATAAAATACATGATTGAAATAATTAGGATAATAGTAAGAAAAGATATGAAAAAAGACAGAAAACTATATGACAAAAGTAAATGAGTAATACCAAAGAAAATACTATCTGTGTGTTTGAAGTACCTTTACGATATGTGATCGGTCTAGGGAAAGTTACACCATGATATCTACGATGTCTAAATAGCAATAAAATAAGCACTATCTACGATGTCTACATTGCAATAAAATCAACAATGTCTAAGATGTCTACTTTGCAAGAAATAAACAATGTCTACTTTGTAAGAAATAAACAATGTCTATGACGTCTACTTTGCAAGAAATAAATAATGTCTATGATGTCTACAATGTCTATGGTCAGATCACACATCTACTTGGTACTTCCCTTTCTGACACTACAGGTAAGAATATGAGAATATATGAGAGAGGGATAAGATGTAGTATCCGCGTGACAAGCGTTTCAAGAATCAAATATAAATTACCTAACAATAAACTATAGTAATTAAAAATATCGAAAACAAACAACAAATGTACTCAGTTGGGGTCCTTTACTGGTGAAATCGATAATACCAACCACTTAGTGTGCCACACAAAATCAAACTCACGCAACAGTCTCCAGATACTGAAACAGATATCACCAATATGTTTGGTATAAAAGAAATGTCTAAGAATGCCTACACAAAAGTCTAATTCTGGACACAAGGGCAAAATCATAATTTTGGATCAAAATGATGTCCGTTGTTGGACCCGCTTTGCACCAAAAAGCGTGCCAGTATTAACAGTCACCAAAGTCCTCAAACTATAAGTCTACGGGTTTGGTTTGATGATACGAACTCAACCGTATGTTCAAAGTAGGATTCCGGTGGGCCGCGCACAATTCTGCCTGTTGCCAAAAGAGCATTTCGGTCGACCTTCTCAGAATCGGACCAAACTTGGCATACAGGACCAAAAAAATGACACCGTCCTATTGGCTCATGTTTCGTCTCAAAATGATGAACATGCACAAAGTTATGGACTAGTTTGCAAAGGGGCCAATACGGGGTATCTCGACGTATACGCCTCGATTTCGTCGCGCACGGACAACGAAATCGAGTTCTGTCGAATCCCACATGTCGACAACGTCCATACGCATCTTTCGATGCTCATGGACTGTGACCATGTCACCCGTTTTGTCGGGGCGTACGCGTATCGGTGATTTTCATAAAGATTTAGTTCTAAAAACTTTTTTTTCACAATCATTGAGATCGAATTACTTTCTGTATAGTTGATTAACAATGAAACTCTAAGAAGGGATTTTATCTCGCATATGTTATCTACAATTATATTCAAATAGACTTTTGGATCAGTCGACGGATCGGCTAAAAATTGCCTTCTAAAACAGGGTTCTACAACAGTTTATAAACTTCGAATCTTGTGACTTTTCTTGATTTTTCAAGAAGTTTCACAATTAATCTAGGGCAAACTAGATCAATATAATTGAAAGGTTTTGTAGGTGGTCAACTAGGCTATCTGTAGAAATTTACGGCTCGAAGAATTATTAAATAACGAAGAAGAAATTGTACCTTTAATTTGGGGGTAATGGCTGTTGTCGCTGCTACACCATGCGCGGTTGTTCTGCCGCGGCTGCTGTTGTAGACCATCGACGGCACTCCGGTGCATCTCCCGCCGATCTCGGATGATCGAGGGGTGCACAGGGGATCCGCGAAGCTTGGAAGTTTGCTGATATCGTGTTCACGAGAGTTTTCTCTAGGGTTTTTGAAAAGAAACTCAGGCAATATTTTCTCATATATATGATCTTCTCAAGCGATTTAAACTCAAATTTGAATCCGATTTGGAGGAGGATTTGGTTTAATCGGAAGAGAATGGTTTAAAAAGTTGATAGGATTTAATTCGAGGGTTTTTGGTTAAAAACCCGCAAGTATTTCATTCGTTCACCAATGCACGACATAGCATGGCTTTGGACCTCGGGTCGAGCTTGGAAAGAGAGTGAACAGTGATCTTTCCCATATATATACATATAGTTATGTATTCTTTTTAACAACATTTGTTTAAGTAACTTTATATATACATATATAACTATTATATACTTTAATATATTTCTAAGGGATTTGTTAGTGAAAATATTACCCCCTTTTATTTGCCATGTAGAAAATATTTCTAGTTACCAATATACCTAATTATTCTAAATAATGAAAATAAATAAATAATACAAAATGCTTAAAAAGAACAAGGGGTTTACATTTTTTCTCACGACCGGCCGGCCGACCCCGAGGACCCCGTGCCCACCGACCCGCCAGCCGGCCAGGCCGCCAGCCCGTGCACTTTTACGCCCCGCTCCCATAGGGGCGATCATCCTCGCTAAGGCGTGATGCCGCACGAGCCTAGATTGCGCTCGTGCAAGGCGGTTTCCACAACGATCGATTACAGCGGCTACGACGGGGTCGTCGCACAGAAGTCCCAAGCAGAGACATTAAATAATAGCAGCGAAAATTTAGAACAAAACACAAGTCATTCAAAAGTTGTATTTTATTGACATTGAAACAAGGATTACAATGGGGTACAAGGCCAAGATTACAATCACTCAAGCTCACTCTTCTCACATTACAAGTCACTCTGCTCTCTCTCTTCTCTCAATACACTTAGAGTAGGCCAATTGAAGCTTTAGAGAAGCAATGTCCACACATTTTGTCCCGTATAAGTCCTGACTCCACACGGTCGTACGCTTCGAATCGCCAAGGAACTCTGTGCTTCGATGCATCTAAGCGAGCTCCGCACCACGAGCTTCTACCTGTGCCTGCACATGAAAACTGTGTGAGTATCGGTACTCAAATGTACTGGTAGAATGAGCTCCTCACCCACACATACAAAACCGACACATTCATTTACTTTGTGCAACATAACCCTTTTGATTGTCTTTCTACTCTTATCTTAGGATCAGTTTTAGGACCGACGCCTTGGCCTATTTTGTCTCTAGACCGTCCTGTGCTTGCAAAAACAACGTCAACTCATACTTTGCCTCTAGATCTCTTCTTGTACCAACAATGTTAACCTATCAAGTCGTGTTTGCCTTATGGCCCAAAATCAGAGACGTAACTACTCGATAAGACTCCATTTCCATGTGACCGTGCTATAAGTCCATTTTGTTAGCCCAATGATTGTATCATGTTTTTGAATATGGTTAATATGTTAAGTTTAGCATTTCATTATCACTAATCTTTATACTATCGCTATAGCATTTCTACTTATACTTATACTTTTGGTGATATGTGCCTATTGGTTTACATATTAGTGATATGAGCTTATCTATCTTAAATTTAATCGGGTTGCCAAAATCAAAACTATGTTTTTGACTGTGGTCATTCAATTAAGTTTAATCATTATGATATCACTAACATTTATGCTATCACCTTAGCACTTACTTAAACTCAGCATTGTCCAAATGTGCATTAAACTTATCATACTTGCTACTATATATATTACTTTGTTCGTCTAACATGTATATACAGAAAATCAATAAGCAAGATCAATATGGACAATGAAGAAATTATGGTGGGCCAAATATGACGGATCCCACAAGATTTCTCTGAACCATCCGACGACATCTCCGGAGCCACGAACCGGGGGTTCCGCTGCCCGGTCAGCGGAGGGGGGTCGAGGGGGCAGCACCCCCTGTCGGGTGTTCGGGTCGAAGCCCCCGAAAGGTATTCAGTTTTCACAAACTGGATATCTTTGGACAGCTGTCGTCAATGAAAAAGCCAACACCTATCAAAAGAAGAAGCCAAGCCATGCCCTCATCATTTCAAGACTCTGAAGAAGCCTGCACTTGCTACAGTATATCTGGAGTCTGTAATAAGTCTTAGGAATAATTGTAAACACAAGAAATAGATGGGAAAATCGAAAGCTAGGGTAGAAACCAGCCCAGGATCATTTTCGGATGAAAATCGGCATACCGACGGTATACCGGTACATACCGGCGGTATACCGATTTTGTTCACAGAAAGTTTCTGTCCACAAAATCGACATACAGACGGTATACCGGATCATACCGACGGTATACCGATTCCGTAACGTTGAAAGTCTAACGGTCGGATTTCCAGCATTAAATGATCCCAATGGCTATATTTCGAGCCGTTATCATCCCAGACCGGTATACCGACGGTATGCTGACTCATACCGGCGGTATACCGGTCGCTGTCTGAAAAGTTGCCTTTAAGCTCTTTTCAATGCTTTAGTTATAAATAGCCTTGAACCCCTTCATTCAATGTTGATGCTTTGAGCCTAAAAATTTCTAAACTACCAAAGCCTATCCACAAACAACTTTACAAAGCTTTCATTTGCCATCCACAAATTATGTTAGAGTTACTGAGTTGAAAAGTAAGATCTTCATCCTATTGTATAAGGAGATCAAAACCTATTGTGAAAGGTTGAAGTACGAGAGTCTTCGCATCCAAACTCTCGGTTGAAGTTGGAGAGTCTTCGTATCCAAACTCTCGGTTGAAGTCGGAGAGGCCTTCGGATTAAAGCTCTCGTGAAAGAAGTTGGCGAGTTCTTCGGATCCAAACTCGTGTGTAACTATTTACTCAAATAGTGGATTAAAGCCGGAGAGAGTTCCGGGACTAGAGTGCCTCTTGGAAGGATACCAGGATATATCGTGTGTCGGTATTGTTATTGCTTCTTCTCTTGCACTTATATTTTAAAATTGCCCATTAACTTGTGCTAAGTGCTTGATTAGTTAGCGTGACCCTATTCCCCCCTTTTAGGGTTCCTACACATTGTACCGTACCTCGTAACTCAGTGAGACTTAACCGCATTGCCGCCTCGCGGCCCTTACAACCTTAGTCACCAACAAACCCAATCAAGACTTCTGGACTAAGTGTCACTCGACCAACTTTGCCTTGCGGCATTTCCTGACTTAAACTCAAGATGACTCAAATCTAAATTATATAACTTATATACCGACAACTTAAGACTCTATGCTACATCTCATGCCGAAGCACGTTGCCTACATTGCAGCCAAATCTTAGGCCCAACATTTTGTTCTAACTTTACACGCACATTCAACTCGAGTCAATCAAAATGCACACACGTGGGTTGCCGCCATGCCGACTCAACTATATGAACTGTTCACTAACGCCCAGCGCTACCCTGGACTATTTAGCTTTTATTAGACGGACGCTCCTTCAATGCGAGGTAGCGAGCCCCTCGCTGACAGTCCCCGCCTAACCCGTGTGGTCATCCAACAACAAGCTATACATGTTTCTCAAGAACCGGTCCCTTTGGCCGCCTGGGTCGCCGTTCGAGGAAACTTCACCTTGTCGACAAGTTATCCATGACCATACAAGACTCGACTCAAACGGATGTCTCACACAGTCATTCTACCTCTAGTGTTACCTTCTCTTTCAGGGCCTAGTTCAATACTTCTCATATCTGAGACTGCCTCGATGACCCTTAGTCGCAAGCATTCTTCTTTCTTGCCCTATCATTTCGTTCGACTCAGGAATGACTATATGAAAGCCCTCCTTCCAACTCAATTAAATCAACCGTGGCCCGTGCCTTAAAAATACTAAGTTCGTGACATCGTGATTAAACCAACCTGAACTCTATGCGACACCACTGCCCAAGTTATACTCTATATGATCGTGAAACTAAGTAATATCGACAACCATAGAAAACGTGGGACAGTGCTTAGAAAAGACTTTGATAGACTATCATAACTCAGCCTAAGTTAATCGTGCAACAACTTGACGAGCAAGGACTGTGTCAAGCCTTGGACGATAGAACCGTGCATGCTTTATGAAGCGTTTATGCGTGCGATGCCTATGACTTAGGCAAGCTATTAGCATGTGGCAAAGACCAACTTTTCTCTCTCCTAAACCACGGGACTAAGGACCGAGTGTCATTTTCAAAGCATGCCGTGCACCAAATCTAAGCCGACCGTTAGACCGTTCCATATTCTAACTCAATTCGACTCATCGAGATTATTCCTTTATCTTTGTGGATTCATCTCTTTTATTATCATGCCTTCTTGTGCAAGTTGAAAACATGCAATTTATTATGTGAAGGCTAAGATGTGGCGAGTTCACCGAAATAAACCCACCTGAGCGAGGAGTCGTCGTTGCAAGGCTAAGTCCGAATGCCGTCGGCTTCTAATTCCTCCGATTGACTGAACGGTACGGGGCACTACATCATACACCACTCAGAAAAAGTTTCGTTCTCGAAACTAACTGAGTACATACTTATCGGCTTATCACTTTATTCAACATTCAAGGACTCTCGCACACAATACTCCTATGCATTTCTCAAATCTGAGCCACGCTCGTGCTACCCACAATTTTTTCTTCAAAACTTACAATCCTAAAATCCTTGACACTTTTCCATTCCTCTATTCTCACTTGAATTCAATGTATCACTTAGTTGGATCGTGCACATATTCCAAGCTTCCCCAAAATACATGCATTTTAGCCAAGCCTCGTGATGGAGAATCCGCCATCATCACTCGAGTCGGATCGTGCACATATTCAAGCATCCCTGATATACGTGCATGTCAACCTAGCCTCGTGAGTGGTGCCTCCATAATTCCTATCGCTCCGTACCGGGACGTCTCCCTAACCGCTAGGCTATGTCAATCCGTCAGTATTGGAATCATAGTTCCCAAACAACGATATCAATACTGACCCCATCCTAAGGTCAAACCAAGCTGATAGTACAGGGTTTTCTACCCAAGCTTGTATCATTCCGATTTCTAAATATCGAGCATCGATTCCCTACACACATCCCAACACTTGTCGCTCGTGATCTGAGTCATTTAGCAAAGCCATCCTACAACAACTCACGTTTCAACCAATTCTTTGACATATCAATATCACTCGTTTATCAAGCCATTTCGCATAGTCCATCTCTTTGAACACGTTCGACCTAATCCGCCTATCACTCCTTCCAAGTCAAGCACGCTACGACACAATTCATCGCTAAACCGTAATTCACATTTCATACTCCCTAAGTCATTTATCCCAATTTACGTAATCGATCACAAGGTCGTCTAGCTTAACAATATGTTATGCCCCGATCTCATGCGAGTCAGATTATCCATGGTGGACATGAATCACCATATACCCTCCCACGGGATAATCATCCTCATCGGGACGTAACTCTTGTTTTATGTCTAGACTAATTCATTCTCGATACGTAGATTGGATCTATTCAATCCTCAAGTTTACTCAGTCATTAATCGCAAGTCCAAATATCCTTGAATTTTTCTTCGCATCAAACCAACAAGTTGAGACAATCAAAATTGTCGCTTCTTGATTTTTTGAGTTCGATCATTACCGCGACATAAATCATAATATCAGCATTCACGCAGAACGATCGCCCCAAATATGACGCGATGCATGTGCAAGGCTAGAGTTGCGCTCACGCAAGACAAGAATTTTGACGTTGTGGTTATCCGCGTAACCATCAAGACACTTCTGTTTTCATCCATATTTATTTCAATCAAAATCCTAAGTATAGCATCCGTCAGAACAATAACACTTGTACGATCGTCATTCCTCGAATATGAGTTCTCCCGAGTTATCGTATATCGATCTTTGATACACCTCAATACCATCGATGATATGCGTAACCTGACGATCTTTCTTTGCAACGAATTTTGAGTCGTGCGAATGATGCTATTGTCCGATTGGATAATCTCCTCGACATTCAAATTCAAGTTCGATCATTATCCCTTGAATTATTCACAACATCAATTTCCTCAAACCCAAATTCGCGTATTGTTCATCCGTCTATCTTAAGTCATCGAGCAACATTTTTTTTTAAATTACATCATTTATTGCTAACTCAAATCATCTAGCAACATCCATCCCGATTCCTTAAAGTTACTCTTAAATATTTGAATCATTTCCATGTATGCTATCATCCGATCATGCTAACTTTTCGTATATAATTCTTATCGATTTCCTCTATCGAGTCAACCATTCGCACACCTTAACTTTTCTTCGATTCAGTTTTACCTACGCAATCATTTTCGCATTTCATACTCGTATAATCCTCAATCCCGTGCACGTTCCGTGTGCGTCAATTTCTAGGTTGTTCGAATCAACTCGTCAAATCTTAAGACTACAACTTACTCAACGATACTCAATCTACGGCTTTGTATACATGCGACGCTTGTTGATAGACTCATTGACACCCCGTATCCTCAATCGATCGATCGACACCCCTGAGGCTATCGTATACTCCACTCAGGGATGAAGTCATTCAACAAATTCTCAACTTATCATTTGATTCACAATCGATTACTTTGAATCTTTTTCTCCAACGATTCTTCAAAATCTAAGCACGCTCATCTATATCGCTTCGACGTTATCGTTGCTCGATAGCACCCCTATCGATAGTCATCCCAACTACTCAATCAAGTCCAACTCATTCTTGATTGACACATTTTGAATCCCGCACTCGACTTTGCTAAGGTCGACACAAATTTCGTGTATATGCCCAGCCCGACTTAGCCAACCGTGCTTACGTGAACCATCTTTTTTGTTTTTGTCAAAAACTATTCTCCTATGTTTTGCAAATTACTTAGACTTATTGTATGGACATCCCGTGGGACATTTGAGAGAGAGCGCACCAATGATATCAACTTGCAGAAGTAATAGAGTTAAAAAATTCAATCGATAGTCCAAGGACGTAAAGCTGTGCTCTCATACCATTATGTCACGTCTTACTCCAGTAGGAGCGATCGTCCTCGCTAAGGCGTGATGTCGTATGAGCCTAGATTGTGCTCGTGCAAGGCTGTTTTCATAACGGTCGATTACAGCGGCTGCGACCGGGTCGTCGTACAGAAGTCCCAAGCAGAGACATTGAATAATAGCAGCAAAAATTTTGAAAATTTTGAACAAAACACAAGCCATTCAAAAGATGCATTTTATTGATATTGAAATAAGGATTACAATGGGGTGCAAGCCAAGATTACAATCACTCAAGCTCACTCTTCTCACATTACAAGTCACTCTGCTCTCTCTCATTTCTTAATACACTTGGAGTAGGCCAGCGGAAGCTTTAGATAGGTGATGTCCACACATTATGTCCCGTATAAGTCTTGACTCCATGCGGTCGCATGCTTCGAATCGCCAAGGAACTCCGTGCCTCGACGCATCCAAGCGAGCTCTGCGCCACGAGCTTCTACCTATGCCTGCTCATGAAGACTATATGGGTGTCAGTACTCAAATGTACTGGTAGAATGAGCTCCTCGCCCACCCATACAAAACCGATACATTCATTTACTTTGTGCAACGTAACCCTTTTGATTGTCTTTCCACTCTTGTTTTAGGATCTGTTTTAGGACCGACGCCTTGGCCTATTTTGTGTCTCTAGACCATCCCATGGTTGCAACAACAACGTCAAGTCATACTTTACCTCTAGACCCCTTTTCGTATCAACAACGTTAACGTATCAAGTCGTATTTGCCTTACGGACCAAAATCAGGGACACAACTACTCGGTAAGACTCCATTTCCCTGTGACCGTGCCACAAGCCCATTGTGTCGTGTCTCGTAACTCAGTGAGACTTAACCGCATTGCCGTCTCGTAGCACTTGCTAATTTAATCCCCAACTGACCCAATCAAGACTTGTGGACTAAGTGTCACTCGACCGACTTTGTCTTGCGGCATTTCTTGACTTAAACTCAAGATGACACAAATCCAACTTATACAACTTATATGCCGACAACTTAAGACTCGATGATACATCTCGTGCCGAAGCACGTCGCCTACGTTGCAGCCAAATCTTAGGCCTAATATTTTATTCTAACTGTACACACACATTTAACTCGACTCAATCCAAAGGCAAACATGCGGGTTGCCGCCATGCCGACTCATCTATGTGAACTGGTCACTAACGCTCAGCACTGTCCTGGACTCTTTAGCTTTTATTAGACGGACGCTCCTTCAGCACGAGGTAGCGAGCCCCCCGGTGACAGTCCCTGCTTAACCAGTACGGTCAGCCAGTAACAAGCTATACATGTTTCTCAAGAATCGGTCCCTTTGGCTACCTGGGTCGCCGTTCGAGGAAACTCCACCTTGTCGACAAGTTACCATGACCATGCAAGACTAGAATCAAACTGACGTCTCACACAGTCATTCTACCTCTAGTGTTACCATCTCTTTCAGGGCCTAGTTCAATAGTTCTCACATCTGAGGTCGCCTCGACGACCCATAGTCGCGAGCATTCTTCTTTCTTGCTCTATCATTTCATTCGACTCAGGAACGACTATTTGAAAGCCCTCATTTCAACTCAATTAAATCAACCGTAGCCCGTGCCTTAAAAATACTAAGTTCGTGACATTGTGCCTTAAATCAACTTAAACTCTATGCGACACCACTGCCCAAGTCACACTCTATATGATCCTGAAACCAAGTAATATCTGTAGTGTCCCGCTCCTAGCGGTTCACTATGTAAGGCTTGTGGCTTGGCTAACTCGGTCGGAACCGAGTATTGGGGAAATTTACCGTCGGCATCAAATCGATCACGGACAAGTGCATAAGAACCTTTCCAATTAATGGATCGGTTTCTCTTGAAATGCGTCCAAGAGTTTTCTCTGGATGTTTTGCTGCTGGTTTTGCTGCTTGGTTTTGATGGATGCTTTTCTGAACGATTTTCGATGATTTGATTCTTGCCCGTTTTCATCGATTTACATAGCATTCATTCTTGAGAATTCTGAGAGAAGAGAACACAACGAGACGGATTATTAATCAATCTTTTGGTGCCAATGCAGACTGACGCGTGACGGAAGGCTAAGCGTGCAAGTGTTCCTCTCTCTCTCGACGATTCTCTAATTTGGTGAGTGTGGATCTCTGTGGTGGTATTGTCCCTCTCGCTATTCCTTCATGCCAACTAAATAATTGTCTTGCAACATCCGTTGATTGATATCAAGATGCTAATGCCACAAGTCAATACCACTAAGATGCTAGAGATAGAACATTGAAATGAATTGATTACACTGCAATGAACTGAACATTGAAATGATTGAACTGATGCCTAGAATGATGGTTATGAAATGCTAAGAATGATCATGTTGCCTATTACTTCAAATATTCTATGCACACTGTGTATATCGAGTCGGACACACATTCGCCTGGCCATGGACAACTTGTATACAAGGATTGAGCAATAATTTCCTCGAACGGTACAGGGGCGCCTGTACCGATTCGGCCTAGGAGGAAATAATGAAGTGCTTTGGGGAACATGAGTAATGCGAGGCATCATAGAGGCTAGCTCCCTACTGTGCTGTCATCTCATTATCTTGAAGTCCCAAATGCAAATGAATGAATGAAAAGAGTCCATATGGTTTAACAACACCAGTGGTCACATCGTGGGAATGTATGCTAATCAATGTCTTATGCAGGGGCGGTAAGTATATTATTATTATCCTGTATCTTATGCAGGAAAGCTGGATTCGGCCAATGGTAAAGTAAACATGGTTTATTTAACTACCATGTCATTGAATTGTGATTTACTCTAAATGTTGCCTGTCCCTTATAAGTTCATATCTTTAAAATGCTTGTCATTAATAAAATGTTGGTTTAGCTGAGTGGGCCAACGGGGCTCACCAGCGCATTGTTATAATGTGCTGACCCCTCCTCCACAGGTACTGGAGAAGGCTCGGACGCACATCGCAATTAAAGCTTTCTGAACTGCTGTTTCCTTTCAAGTTGTTTTTCCTAAAGACGCACAAAGTATTACGGAGATTTCAAAGATAGCTGCTTATATTTCAAAGTACTAAAGGGGCGTGATGTATGGAACGGGAAATTATTTCATGGCAGCCTATCAGTTGTACTTCTTTTCATGAATCAATGTAGCCGAAAAGGCATTTCAAATATTATCGAGAAAAGTTGTATTCTGACTACAATCATCAATAAAATGAATATTTTCTTCCTATTCCGCTTGCTTAATGTTTCTGCAACTGTGGCTTATTTTTCAAATGTGATGAATTGATATAAATGTGCATGTCTAGCCTTGTACAAGTGCAACTCCAGACTTGTACGGCATCACGCCTTAGCGAGCGATTCCCCGAATCGGGGCGTGACAAGTTGGTATCAGAGCTCGGCTTCACTTCCTCGGATTTCAAAAATAAATGTTTCAAAAAGGAAGTCTTAATGCAAATTTTCTCGATTGATGGTGTCGATGGCGCTCGCATGAAATAATGTTCCATACAATAAGCCCATAAATATTTTATGAGTGCTAATGGAATTATTTCTTTGTTGTAGAATGACCAAGGGTGATAGCTCAAAGACGAATTCATCGTCTGACCCGATTGAGAAACTGATTAAGCAAATGGAGGCTCAGAGGAAGCAAAGCGAAGCTCAACATCGCGCGCTTCAGGAGCAGCTTCAGTATCAGTTTCAGGAGCAGCTGGATGCTCAACAAAAGCAAGTTGATAGTCTAACTCAGATTGTCATCAAGTTGTCGGCCAATTCTAATGTTTCTGCAAAGGCCGCAGCAACCGAGACCGTGGAGGTGCCGGCAGAGAAACCTGAGACGCCGACACGAAAGAGGACGAGCTTCAAGTTCTCTGAATTTAAAAGTTGCGACCCGCCTGAGTTTGATGGGAAAGAGGAGCCAGATGAGGTGATGGGCTTCTTGAACACACTAGAGGGCTATTTTCGAATGTTAGAGATTCAGGGCAGTAAGAGAGTGGAGTGTACTGCTGTACAACTTCGCCTCAAGGCCCAGGAATGGTGGATTTCGCACAGACAGGCACTTTGCGGAAATAGTCAGGATATAAAGATGTCTTGGGAGGCCTTTAAGCAGGCTTTCATTACTCACTTCATTCCACCCGCTGTCCGACAACAAAAAGAGAATGAGTTCATTGCACTTCGACAAGGCAGTATGTCAGTGCATGACTATGAGACAGAGTTTTTGAAGAGAGTCGCATTCGCTGGGTACATGGTACCGAATGACGACGCCAAGCGAGGAAGATTTGTGCAAGGCTTGAATGAGGGCCTAGAGAAGGATGTGCTAAATCGGAAATGTACGTCTTACCGAGAGGCGTACGAGACAGCTCTCGAGATGGAGAGATTTCATAAACCGGCTAGTCGTGAGACAATGAAAAGCAACCAAGGACTCAATAATCAGAAATGACCTTGGTCTGCTAGCAGGAATGACGCACCTAAGCGTCACAATACTGGAGACAATCGAGGGCCTCAACATACAGAACGTTGTAAATTTTGCAACCGTTGGGGACATCGATCCGAAGATTGTCGGGTGAAGTGTTTCAAATGCGGCGAGCAGGGCCACAAGGAAGCTGACTGCAGAAATAGAGGAGGGAATCAGTATCCTCCTCGTGGGCATAACAATAATCAGTATCGTGGGCATAACAACAACCACAACCGGGGACAATATAACAACCAGCATCGTGGCGGAGCGCCACCAGCCTTACCGGCTCCAGCTGGGAATGCACCGAATCAACAAGGTGGGCAAGCAAGGGTTTATGCCTTGACTCAGGCAGAGGCCCAGACCGCGGAGAATGTTATAACAGGTATGTTGCTATATAAAAGCACACCTGCAAGAGTACTTTTTGATTCTGGCGCTACTCATTGCTTTATCTCTTCTGATTTTGCAATGGAAAATAAATTTTATATGACTCAACTAAAGACAGCTTTGTGTGTTAGCACTCCTTCGGGAGTAGATATGCCTGCAACTTTGATTTGCAGGGACGGCTACATAAAAATTGGAGGCAAGACTTTATCTCTGGATGCAATTGTACTCGACATCAAAGAGTACGATATCATCTTGGGAATGGACTGGCTCAGCGCCTGTCATACAACGATTGACTGTGCGGATAAGAGAGTTGTGTTTCGCCTAACCGGAGAAACAGAGTTCTCTTACTCGTGCGGCTCGGCGTTCCAAGGACCTATGGTAATATCGGCAGTTACAGCAAGGTACATGTTGTACTCAGGATGTGAAGGGTTCCTTGCTTCTATTTTTGACACTCAAATGAAGGGTGTAGATTCGAATCAGACCGAGATTGTGGCAGAGTTCCCCGATGTGTTTCCGGACGAGATACCTGGGATGCCGCCGGATAGAGAAATTGAATTCACAATTGATACATTTCCGGATACTCGTCCGATATCTAAGGCACCGTACAGGATGGCTCCGGCAGAATTGAAGGAACTAAAGGTACAGCTACAAGAATTATTAGACCGGGGATACATTCGTCCAAGTGTATCTCCATGGGGAGCTCCAGTACTGTTTGTAAAGAAGAAGGATGGAACGATGCGGCTATGCATCGATTACAGAGAACTGAATAAGGCAACCATCCGTAACAAGTATCCTTTGCCAAGGATAGATGATCTATTCGATCAGCTACAAGGGGCGACCGTGTTTTCAAAAATCGATCTTCGTTCAGGATACCATCAGTTGAAGATCAGACCCGAAGATGTACCTAAGTCAGCATTCCGTACGAGATACGGACACTATGAGTTTTTGGTCATGCCATTCGGCTTGACTAATGCTCCAGCAGCCTTCATGGATTTAATGAATAGAGTGTTTCGACCGTTCTTAGACAAGTTTGTTGTTGTGTTCATCGATGACATCTTGATCTACTCAAAGGATAGGGAGACTCATTTCGAGCACTTGAGAGAAGTACTTCAGACGCTGCGAGACAACCAGCTCTATGCAAAGCTAAGTAAGTGCGAGTTTTGGATGAACAGCGTGTCGTTCCTTGGACATGTTGTTTCGGCAGAAGGTGTTGCCGTCGACCCAAAGAAGATTGAGGCAGTTGTGGACTGGAAGCAGCCTGCATCAGCTAGTGAAATACGGAGTTTCCTTGGTTTAGCCGGGTACTACCGTAGATTTGTGAAGGACTTCTCGAGAATCGCCTCGCCTTTGACTCGCCTGACTCAGAAGGGAGTCGTATTTAAGTGGACGAACGACTGTGAGAGTAGCTTCCAAGAACTCAAGCAGCGGCTCGTCACGGCCCCAATTTTAGCACTTCCGGAAGGCTCTGAGGGATTTCAGATCTACAGTGACGCGTCGGGACTTGGTTTGGGATGTGTTCTTATGCAACATGGGAAGACAATATCTTATGCTTCGAGACAACTCAAACAGCATGAGAAGAATTACCCAACACATGATTTGGAACTGGCGGCGATTGTGTTCGCATTGAAATTATGGCGACACTATCTCTATGGTGTGTCCTGCGAGATCTTCACGGATCACAAAAGCCTGAAATATATATTCACACAAAAGGAATTGAATTTGAGGCAGCGGCGCTGGTTAGAATTGATCAAGGACTATGACTTGACAATCTCTTACACGCCGGGTAAAGGGAACGTGGTAGCTGATGCCTTGAGTCGAAAATTTGTAGGATCACTAGCAATAGCAAAAGAGGTACTACGGGATCTTGAAGAGATGGGCATCGAGTTCAGGATCCGTCCGCAGAATGTGCAGTTGGCTCAGTTACAACTTGAGCCGAGTCTCCAGGAAAGGATTAAGTTTGCTCAGAAGGATGACCCGTTTCTGCAGAAGATACGCGAGTTGATTCTAGCAGGAAAGGCGTCGGACTTTACCGTTAAAGATGACACTATTCGTGTCAAGGGAAGATTGTGCGTCCCTAAGGACGAGAATATCAGGAAGGAAATACTGACCGAGGCTCATTTCGCGAAGTATTCCTTGCATCCGGGAGGCACGAAAATGTATAAGGATCTACGCTCAACCTTTTGGTGGCATGGTATGAAGAAGGATGTGGCGCTATTCGTGTCACAGTGCATGGATTGTCAGCGTGTAAAGGCCGAACATCAACGGCCAGGCGGAGAACTACAAAATTTGGCTATTCCACTGTGGAAGTGGGATAATATCTGTATGGATTTTATAGTTGGCTTGCCAAGAACTCAGAAGGGAAATGATGCGATTTGGGTTATCGTGGATAGATTAACCAAGTCGGCACATTTCATTCCAATAAAAGTTACATGGGGAGTAGAACGGTTGGCTCAGATCTACATAAATAAAATTGTCAGATTGCATGGGGTGCCAGCTTCTATAGTGTCGGATAGAGATGGAAGATTCTTGTCGCGATTTTGGATAAGTCTACACTCGGCAATGGGCACAAAGTTGAACTTCGGTACGGCTTACCATCCGCAGACGGATGGTCAGACAGAGAGAGTAAATCAGATCCTTGAGGATATGTTGAGATTGTGCGTGCTCGACTCGAAGACAAGTTGGGACGCGCATCTCGCACTAGCAGAATTTGCCTATAACAACAGTTATCAGGCAAGTATCCAAATGGCCCCGTACGAAGCCTTATATGGACGGAAATGTCGATCACCGATATGCTGGGATGAAGTCGGTGAACGGCAAGTGCTCGGACCAGAACTTGTGGAACAGGCCGTCGAGAGGATTCGCTTAATTCGAGAAAGACTTAGAGTTGCTCAAAGTCGACAAAAGAGTTATGCGGATGTTCATCGACGACCTTTGGAATTCACAGCAGGCGATCATGTCTTCTTGAAGGTCACACCCATGCGAGGTGTGATGCGGTTTGGGATGAAAGGAAAGTTAAGCCCGAGATTCGTCGGACCATTCGAGATTTTGGAGAAGGTAGCCTCAGTGGCTTATCGACTTGCACTACCTCCGGCTCTGGCTGATGTGCATGATATCTTCCATGTATCTCAACTTCGGAAGTACGTACATGATCCAAGTCACGTAGTGAATTTCGACCAGCTGCAGCTGAGCGCTGACTTATCCTACACTGAAGAGCCTGTCCAGATTTTGGACAGGAAAGAGAAAGTTTTGCGGAATCGGGCAGTGTCTCTAGTCAACGTGCTGTGGCGGAACCATGCTGTCGAGGAGTCGACATGGGAATTAGAGGAAGAGATGCGAGTGAAGTACCCCTCGCTGTTTGATAATTTTGAGGTAGGACCTTTGCTTTAAGTTTCGAGGACGAAACTTTTTCTTAGTGGTATATTATGTAGTGTCCCGCTCCTAGCGGTTCACTATGTAAGGCTTGTGGCTTGGCTAACTCGGTCGGAACCGAGTATTGGGGAAACTTACCGTCGGCATCAAATCGATCACGGACAAATGCATAAGAACCTTTCCAATTAATGGATCGGTTTCTCTTGAAATGCGTCCAAGAGTTTTCTCTGGATGTTTTGCTGCTGGTTTTGCTGCTTGGTTTTGATGGATGCTTTTCTGAACGATTTTCGATGATTTGATTCTTACCCGTTTTCATCGATTTACATAGCATTCATTCTTGAGAATTCTGAGAGAAGAGAACACAACGAGACGGATTATTAATCAATCTTTTGGTGCCAATGCAGACTGACGCGTGACGGAAGGCTAAGCGTGCAAGTGTTCCTCTCTCTCTCGACGATTCTCTAATTTGGTGAGTGTGGATCTCTGTGGTGGTATTGTCCCTCTCGCTATTCCTTCATGCCAACTAAATAATTGTCTTGCAACATCCGTTGATCGATATCAAGATGCTAATGCCACAAGTCAATACCACTAAGATGCTAGAGATAGAACATTGAAATGAATTGATTACACTGCAATGAACTGAACATTGAAATGATTGAATTGATGCCTAGAATGATGGTTATGAAATGCTAAGAATGATCATGTTGCCTATTACTTCAAATATTCTATGCACACTGTGTATATCGAGTCGGACACACATTCGCCTGACCATGGACAACTTGTATACAAGGATTGAGCAATAATTTCCTCGAACGGTACAGGGGCGCCTGTACCGATTCGGCCTAGGAGGAAATAATGAAGTGCTTTGGGGAACATGAGTAATGCGAGGCATCATAGAGGCTAGCTCCCTACTGTGCTGTCATCTCATTATCTTGAAGTCCCAAATGCAAATGAATGAATGAAAAGAGTCCATATGGTTTAACAACACCAGTGGTCACATCGTGGGAATGTATGCTAATCAATGTCTTATGCAGGGGCGGTAAGTATATTATTATTATCCTGTATCTTATGCAGGAAAGCTGGATTCGGCCAATGGTAAAGTAAACATGGTTTATTTAACTACCATGTCATTGAATTGTGATTTACTCTAAATGTTGCCTGTCCCTTATAAGTTCATATCTTTAAAATGCTTGTCATTAATAAAATGTTGGTTTAGCTGAGTGGGCCAACGGGGCTCACCAGCGCAATGTTATAATGTGCTGACCCCTCCTCCACAGGTACTGGAGAAGGCTCGGGCGCACATCGCAATTAAAGCTTTCTGAACTACTGTTTCCTTTCAAGTTGTTTTTCCTAAAGACGCACAAAGTATTGCGGAGATTTCAAAGATAGCTGCTTATATTTCAAAGTACTAAAGGGGCGTGATGTATGGAACGGGAAATTATTTCATGGCAGCCTATCAGTTGTACTTCTTTTCATGAATCAATGTAGCCGAAAAGGCATTTCAAATATTATCGAGAAAAGTTGTATTCTGACTACAATCATCAATAAAATGAATATTTTCTTCCTATTCCGCTTGCTTAATGTTTCCGCAACTGTGGCTTATTTTTCAAATGTGATGAATTGATATAAATGTGCATGTCTAGCCTTGTACAAGTGCAACTCCAGACTTGTACGGCATCACGCCTTAGCGAGCGATTCCCCGAATCGGGGCGTGACAATATCGACAACCGTAGAAAACGTAGGACAGTGCTTAGAAAAGACTTTGATAGCCTATCATAATTTAGCCCAACTTAATCGTGTAACAACTTGACGAGCAAGGACTGTGTCAAGCCTTGGACGATAGGACCGTGCATGCTTTATGAAGCATTTATGCGACGCCTATGACTTAGGCTAACTCTTAGCATGTGGCAAAGACCAACTTTTCCCTCTCCCAAGCCATGGGACGAAGGACTGAGTGTCATTTTCAAAGCATGCCGTGCACCAACTCTAAGCCGACCATTGGACCTTTCCATATTCTAACTCAATTCGACCCGTCAGGATTATTCCCTTATCTATGTGGATTCGCCTCTTTTATTATCAAGCCTACTTGTGCAAGTTAAAACATGCGATTTATTATGTGAAGGCTAAGATGAGGCGAGTTCACCAAAACTAACCTACCTGAGCGAGGAGTCGCCTCGATCGAGCAGGCCTTCGAGTCGCCATTGCAAGGCTAAGTCCGAACACCGACGGCGTTCTGATTCCTCCGATTGACTGAGCGGGACGGGGCACTACACGTACATCCCCCCGGCCGTACTAGCACGCTCCCGCGTACGTCCATGGCCACACCAGGGCACCTCGATCATGAACTAGTACGTCACGCTCGCTGTTCAACCTCCGCCAGTCGTTTCCTATCGCTCCAGCCCCGCCGGTCGTCCCCGACACGCCTGCTGGCCCACCTTCGTGCGACCAGTGTGCCAGCGGCCGCGTCTCCATGTGCCAGCAGCCGTACGGTTGTCCCCGCCCTTCTCGCTTCCCGTACCATGCGCTTCCACCACGTTCGCGTGCCGTCCCGTACGTGCGCCATTTCTTGTATACGTCTGTGCCCCGTTCCGTCGATTTTGCACGACCCGGGTCCGAGGCCTCCCTTTGGTAATCCTTCTCCAACTTTCCGGTAAGCCCTGAACCTTCTGTTATTTTCTAGAATGTGCAACCTCTTTCTGTTCTGACCGAAATTGACAGAATAAAGCTCTATCAATTGGGATAACTAGTTTCCTAATTTTGACCGTATGACTTGTATTAGGATTTAATAATTAGTTAATGTTAAATGGTTGGATTATTATTAGTAGTAATAATGCCATTATATAATTGTTAGAATAATTAGTAATTTAGTAGATTTAATAATTATTGTAGAATGGTTAACTAAACGTTTTAATAAAGATTATCGTAGAAATCATGTTATTCTAGAATTAAGAGTATTTTTAAGTAAGTTCCCATTAATTTTACGTTAGTAAAAAATTAAATTAGTTTTAAAACTAGTTTCAAACCAAAAGTCCATCTTTACTATTATATAATCCAAATACGAGGGGTATTTGGATGATATAGATTATTAGATAGCTAGGTAGTTAAATTATATTTATCTAAGGATAATAATGTCTTTTATACTCACTTATTTAAAATTTAAAATTTATCGTAATCTACTCTTCTATTTTATGATGCACGTCTATCTCATATTTATTCTCTTCCGCTATTTTCATAACTACCCGATGCACGACCTCATATTTCTTTCCCTTTCTCTATTTTCATAACCATCAGATTAACAAAAAATGCTTTCTTCTCCAATCTTTTTTTTAGAGCGTAGTTATCTTCCTTTTTCTTTAGACATTAAAAATTAATTCTATAACCTTTTATCTTTTCGGGAAAGCAATTCTATTGGTAATGGTTGCAGTGTCGAACGAAATAGTTCTCAAGTACGGTCAGTGAACATGCTAATAGTTTTATTTTTTTTTCTAATAAATTTTATAGTAGTTCATGCAAAAAAAGTTTCGAATACTTGCACTTTTGGCGTATGATCCTTCTTCGATTTCTTCTGACGATTTCTTCTGAATTAGGTCCCCCATGCTGGCAAGCAAGGCAAGTTCGTATTCATTGCCTAAAAACTCCAATCGTATCCATCATCATTTTCGTATCAGGTTCGTGAATTATTCACTTTCTCATTCCTTCTTTTTTGCAACTTTTCGTATATTTTCGTGTGTAAAATTTATTTTTGCGTATATGGAAGCGGAGAAAATAAAATATACAGGAAAAAAATTTGAGAGATGAGACATTGGCACGAATCACAGCTCAGAAAGGTATGAAAAATGTAATCTTTAATATACTAAGTTCCTTTTTCAATAAAAATGTGTCATTTTTTAAATTATAATGCTAACTAGATTCATGGCAAAATTCTTTTATGCATTGTCAGTGTTTAATTGGTTGCATATTACCTCTTTGCAATCAAAATATAATTGTATCTTGATAAAAAATGTCCCTCTGTTTGAAGGGAAACTAGAATTGTAGAATAGTATACTTCTTATTCTTATTTCATCATATGGCAAGGGCCATATATATAGGTATAAGGGACAACCCAAGGGTCATGAGTTACATAACCCAAGGGTCATGAGTTACATGATCCTAAGGGTCATGTGTAACTCATGACATAATGGGTGAATAGGTAAGGGTTTCATAACACTCCCCCTTATTCATCCATTTCCTTGGATCCACTTATGAAATACTTCAGGATTCAATAAGCTAATGGGGTGGATACTGCTGGATCCAGAGTAAACTTAGTTTGCCTCATTAAAACCTTGGCTGTGGAAAACCCAGTGGGAAAAACCATCAGTCCTAAGGAAAAAGAGTACAATCCTATAGTTTTACTCCCCCTGATCTATACAAGCTTCAGTCTTGCAGGTCTTTTAGTTGCCTCATCCCTATTCCTCTTACAAGCTTTACAAAAGTACATCATGGCAGTGTTTTGGTAAACAAATCTGCTAAGTTATTACAAGATTGAATTTGTTGTACTTTGACTTGTCCCTTCTCTTGAAGGTCATGCGTCCAGAAGAATTTGGGGGATATGTGCTTCGTCTTGTCACTCTTCATGTATCCTTTCTGAAGTTGAGTTACGCATGCTGTATTATCTTCAAAAAGGGTAGTAGGCTCAAGTTCACCAGTCTTCAGGCCAGTAGATGCCAAAATGTGCTGAATGACGGAGCGAAGCCAAACACACTCCTTGCTTGTTTCATGGATTGCCAGGAGTTCAGAATGGTTGGATGAGATAGCCACACTGGTCTGTTTGACGGACCTCCAGGAGATAGCCGTACCACCGAAAGTAAACACAAATCTAGTTTGTGATTTCTCTGTGAGGGGATCTGATCTATAACCTGCATCTAAATAACCAAGTAAAGTAGAAGACCCACTATTCGGGTAATATAGTCCTAGGTCTATAGACCCTTGGAGGTAGCGCAGAAGATGCTTCACTCCATTCCAGTAGCGCTTTATGGGCGCTGCACTATATCTGGCTAATAAGTTAACTGAAAACGCTATATCAGGACGCGTACAGTTAGCCAGATAGAGTAGTGCCCCAATGGCACTTAGGTAAGGTACTTCAGGACCTAATGATTCCTCCCCCTCTTCCAGTGGACGGAAAGGGTCCTTCTTTACGTCCAATGATCGAACGACCATTGGTGTACTAAGGGGATGACATTTATCCATGTGGAATTGTTTAAGTAATCTTCGTGTATATGTAGATTGGTGTAACAGGATACCACCCTTTAGGTGTTCGATCTGTAAGCCAAGACAATACTTTGTTTTTCCTAAGTCTTTCATTTCAAAAGTTGTCTTAAGGCTTTCAGATATCTCAGTAATTTCTGCAGGAGATCCAATGAGATTTAAGTCGTCGACATAAATAGCGACTATAACAAATCATGTTCCCGATCTTTTTATAAAGATACACGGGCAGACTTTATCATTAGTAAATCCTTGCGTAGCAAGAAACTCACTTAGTCTATTATACCACATTTTTCCTGATTGTTTAAGACCGTACAATGATCTTTGTAACCTTACAGAATAGGTGTCCCGAGGTCTATCTATTTTCTCTGGTGAAATTTTATATCCTTCAGGGAGTTTCATATAGATATCTTTATCTATATTGCCATAAAGATATGCAGTCACAACGTCCATGAGCTGCATTTCTAGGTTTTTCAGAGAAGATAGGCTGATCAGGAATTTGAAGGTATTCCCATCCATGACCGGAGAATATGTTTCTTCATAATCTATTCCCGATTTCTGGGAGAAACCTTGCGCTACAAGGCATGCTTTGTAGTGCACAACTATGTTGTGTTCATTTCTTTTTCTTGTGAAGATCCATTTATATCCCACAGGTTTTACACCTTCAGGTGTTTGGACTACTGGTCCAAAGACTTCGCGTTTCAAGAGTGAGTCCAGCTCTACTCCTATTGCCTCGTTCCACTTTGGCCAATCGCCTCTGCGTTTACATTCCGCTAGAGACCGTGGATCGATGTCATCGTCATTTTCAGTGACGTGAACGGCAATATTGAACGAAAAATCATCGTCGACGACTGTGCTTTTTCTGTTCAGTACCTCTCCAGTACGTACATAATTTAATGATATTTCTCCTGTTTGTTCCTCTTCAGGGGAAACTAGGAGGGGAGAGGTAGCTGATCTGAGCTCAGCATCCTGTGTTGGGATCTTCTTAATTTCTCCAGGGTTTTTTCTTTTACGAGGGACTTTGTCTCTCGAACCTGGTAGGCGTCCTCTTTTTAATTGAGGTACTGCCATTTCTGCTGTCGGCGGATTGCATCCATCTTTGGGGATGTCAATCCTAGCTGGCGTGTTGGCAGCAGGGACGTGTGATCTGACAATCTTCTGGTTGTCAGTAAATGTATCCGGAAGTAGATGTACAGTGTTCTGAAGATGTAATATCTTCAGGATCTCATCTTCACATTGACTTGTACGCGGATCAAAATGAGACAAAGTTTTTGTGTCCCAAGAAATTGTCTTAGAAGCTTCTGGCTTCTTAGACTGTGTGCCCAGTTTAGGAAATAATCCTTCATCAAACTCACAGTCATCAAGACGTGCCTTAAATACGTCACCCGTCAGGGGTTCTAGGTATCTAATTATAGAGGGTGAGTCAAACCCAACATAGATACCTAATCGACGTTGTGGACCCATTTTGGTCCTCTGTAGGGGAGCAATGGGGACGTAAACAGCACAACCAAAAACTCTCAAATGAGAGATATTTGGAGGTGAACCATAAGCGAGCTGCATCGGAGATAGAATATGACCTCCAGAGGGCCGTATTCTAATAAGTGATGCGGCATGCAATATAGCATGACCCCAAGCTTCCACAGTCAACTGTGACTACATCAACAATGGACGAGCAATCCATTGTAATCTCTTAATAAAAGATTCTGCTAACCCGTTCTGGGTGTGAACATGAGCTACAGGATGTTCAACTTCGATGCCAGTTGCTTGGCAATAGTCTTGAAAAACCTGTGAAGTAAATTCACCCGCATTATCAAGTCTTAATTTTTTGATATGGTTATCGGGGAAATGAGCCCGCAACTTAATTATTTGTGCCAATAGCTTAGAAAAAGCTAAGTTGCGGGTGGACAAAAGGCACACATAAGACCATTTAGTAGATGCATCTATAAGTACCACAAAGTACCTAAATGGACCACTTGCGGGGTGAATAGGTCCGCAAATGTCTCCATGAATTCTCTCTAAGAAGCTAGGCGACTCTAATCCCACTTTCAAAAGGGATGGTCTCGTTATAAGTTTGCCTTGAAAATAAGGTAGACATGAGTAATCATACTTCTGAAGAATCTTCAGGTTCTGCAGGTTGTGTCCACTGGATTGGCTCATGATTCGTTTCATCATAGCTGATCCTGGGTTACCCAGTCTATTATGCCAAAGTTTAAATTTTGGCGATGAATGACACTTCTGGTGCACAATCATGTTAACTTCTGTTGATTGAATATGAGTATGATAGAGACCCGACGGGAGTCCCTTGAATCGTTCTAAGATAGTTTTTGAACCATCTTTTAGACGAGTAACATACAGATCTTCTGCCTCATTTATTTCATTTGTTTCTAAGTGATATCCGTTTAAACGAATGTCCTTAAAACTTATGAGGTTCCTACTAGATTTAGGAGAGAATAGTGCATCTTTTATTATTAGTCTTGTTTTATTTGGGAGCAATATAATTGCTTCACCAGATCCTTCTATTATGTTTGATAGTCCTGATATCGTAATAACGGGACCGTCATAATCATATAAGCTATAAAAATAGCTTTTTTCTCGAAGGATTGTGTGCGTCGAGGCGCTGTCCACAAGGCATTCACACTTCATCTATAGATCTATGAAAAAATAACAACAAACAATCGTAATTAAAACAACAGTTTTGAAATACAATTTTTGTTTAAAAAAATTCTCTTATATCGATCGATTGGCCGATATAGAGAGGTCAATAAGTTGCTTGCAAAAATGCATAATTTATAAATACAATTTGAGAAAAAAAATAATATTCGGTCATCCCCTTTCGGTAGCTCTACGTGAATATGACCAGGCGGGAAAATGAGGGAGGAGGGTCACCGGGGACCTCTTAAGAACCAAGCCCCAAGTTCTTTCTGACATCATACACAAATAGGTGAGCCTATTCGGAGAGACTTCGTAAAATTTTCTTTGTCAAATGTAATAATAAATATCATTTTTCAAGAAATTTAAAAGAGAAGCATAATATGAAAATACGGCAACAAGTTTTTTTTTTTTTAAAAGCAGGAAATAAGATAATGGCTCTAGTCGAGTAGGTCGTCGTTCTCGAAGTCTTCCGCCGAGAACTGAGTAGACGGCTGCTTTTCTACCAGATTTGTTTCAATTTGAGACTTCTGGCTCGCTTGATACAGATCTTGTAGATGTCGTGGGGTGCGACAGTTTCTGGACCAGTGTCCAGTCATGCCACATTTGTGGCATTTGTCCTCCCAATTTTTCTTGGGAATGGACATCAGTTCTGTGGTCTTCTTCCACTTCTTCTTTGCCCCACTTTTGCTGCTCTGGGGATGAAAGTTGTTCTTGGGTGGACTTCTGGCCGGCCTCTTCTGGGCATTCCCCATGTTAGATCTGTCCTTATTTTTCTTCTGCTTCTTGGAAGAAAAATGAGCTTCTGGGAGAGGAGCTGAGCCTGCAGGGCGTAGGTTATGAGTGGCCAAGAGAAGTTCTCTGTTTTGCTCTGCCATCATCAGGGTGGAGTACAATTCAGAGTACTTTGTGAACTTTCGCTCACGGTACTGTTGCATGAGGATTGCATCCTTCTCGTGGAAGGATGTATATGTTTTTTCCAACATGCGATACTCCGAGACTTCTTCACCACACAACTTCAGGCGTGAGGTGATATTATGGAGAGCTGAGTTGTACTCAGCTACGGACTTAAAGTCCTAAAGTCGAAGGTTTTCCCACTCATACCTTGCACGTGGGAGGATTACATCTTTTTGATGTTTATAGCGGTCCTCCAGTGCAGTCCACAATTCCTTTGGGTCTTCTACAGTGAGGTATTCGGCCTTCAGGGTCCGATCAATGTGTCTCCTGATGTAGATAATGGCTTTCGCCTTATCTATATCAGAGACGTTCACTGTAGAAACAACCACAGCAGTGTTTGCTGTATTTTTCGTACCAGTGGCCGGAGCCGATAGAAGAGGAGTTGAAATTGTGGCTAATAAGCCCTGGGCACGTAAGTGGAACTTCAGGTCCACGTGCCAGCTCAAATAATTTTTTCCAGCAGCATCTAGTACTTCGAAATCGACACTCGCTATTTTGGCCATTTTATAGCCTCTGGTCGGATCGACTAGGGAAAAAAAAGGATGACGTCGAGATCTGAACGTCGATTCTCCTTGCTTCAGCAATCGTGCTGATAACGGGTTTGAAGGGAAACTAGAATTGTAGAATAGTATATTTCTTATTCTTATTTCATCATATGGCAAGGGCCATATATATAGGTATAAGGGACAACCCAAGGGTCATGAGTTACATAACCCAAGGGTCATGAGTTACATGATCCTAAGGGTCATATGTAACTCATGACATAATGGGTGAATAGGTAAGGGTTTCATAACACCCTCCAAGTTGTATAACTCAAAAATGTCAAATATCAAGTTGTATAACTTAAAATATATGTCAAATATTTTTATGTGTAGTAATAGTTAGAAATATACTTCCAACTCAGATTTAAAATGAATGGAAATTGGTAGCAAATGTTGTCCTATTTGTTTTATATTGGTCAACCATAGGACTTTTGTAGATTGTCTAAACAAACACAAATATAAAACTATAATAAAATAGAAAAATATTATAAATAAGCTATTTTTCCTCTCATTTATTGTTAACTAATAGTTCTTTTTCTATTTTTAATTCTAAGACGAAGATATACAGATAATTTTAGATTACATCCATTTAAATTAGAATAGAAAAAAAATTATTCTCATTTAAATTGTAGATAAGATTAATTCAAATGCTAGATTTAATTACTTTTAAGTAGTAACTTTGAATGAAATAAGATTTTAAAATATAGATTTGACTGGAATAAAAATTGTAATCCTTAATTTTATTACATAATACAACTAAAAAAATTCCCAAACAATATAAAGATTTTTGTCATGTTGGAAAACTTTCGAAACTGAAAAAATGCAACGTTCAACCAAACATAAATATAAAACAAAAAAATTGACCCAACAGAATCTTAAGTAATAGATAATTTTTAGATATCAAATGAAATAATAAAGTAGATTAGAATAATATAAAATTTAATTAGATTAAATATAAAAATTAAATTGTAATAGTAGATTAAATTTTAAATAGCTAATTAAATGTTGATTGTGCATTAGAAAAATTACTTTCATAGGTTAAGTTACAATTTTATCTAACTTGCCTTTGATTATGTTTAAATTAACTTTTAGGTAATAAATTTTAGTCATCTTAAAATTAAATTAAATTTTTTAGATTCTTGGCTATGAAATAAAATTTATGTTAGGATAAAAATGTCTTTTAGGATCTACTATCTTTAAAAATTAAAGCCAAACATATTCCTATTCTTTAGGATGCACTATTTTTTCCCTCTTTTTTTAACTTAAACAAACAAAAATAAATTAAACCATGAGTTTCGGTAATATTTTCCGATCTTTTAGGATGCACTACTTTTTCCCTCTTTTTTAACTTAAATCAAACAAAAAAAAAACTTTAAACCATGAGCTTCCGCGACCTTCTTCAGAAGAAAAATATATATTAAAATATCATATAGTTTAACATTAAATGCTCGGCTACTCCTTCATTATTATCCAATGGCTTATAGTTTTATTAAACGTATCCATCTCAATTAAACTAATGCCTCTATACCAACCAAATCTGGACCAAACCAATGACATAAATATTTTTTTATTTGTTGAAGTACATTTACGAAATTATCATGATATATTTTTAATTGTTCTTAAAAATATTTAAACTTAGTCTATTAAAGTTTCAAGTTTATTCAGATTATATTAAGTAATAGATAATTTTTAGATAATAGGTGAAATAATAAATTAGATTAAACTAACTTAAATTTTAATTGGTTAAATTTAAACTTATATGATGGGTTAAATTATAATAGAAGATTAAATTTAAATAGGTAATTAAATGTTGACTATGCGTTAGATAAAATTACTTTCTCAAGTTAAGTGAAATCTTACCTAACTTACGTTACATTAGCTTTAAACAAAAATATTGTTTAGAATTTTTAAAAAATAAATTAAATTTAAATATTTTTTATATTATTAGCGATGAAATAATATTTATGACGGGATAAAAATATCTTTTAGGATGTACTTTCTTTAAAAAATGTCAAATTAGCATAAAATATTCCTATCTTTTAGGATGTACTTTTTTTTCTCTCTTTATTAAATGAGATGGTATCAATATTTCTAGATACAAAATATCCTATCGAAGATAATAATTATAATAAATTAGTATATAAGTTTGGTTGTATGTTTGCTTTGTTACATAAAATGATATCAATATTTATAAAACGTGTTGCACATGCATCGTGTGTGCCACGACATTAGTTTTTTATAAGGAAATATAGGCAAAAATATTAGTTTTAATTTTAGTTTTTTATTGCCTATTTTGGATGAAATGTTATTTAATTCCCAAAATGGTTTTCATTACCAAAAAGTATATTTGTATAAGTTCTATTTATAAAATAAAAATCTATGTAACCACCACTTTTCTAAAATAAGGATAATTTTGAACTTTTGTAAAATTGATTATTAAATAATAGGATTTAAATCATGTTAGTGATTTTTGATGAGTTTTAATTAATTTAATACTATTTAAGTTGGTGAATTGTAATTTTGGTACTTTACTAGTGTAACCCTAGAACTACTTAGCCTAGAGACTAACCATGACCAAGGGGACCTAACCATGTGATTAGATTGGCTAATTACCACTTTTTAGGCTAAGCATATTTTTGTCATTTTGTGACTTTGGTGTTAATTTGAATTATAGTTAATTAATATGTGCTAAGTGTGTTGACACAAAGTCACAGTCAACCAAATATTGACTACATTGACTAAATAATATCTGTATAAATTCAATACGACACACGACGTCTGCTTTCAGTTCGGGACAGACAACAGCTCAGCTTCTGACTATCAGTATATTTTCGAGTCTGTACTTTTACATTTTATTGAGTCTAGAAGTATGTACTCTGAGTTATGCTGAGCTCTTGGAACTTAGTCTACAAGCCTACCCAAAATCCCAAGCTCCACCAAAACAAAAATTGCCCACAAGTCCCACTTAGAACCATTCTGTGCTCTGGAGACAGAGTTCGGGCCGAACTCTGCCTCCACACAGAGTTCGGGCCGAACTCTGTCCCCTAGAAATCAGGAACCCTAATTTTAGGGTTAGCTGGTTGCTAGCTGTCCAACGGCCAAATTTTTGAATTCTCCTACCCGAATTCTGGCCGAATTCTGCCTCAAAAATCAGTATAAATAGGGCATGAATTCTCTCATTTTAATTCACTCAATCTTCTTTTCTCTTCTCTCCTACAAGCTCAATAAGCCATACCCTTCCCATCTACTAGCCACAAGCCTCCTAAGTCTCGAGTGCTCAGCATCTCTCAGTTAGGATTCTTGTGCAAGAGTGAAGAAATCGCTTGGACAATTCCAAGCAATCGCCACTGCGATTCTCTGTAAGAAGTTGACGTGCTCTTCTGAAGTAAAGGCACGGGTTGTAAGCTACTATTTCACAAATAGTGGATTTAATCCTGAGCTAGAGTTCTCAGGCCTGGACTAGTCCTCCACGAGGGAAACCAGGTTAAAATTGCTGTGTTTGCGTATGCTCTCTTATCTTTCATTTACATTCCGCATTTTACTCTGATTATTCATTGTTAGTGAAAGAGTTAATTTTCAATTGGTCATTATATATATATATACTCTATTCACCCCCCCTCTAGAGTTGCCAAACTGTTCTTCAATTGGTATCAGAGCTCTGTTCTCTTTATAAGGACTAACATCCTAAGAGCTGATCCATGGCAACCACACAATCCTTGATCTCCAATCATGGTGAAGGTCAGTCCACTCATAGGCCTCCCCTATTTGATGGGACTAACTACACATATTGGAAAACAAGGATGAGTTTTTATCTGAAGTCTCTAGACTTTGACCTGTGGACTGTCGTAACTGACGGTTACAAAAAGCCCGCCAGAATAGTTGTCGATGGTGACCTCACTGAGAAACCACACGACAAATATTCTGTCGAGGAGAAGAAACAGGCAAGTCTAGATGCTAGGGCTATTAATGCTTTATTCTGTGCTATAGACAGGAACGAGTTTAACAGGGTCTCTACATGCACCACTGCTCATGAAGTATGGAGACTTCTGGAAGTGACGCATGAAGGAACCACTCAAGTCAAGGAATCAAAGATAAGCCGTCTCACTCAAGAGCACGAAGCCTTCAAGATGAAGCCAAGTGAGACGATCACTCAAATGTTTACAAGATTCCTCGACATCATCAACCCGTTATCCTCGCTTGGTAAGCAGTACTCAAACCATGAGAAGATCCGCAAGCTACTCAGAGGGTTACCAAAGATTTGGAACCCTAAGGTGACAGCCATCATAGAAGGAAATGATCTCACAAGTATGTCTATGGAGACCTTGATGGGCAAGCTCATGACTCACGAGCTTGACCTCAAGGACTTTGAAGAGCCTGCTCCGAAGACCAGGGAGATCGCACTCAAAGTTTATCGACGAAAGGTTGATCACGATGAGACTGAAGACGATATCTCAGATGATGAAGACCAAGCTCTCATGGTACGTAACTTTAAGAAATTCCTTCGCTTCAATCAAAGAAAGAAGGAACCACAAGAAGACGATGAAGAAGAGCCAACCTGCTATAGTTGCAAAAAGACTGGACACGTCAGAAGAGACTGTCCGCTTTTAAAGAAGAGCAACCGATATGAAAAGCCCTACAAGAAGAACTCATCAAAAAGATATGCCAACACAAGCATTTGGCATGAAAGCGAAGCAAGTGACTCCGAGGAAGAAAAGAACTCTCCTCAAGACAAAGCAAATGTGTGCCTCATGGCAAACTCCACCAAGGTATCAAACGAAACTTTAGATGACTTCTCTTTTGATGAACTTGGCGATGCTTTCACCGATTTACTTGATGATCACAAAAAGGTTATCGGTAAATACAAGCATGCCAAGGACAAAATCAAAAGTCTAGAAGATGAGATACAAAGAATTTCTTTACTTCTTAATAATATTAGAAACACATCACCCACAAATGACACTGATGAAGTATCCAAGCTTAAATTAAGCTTACATGATGCTGAAGCACGCATTGAGCAACAAACTCAAGAAATCACTAATCTCAACACGTTGCTTGCTGAAGAAAAGAGTAGACACAAGATTTCCATGACTAAGATTTATGGCTTAAATATTAAGGTTGATGAATTGCAAGCTGTTTCTAAAAGATTAGAAATCAAATTGGGAAAACAGGTTGCTAAACCTCAAACCCAATCACATGAGCACAACACCACTCATGCTAGTCAACCACGTCACTCTCATACAGCACATAACCATGCTTTTATATACACAAACTTTCACAAACCACGTGCACGTAAGAATACTCCTCATACTCATCATATTGCACAAAGACACAACCAATATCACTCTACACATAGACAAATTCATCATACCATACCACATCAACATGCCATGCCACGTAGACAAAATCATCATGCTATGCCACATAAGCAAAATCATCATGTCATGCCACAACATCACACTATGCCATATAGACAATTTCAGCATGCCACTCCTCACAGTCAATATCATCATGCTATGACACACAGACATCATCATCATGCCACTCACTCTATGCATAATCATCATTACCATGCTAACTCTCCATATCATCCTCTTCCTGTTGCTCATAGATATCATTCTCATGCTCCCAGTATAAATAAAAATGCTATCTGTACTTACTGTGGAAAACATGGACACATCTCACCACAGTGTAGAGTTAGAAGACTGGTAGACAAGAAAATATATGCTTGGTTCCCAAAAACTAACTTTTCAGGACCCTCAAGAAAATGGGTACCAAAGGTCACATCTACTCTTGATGTAGGTGGACCTTCCCTCCTCAACTGAGAGTAAGTGGATTCTCGATAGTGGATGCTCGCGACATATGACGGGAGACGCAAATCTTTTTGCATCACTATCGATGAAAAGAGAAGGATACGTATCCTTCGGTAACAATCTCAAAGGGCACATAATAGGTAACGGTATCATTGGTCATCCTCCTTCTCCTGTTATAAAGGATGTCTGCCTAGTGACCGAGTTAAAGCATAACCTGCTCAGCATTAGCCATCTTGCTGATCATGGATATGATATTAACTTTGGACAAAACTGTTGCTATATCTACGATAGGTCAACAGGAGACATTGCTTTTGAAGGAAAAAGAGAGGACAATATCTATATTTTCTATCTCTCTATAAATACTAACCATGCAGGTAGATGTTTATATGCCCACAAAGACGAACGACTACTTTGGCACCAGCGTCTCGGTCATGCCAACATGGATTCTATATCCAGGCTTTCTACCAAGAAGCTAGTGAGAGGATTGCCTGACATCACATTCAAAAAGGATACGGTATGTGCCGAATGTGAACTAAACAAGGCAACTAAATCTTCATTTCATTCCATCAACTCTGTAAGTACTACTAGACCCTTACAATTACTTCATATGGATTTATTTGGTCCTAGTAGAATAGCTAGCCTTGGTGGCAAACTTTATGCTTTTGTTATTGTTGATGATTTTTCGAGATTCACTTGGGTTTTCTTTCTCGCTAATAAGAGCGATGCTATCTCTGTTTTCAAAGTTTTTGTAAATAAAGTTCAAAACGAAAAAGGCTACATGATTACTCGAATCCGAAGTGATCATGGAGGCGAATTCGTAAATTCAGATTTTGAAAGTTTTTGTAATGCAAATGGTTTTGATCATGAATTTTCTTGTCCTAGAACTCCTCAACAAAATGGTGTTGTGGAGCGGAAGAATAGGACTCTTGGCGATATGGCTAGAGTCATGCTGAATAAATTTTCTCTTCCGAAATATTTTTGGGCAGAGGCTGTAAGTACAGCATGCCACATTTTGAATAGGATGCTGATTCGTCCCATTACGAAGAAAACACCCTATGAGCTTTGGTTTGGGAGAACCCCCAATGTTTCTTATTTTAAAGTTTTTGGTTGTAGATGTTTTATCCTTAACACCAAAAGCAACTTAGGCAAATTTGATGCCAAAGCTGACGATGGTATCTGTCTTGGTTATGCCGCCAAGAGTAAGGGATATAGAGTTTTCAATAAACGCTCACTTATTGTGGAAGAGTCAACTAATGTGACTTTTGATGAAGACAACAGTGCAGCAAGTACTCTTGATGATGATGTTGTGCCATCAACTTCTTCTACTCAAATGAATACTTCAACTGAAACTAATTCTCTGGAAGGTTTGCCTAAGAAATTTTCATTCAAACCGTCTTATCCAGAAAATTTAGTCATAGGTGAAGTTTCACGTGGAGTTACTACTAGATCATCATTAAGAGACTCTGTTGCTAGCACTGCCTTCATTTCACAAGTTGAGCCTAAAAACATTTCTGAAGCTTTTAATGATGAATTCTGGATTTCTGCTATGCAAGAAGAACTCAACCAATTCGAGAGAAGCCAAGTATGGGAACTCGTTCCTAGACCGGTTGATCACTCTATAATTGGTACTAAATGGGTTTTTAGAAACAAAGTAAATGAAGATGGTTCAGTCACACGTAACAAAGCTCGTCTAGTAGCTCAAGGATACAACCAAGAGGAAGGTATCGACTACGATGAGACGTATGCTCCTGTTGCTAGACTAGAATCCATTCGGATGCTTTGTGCCTTTGCTAATTTTCAAAACTTTAAATTATTTCAAATGGATGTGAAAAGTGCTTTTCTGAATGGTTTTATTAAGGAGGAAGTTTATGTGAAACAACCTCCTGGCTTTGAAAATCACAAATTTCCCGACCACGTGTTCAAGCTAAAGAAAGCACTTTATGGCCTCAAACAAGCCCCCAGAGCTTGGTATGAAAGGCTAAGTAGCTTCTTACTTGAGAAAGGTTTTTCAAAAGGGAAAATTGACACTACACTGTTTATAAAATCTTTTAAAGACACTATTCTGTTGATTCAAATTTATGTTGATGATATTATTTTTGGGTCTACTGATGAAACTCTTTGTCAAGAATTTGCCAAGTGTATGCAGACAGAATTTGAGATGAGCATGATGGGAGAGCTCAACTACTTTCTTGGCCTGCAAGTAAAGCAACTGGCAAATGGAACTTTCATCTGTCAATCGAAGTATACCAAGGACATGCTGAAGAAGTTCGACCTTGACAACGTCAAACCAATTAGCACGCCAATGGCTACTTCAACCAAACTCGAACCAGATGAGAGCGACAAACCCGTTGATCAACGTAAGTATCGAGGTATGATAGGCAGCTTACTTTATTTAACTGCCAGTCGCCCGGATATCATGTTTAGTATTTGCCTATGTGCTAGATATCAAGCTAATCCTAAGGAATCTCACATGACCGCGGTTAAGCGTATCTTTCGATACCTTAAGGGTACGGTTACAGTGGGCCTATGGTATCCCAAGTCAACATCATTTGACCTCATCGGTTACTCTGATGCTGACTTTGCTGGATGCAAGGTCGACCGTAAAAGTACGAGCGGCACGTGTCATTTGTTAGGAAAGGCTTTAGTCTCATGGTTTAGCAAGAAGCAGAACTCTGTCGCACTATCCACAACAGAAGCTGAATATATAGCAGCTGGGCGTTGTTGTGCACAGATTCTGTGGATGAAGCAAACCCTTGAAGACTATAAGTTATCCTTCATGCATATTCCTATATTCTGTGACAATACTAGTGCCATCAATTTGACTAAGAACCCTGTCTGCCACTCACGCACTAAACACATTGAGATCAGACACCACTTTTTGCGTGATCATCAGCAAAATGGCACGATTAACTTAGAATTTATTGACACTGATCATCAGCTGGCAGATTTCTTTACTAAGCCACTATCCGAAGAGCGCTTCAATTTTCTTTGTCGTGAACTTGGAATCTTAGATGAAGCAGTCATAAATTGAAACTCACCTGCGTAAATATCGAGTATATTGTGATTCCTTTACAAAGAATTTGGTATGGGTACAAGCCGAAAGGGTCCTTCTGACAACAAGGCGTAAAAGCCTAACGGTGCACTAGTCCTCAGGACTACCGCTAGCTGGGATCCGGCCCCTGCAGCTAACCCATGGCAAATTTGGACTATTGAACCATAATATATATCCTTATTTATTATATGGCTCGTTTTGATTTAATATTGCCTAATTGATATTTTCTAAAAAGTTCATTATGATATCTGTGTTCCTCTCCATCTCTATCTATTCTACTCTCTTTGTTGTCCTTAACTTTCTTTTGTTTAGCCCTTACACTTCTTGTTGTTCTTGATTCTTATTTCTTATTTTTTCTTCAACTTTTTCTTTTTTAGCCTTTGTTCTGTTCTGGACCATTGATCCAGAACTCGGGCCGAACTCTGCTCCTATCCGAGTTCGGGCCGAGTTCGGTCTCTTGGCTCCAGGGTCGGGATCTGGCTCTGCCGTTGGATCTATTCTAATCCAATAGTCCATATTTCACCCGACCAAAGACCAAGCCCTATTTTATTTCGGGATTTCCTCTCTTTCCTCTCATATCTCCTTCTTCTCCACCTATTCCATCTTCTTCCTTCCAAACCCTAACCCTAGTTCTTGAGATAGAGGGCTTTATTTCTTCTCAAACTCAAGGAAAAGGGGTTTTTCAACGTTCTCTTCAACTGTTTGACATTACTTTCAGGTATAACTCTTATTTTCTCTCCATTTCAAGTTATCCATTCTCTTGCAAATGGCCCCACGCTTGCCCAATCGTGGGAAGAGGATCCGAACAGAGGGTGCTTCCTCTTCGAATCCTCCTCCTCCGATTGAACAAGTAGATGAACAACACCCCCTCAATCCGTTGTTCAATCCACCATGTCCCGATGACCCTAACACTTATGATGACCGTCTATTTGTGTCGCTAGAAGCCTCAAATGAATGGTTTAGCGATTTTAGAACTCGTCCAGTGTTTGGGGGCCATCCCATAAACTTTACCATATTTTCTCAATATGAGTCTTTATTCCGTGATCTTTGTTTGGATACTTTAGTTGCTTCAAATTTTGTCATCTACCGAAGTGCAATCCAAATGTTTTATTGCAATTTAACTTTTGATGCAACCCACATCTATTCCCGGGTTGCCGGTATTGACATCGCCTTCAACGATTCGGAGTTGGGGGAGTTTCTTGAACTTGTTAATCTTGATGCTTGGGATAAACTTGTAGAAGCACGCCAATTCCAATTTGTTGGCGATACTTCTCTTGAAGGATTCAAGGAGAAACTTTGTGCTCCTAACATAAGTCCTCGCAAGCTTATGGCTAAGCATCTCAATCCCTACTTCTATGAGCTTCATCGCATTATTTTTAACACCATCTTACCCAAGGCTGGATCAACTGATGAAGTTACATACTTTGAGATATCTGCCTTATATCATCTCCATTATCGTATTCCATTCAATTTTCCTAGGACCATGATGGATTGGATGATAAATTGTAGGAAGAAACCAAGGGCGTTAGTTTATCCTTTATATCTTCCTATGGTTTTTCGTGCATTTATCATTCCTCTTCATGACTGTCCATTCTTGCCTGCTCCTGCCTTCTTGTCCAAGGCACGCCGTACTCAGGCTGTTGTCGCCTCTCCTGAGGCATCTGAGCATTCTGAGGATGATCCTGACGCCCCTCCTTTTGGTCAGGATGCACCTCCTTCTCCTGCCACCCTGGAGTCTATACAGACTATGCTTCGTGATCGCTTTGCTATTGAGGATGATCGCTGGACGCAGCAGGATTACCGTACCACTCTGTAGATTAGTGCCCTTGGGAACTCTCTGCATGATATGCGGTATTCGCTTGCTCGTCATCCTGATCTGCATGTGCCTATTGAGCGGGATCCAGATCGCGCGGGTCATCGTATAGACGATCCGTGGGTCATGAGGTATATGGATCCGGATGATGCTTTCGTGGACCCTCGTCGCTCTTTCCCTGGTCCTTCAGATGTTCCAGGACCTTCTGGTGCTCCGTGATGGAGACTGGCTTGTTATGCTGCTGCCACTACTGATGGTCTTAGTTGCTTTATGCTTTTAGTTATTTAGTTATGGATTTATGTACTGTTTTTTTTTTAAACACTGATGATGTCTTTGACATTCTGGTTATTATCATTTTATGCTATTTCTCGTTTCTCTTATGCCAATGCATTTTCTTATCAAATATTATTCTGTTTCTTCTCTTAGTGTGGTTGCATTACTGTTCATTGCTTCTTATATTACTAACTGCCAAAAGGGGGAGAAACATATGTATATTTTTGTGTTGGCTTGTTTTGGGAAACTATTACAGGTTCTATGCAAGTTCTATATCTGTGTATATCTGTGCTCGTTCTTGCTCTGGGAAAAAGTTATCTATCAGGTTACAGGTTATATGCACTGTTTACGGGGGAGAGCTACTACTTCTAGCTCGGAACCGTTCACTGATTACGGGGGAGCTATCCGATTCTGGCTCTGCATCAGTTATGGGGGAACTATGTTATAAACAACTGTGTCAAGGTATAGATATTGAAATATACATATATTATTTTGTCAATTATCAATATGGGGGAGATTGTTGACACAAAGTCACAGTCAACCAAATATTGACTACATTGACTAAATAATATCTGTATAAATTCAATACGACACACGACGTCTGCTTTCAGTTCGGGACAGACAACAGCTCAGCTTCTGACTATCAGTCTATTTTCGAGTCTGTACTTTTACATTTTATTGAGTCTAGAAGTATGTACTCTGAGTTATGCTGAGCTCTTGGAACTTAGTCTACAAGCCTACCCAAAATCCCAAGCTCCACCAAAACAAAAATTGCCCACAAGTCCCACTTAGAACCATTCTGTGCTCTGGAGACAGAGTTCGGGCCGAACTCTGCCTCCACACAGAGTTCGGGCCGAACTCTGTCCCCTAGAAATCAGGAACCCTAATTTTAGGGTTAGCTGGTTGCTAGCTGTCCAACGGCCAAATTTTTGAATTCTCCTACCCGAATTTTGGCCGAATTCTGCCTCAAAAATCAGTATAAATAGGGCATGAATTCTCTCATTTTAATTCACTCAATCTTCTCTTCTCTTCTCTCCTACAAGCTCAATAAGCCATACCCTTCCCATCTACTAGCCACAAGCCTCCTAAGTCTCGAGTGCTCAGCATCTCTCAGTTAGGATTCTTGTGCAAGAGTGAAGAAATCGCTTGGACAATTCCAAGCAATCGCCACTGCGATTCTCTGTAAGAAGTTGACGTGCTCTTCTGAAGTAAAGGCACGGGTTGTAAGCTACTATTTCACAAATAGTGGAATTAATCCTGAGCTAGAGTTCTCAGGCCTGGACTAGTCCTCCACGAGGGAAACCAGGTTAAAATTGCTGTGTTTGCGTATGCTCTCTTATCTTTCATTTACATTCCGCATTTTACTCTGATTATTCATTGTTAGTGAAAGAGTTAATTTTCAATTGGTCATTATATATATATATACTCTATTCACCCCCCCTCTAGAGTTGCCAAACTGTTCTTCAAAGTGTTTTAGACCTTTACCTAGAATTGCCCTAACCTAGATATTAGTCATGATCCTAGATATTAGATTAGAAGTTTCCATCTCATGACAAGGTTAGTAATATCTAAATATTTATTAAGGTTAGATATTTAGTTGGGCCTTTAGCTTGAGGGCTTAACTTACATTGTAAAGAGGGCCATAGCCACCAATTAAACTAAACCCTAACCCTACTCCTAGAGAGACCCTTGGCAACCAAGAGGCTGCCCCCTTCCCTATTTAAACATCTCCTTAGCCTCCTTGCCTCTTTTCATTGCCTCCTACAAACCCTAATTTTTGTTCTTCTCCAAATTCACCCCCTTTATCCAAATCAACCCCAAATTGAGCCTAATCAATTGCAATACACTCCCCTAGTGTAGAAGAGGCCATTGGTGGATAGCTAGCAAGGATTTGGAGCAAGTTGACCATAGGAAGTGGAGGATTTCGCTCACAAGAACAATTTTATAGAGATTTCAACTCTCAATAGGTAATGGCCTCTAAACCCATTAATATTCTGATTTCTTCCATAGATGCATTCATTTAGGGTCCACCTAGCCCTAGGCTGAGTTTGGGTTCGATTCGTATCCATTTGGTATGCGTATTGGAGGAGTATCGAAGTGCTATGTAAAGAGTTTTGCAAAACTAATTACATGTATTTATAGCTAATTAGGTGTAGAACACATATAAAATCGACTGAGTTGATCTTTATTGAGTTTTTGTGTCTAAATTGGACACAGGGACATAGTACGACACTGTCGTGCAGTGTCCTGCTGCTCGAGCCCAGATCTGACACGACACGACACAGTTCAACTCCAAACTTGGTGGGTTTGTGGGACACATGACTGACACCAGGCTGACCAAATTTGGTTGGGTTTCATCGAGTGGGTTGTGAGAAATCACATGCGCACGGATTGCACTGACACACACACGCGAACACGAGCCTACTGATATGGGCTTCGTATCAGGACACGACATGGATTAGACATTTTAGGGTATCTGACATAAAGCCCTAGGACCCACCGACCTACTGACACGAGCAAGAGGTGTTTTGTTGGACACTTTGTGTCCTAGGAGGGTCGACATGCGTGCACGAGACAGTACACTGCACTGTTTTCCTGATACTATATCAACACCCTGTTCGACACATATTGGACACTTTATGGACACATCACTCGACATACACACACTCTCTTGACACCTTAAAAATGATGACACAACCCTAGACACCTTAGACACTCGATTGACACATTGTGTGACATATAATGCCATACACACACATCACACACTCATTTACATGTTCATGACACATACATGTTAGATGTTGACACAGTTTGGGACACTTGGACACCATGTTGGATACCTAGTGGACACCCCTGTGCAAACACAGCATACACACACCCCCTTAGCTGTGCCTATCATTGGTGTATGTATATAGTTATATATATGTATATATATTGGGGTTAGTAGATGACTGTGAGATGGTGATGGGTTTGGCCAAATGGCAGAAGTAGTGAGTAGGAATTGGTTTTATATGTGAACCTTGTATCAAATTAGGAGGAGCAGAGGTATGCCTATGTTATGGGTTAGTGTCAAGTGTTTAGTGATGTTAGAGTGAGTGGTAGGATACTAGTATATATGTGTTAGCTAGTAAATGGAGTTGATGGGTATTGTGCTCATGTATATGAAATAGGTAGGGGTGTGATACTTGGTATCAATGGGTGGTATCCTGAGATTTTGGTTTTGTATATTTGTGATATTGACCCAAACTGGATCACAGTCAACCAAATATTGACAAATTGACAATATGATAGTTGTCATAATTCAATATGACACATCAAGAAAGAACTCAGTGCAAGACGGACGGTGTCTCTTTCCTGCAGCGCACTCGTTTTCAAAATCTGTACTATTTTACATTTATTGAGTCTAGCAAAATGTAAACTGAGTAGCACCGGGTATTCTTGGCTTAAACCTTATTCCTAAACAAACCCAAAGCTCCACTAAGCCAAAACTAGCCCACAAAGCCCATCTGAACATTCTGTCCTATGGAGACAGAGTTCGGGCCGAACTCTGCCCTACACAGAGTTCGGACCGAACTCTGTCCCCTGATTTTCAGGACCCTATTTTTTAGGTTTGCTATATGCTAGTTGTCCAACGGCAAAAAATTTGAATTCATGGTACAGAATTCTGGCCGAATTCAGCCTATCCCAACAAGTATAAATAGGCCTTGAATTTTCTCATTCTAAATCATCCAATTATCTTTTCTTCTCTTCTCTATAAGCCTCATTCAAGCCTTAACCTTCTTATCTAATAGCCACAAGCTTTCTAAGCCTAAAAGTGCTCAATGTTATTCAGTTAGAAGTTTATGCAAGAGTCAAGAAAGTCGTTTGAAAAATTCCAAGCTTCGCCACAGCGATCTTTGTAAGAAGTTGACGTGCTCTTCTGAAGAAAATATACGGGGTGTAACTACTATTTCATAAATAGTGGATTTAATCCTGAACTAGAGTTCTCAGGTCTGGACTAGTCCTCCATGAGGGAAACCAGGTTAAAACGACTGTGTTTGCATATGCTCTCTTGATCTTTTTACTTCCGTATTTACTACTCTGATAATTTACTGTTGGTGAAAAGAGTTAAGTTTTATTTGGTCATTATTGTTACAAACTCTATTCACTCCCCCTCTAAAGTTGCCTATCTGTTCTTTAATTGGTATTATAGCTCTGTTCTTTTAACAAGGACTAACATCCTAGAGCTGATCCATGGCACCTACACTACCTATGTTTTCCAACCATGGTAAGGTACAGTCCACTCATAGGCCACCCCTATTTGATGGAACCAACTACACCTATTGGAAAACTAGGATGAGTTTCTATCTCAAGTCTCTAGACTTTGACCCATGGACCATTGTCACTAATGGTTACAAAAAGCCCGCCAAAATAGTTATCGAGGGAGATCTCATCGAAAAACCCAACGAAAAATATTTTGACGAGGAAAAAAAAGGCAAGTCTAGATTCTAGAGCTATTAATGCTCTTTTCTGTGCAATAGACAGTAATAAATTTAACAGGGTCTCAACATGCACTACCTCATACGAAGTATGGAAGCTTCTGAAAGTGACGCATGAAGGAACCACTCAAGTCAAGGAATCTAAGATCAGTCGTCTGACTCAAGAATACGAGGCATTCAAGATGAAGCCGAATGAGGTGATCACTCAAATGTTCACAAGGTTCCTTGACGTCATCAATCCTTTGTCATCTCTTGGCAAACAATACTCCAATCATGTGAAGATCCTCAAGTTACTTAGGGGGCTACCGAAGATCTAGAACCGTAAGGTAAAAACAATTATAGAAGGCAATGATCTCACCAAAATGTCTATAAAAACTTTGATGGGAAAGCTGATGACCCACGAGCTCGACCTCAAAGACTTCGAAGAACCTGCTCCAAAGGCAAAAGAGATTGCCCTAAAAGCTCATCGTCGAAGGGCTGATCCTGAAGAGACTGGCGACAACAATTCAGAAGGTGATGATCAAGCTCTTCTAGTCCGTAACTTTAAGAAGTTCCTTCGTTTCAATCGAAAGAAGAAGGAACAACAAGAAGACGACGAAAAAGAACCAACTTGCTACGGCTGCAAAAAGACTGGACATGTTCGAAAGGACTATCCCTTTGCAAAGAAAGGTAATATATATGAGAAGCACTACAAGAAGCACTTTTCGTGAAAGTATGCCAATACTAGTATTTGGCACGAAAGCGAAGCCAGTGATTCTGAGGAAGAAGATGACTCTCCTCGAGACACTGCTAATGTCTGCCTAATGGCAACATCCAATAAGGTAACTGACGAAACTCTTGATGACTTTATATTTGATGAACTTGGCGATGATTTTAATGACTTACTAAATGATCAAAAGAAAGTCATTAGTAAATATAAGCAGGCCAAGGAGAAAATCAAATGCTATGAAATAGAGATTCATAATCTTTCTTCTTTACTTGATAATGTTAGAGACACTCTACCTACGGAAGTCACTAATGAGGTATCCAAGCTTAAATTAAGCTTACATGATGCCAAAACACTTATTAAGAAGCAAACACATGAGATCTCAGCACTCAACAAAGAGCTTGCTGAAGAAAAGAACAAACACAAGATCTCTATTGCTAAGATTGATGGTCTGAATGCTAAGTGCAATGAACTAAATGCTTTCTCTAAGAAATTATAGATCAGATTAGGAAAACAGGTTGCTCAACCTCAAACCCAATCTCACAGTCACAAAACCCACACAAAACAATAGACCACTCATAATAGTAAAACACGTCACCCATATGCAGCACGTAACCATGCTTATATGTACACGTACTCCCATGCAGCACGTAAACCACATGCACGTAGACATCATTCTCAACCTACTCATAACTATTATCCTGCTACTGCACATAGTCATAACTATTATCCTGCTACTACACATAGTCACTATCCTGCTGTTTCACATAACTATCACCATACTGCATATAGACATCACTATCAACCTGCTCCTAACACAAATAGACATGCTACTTGCACATACTGTAGATTACATGGTCACATCTCACCACAGTGTAGAAATAGGAAATTAGTTGATATTAATCTATATGCATGGGTACCAAAGACTAATATTTCAGGACCCACAAGAACTTGGGTACCAAAGGTTACATCTACTCGTGATGTTGGTGGACCTTCCTTCTTCAACTAAAAGCAAGTGGATTCTCGATAGTGGATGCTCGTGATATATGACTGGAGATTACATGTATCCTTCGCTAACACAAATAGACATGCTACTTGCACATACTGTAGATTACATGTATCCTTCGGTAACAATTTAAAGGGCTACATCATAGGTAATGGTACTATTGGTTATCCTTCTTCTCCTGTAATAAAGGATGCCTGCTTAGTGACCGAGTTAAAGCATAACCTGCTCAGCATAAGTCATCTTGCTGATCATGGATATGATATTAACTTTGAAAAGAATAAATGCTACATTTATGATAGGTCAACTGGAGACATTGCTTTTGAAGGGATAAGAGAAGATAATATTTATATTTTCTATCTATCAAAAATTACTAACAGTACAGGAAGATGCCTCTACGCCCACAAGGATGAAAGACTTTTGTGGCACAAGCGTCTTGCTCATGCCAATATGGATACTATATCTAGGCTATCGACAAAGAAGCTTGTAAGAGGTCTGCCCGACATCACATTCAAGAAGGACGCGGTATGTGCCGAATGTGAACTGAATAAGGCAACCAAATCTTTATTTAAATCCATAAACACTGTAAGTACCACTAGACCCTTATAATTACTGCACATGGACTTATTTGGTCCCAGTAGAGTAGCCAGTCTTGGTGAAAAACTTTATACATTTATTATTGTAGATGATTTTTTAAGATTTACTTGGGTTTTCTTCCTTACAAACAAAAGCGATACTATTTCAGTTTTCAAAATCTTTGCCAAAAAGGTCCAAAACGAAAAAGGCTACATGATTACTTGAATCCGAATTGATCATAGAGGCAAATTCGAAAATTATGATTTTGAAAAGTTTTGCGAAACAAATGGTTTTGATCATGAGTTTTCTTGTCCTACAACTCCTCAACAAAATGGTGTTATGGAGTAGAAGAATAAGACTCTTGGCGATATGGCTAGAGTCATGTTGAATAAATTTTAACTTTTGAAATATTTTTGGGCAAAAGCTGTCACTACAGCTTGCCATGTTTTAAATAGGGTGCTTATACGACCTATTTCGAAGAAAACACCCTATGAACTTTGGTTTGGTAGGACTCCTATTGTCTCTTATTTTTGAGTGTTCGGTTGTCGCTGTTTTATCCTAAATACCAAAGACAACTTAGGCAAGTTTGATTCCAAAGCTGACTATGGTATTTTTTTTGGCTATGCTGCCAAGAGTAAAGGATATAGAGTGTTCAACAAACGCTCAATAATTGTAGAAGAATCTAGTAATGTGTCTTTTGATGAGGAAAATAGTAGAGTGGCTATCCCTAACGATGATGTTGAACCATGAACTTCCACACCGATGAATACCACCCCTGAAACAAATTCTCTGGAGGGCTTACCGAAGAAGTTCGATTTTATCGCACCTAGAAAACTTGGTAATAGGTGAGGTATCACGTGGAGTAAGTACTCGATCATCTTTAAGAGATTCTATTGCTAGTACTGCTTTTATTTTGCAAATTGAGCCTAAAAATATTTTAGAAGGTTTTAATGATGAATTTTGGATTTCTGCTATGCAAGAAGAACTCAACCAATTCGAAAGAAGCCAGGTCTGGGAACTTGTTCCTAAACCGGCTAACCATTCGATTATTGGTACTAAATGGGTTTTTCGTAACAAAGAAAATAAAGATGGTTCAGTCACTCGCAACAAAGTGCGTCTAGTAGCTCAAGGATACAACCAAGAGGAAGGTATCGACTACGATGAGACGTATGCTCCAGTTGAAAGTCTTGAATCCATTCAGATGCATTTTGCCTTTGCAAACTTTTAAAATTATAAACTCTTTCAAATGGATGTAAAAAGTGCTTTTCTGAATGGTTTTATTAAAGAGGAAGTCTTTGTAAGAGAACCCCCTGGTTTTGAAAATCACAAATTTCCCGACCACATTTTCAAGCTCAAAAAAGTGCTCTATGGCCTCAAACAAGCCCCCAGAGCTTGGTATGAACTCCTAAGCAATTTCTTACTAGATAAAGGTTTTTCAAAAGGGAAAATTGACATTACATTTTTTATCAAAACTTTTTAAGACACCGTTCTTTTAGTTTAAATTTATGTTGATGATATCATATTTGGGTCCACTAATGAAAATCTATGCCAAGATTTTGCTAAGTGTATGCAGAACAAATTTGAGATGAGCATGATGGAGGAGCTCAATTACTTCCTCGGACTACAAGTCAAACAAACTTCGCAAGAAACATTCATCATCCAGTCAAAATATACAAAGGATATGCTGAAGAAGTTTGATCTATACAATATCAAACCAATCAGCACTCCCATGGCTCTTACAACCAAGATGGAACCTGATAAAAGCGACAAATCTGTTGACCAACGTAAGTATCGAGGTACGATTGGTAGTCTACTTTACCTAACTGCTAGTCGTTCCGATATCATGTTCAGTATTTGTCTGTGTGCTCTTTATCAAGCTAGTCCTAAGGAATCACACATGTCCGCCGTTAAGCGTATCTTTCGATACCTTAAAGGTGCCATTACAGTGGGCTTATGGTATCCCAAATCCACATGCTTTGACCTTATTGGTTATTCGGATGCTGATTTTACGAGATGCAAAGTCGACCGTAAGAGTACTAGCTGCATGTGTCATTTATTAGGCATGGCTCTAGTCTCATGGTTTAGCAAGAAGAAGAATTCTATCGTACTATCCACAACAGAAGCTGAATACATCGCAGCTGGCCGTTGTTGTGCATAAATTATATGGATGAAGCAAACCCTTGCAGACTATAACCTATCTTTTATGCACATTCCTATTTTCTGTGATAACACTAGCGCTATCAACCTTACTAAGAACCCTATATGTCACTCACGCACGAAATACATTGAAATTCGTCACCACTTTTTGCGTGATCATCAACAATATGGCACTATAAATTTAGAATTTATTGACATTGATCATCAGCTGGCAGATTTTTTTACAAAACTACTATCCGAAGAGCGATTCAACTTTCTTTGTTGTGAATTAGGAATTTTGGATGAAACAGTTATTAATTAAATCGACCTGCGTAAATAACGAATATGACATATATCCTTATGGTGCCTTTGCTATGGGTATAAGCCGAAAGGGTCCTTCTGACAATAAGGCATAAAAGCCTAAGCGACACGGTGCACTAGTCTTCGGACTACCGCTAGCTGGGATCCGGCCCCTACAGCTACCCCATGGCAATGTCATCATAATGATCGTTGTCATAAATCCTTGTTTATTATATGGTTTAATTTCATTTGTAACTTAGTTAATTCAAACTTTTTTAAATTCAATTCCATTTATTCCATTCATGGTTTCTTTCACAATGACACTTTTGATTTTCATCAAACTTTTGCAAATTTTTCCATCTTTTACACTCAATCTATTTTTCTCCAACACTTGGTCATTCTTTTTTACTGTTTTGAGTTCTGGCCTCAGCATCCAAAACTAGGGCCGAACTCTGCCTCACACAGAGTTCGGGCCGACTTCGGTGTTCTGTTTTCAGAACCCTAGTGCGCTCTCAGCCTTCTATTTATTTTGATCCAATGGTCCAGGATTAACCCGACCAGCCGAGCCTACCTTCATATTTTCGGGAATTCCCTTCTCTTTCTTCTCCATTGCCACCTCTAAACCCTCTCCAAGTTCATTCTCTCCAGAGCCAAACCCTAGTTCTCTCAACCCTTGGATCTTTCACTCTCAAAATTCAAGGAGCTTAGGTTTGGGGCTATCCTCTTCCATATTCTCTTACTCTTTTGAGGTATACTCTCTTATTTTCTCCATCTCAAATTTAAAATTCTTATCATTATCAATGGCACCTAGGTTGTTCAATAGGGGAAAGAGGGCTAGAACCAAGGGTGCTTCCTCATCGAACCCTCCTCCTCAAGATATTCAACCCATTCATCAACTTTTTAATCCACCACCACCCCATGACCCCAACACATTTAATGAACAAATTTTTGTTTCATTGGAGGCTTCCAATGAATGGTTCCATGAATTTTGTTCAAGGAGTTTGTACGTGGATCATCCTATCAATTTTACTATATTTTCTCGATATGACTCATTGTTCCATGACCTTTGTCTCGATGAGTTAGTATCTACATCATCTCTTATATATTTGAACGCAATACAAATGTTTTACTTTAATCTCACTTTTGACGACACACGAATCTATTCTCGTGTCGCCGAAATCGACATCACTTTTGATGATTTTGAACTTGCGGAATATCTCGAGATCCCGAAACCCAATTCCTGGGAGAAACTTGTCGATGAATGCAAGTTTCAATTTCCCGATGGATCGTCCCTTGATAGTTTCAAGGATGATTTACGTACTCCCAACACTCGTCCACGCAAGTTACTTGCTAAATTTTTCAACCCATATTTCTATGAACTTCATCGTATCATTTTTTCTACGATCTTGCCCAAAGCAGGATCGACTGATGAAGTTTCTTATTGTCACGACCCGCACCCTAGAGTAAGGGCACGAGACGTGGGTACATCCAGCCTACGCCGCAGTATCGGCGATAAAATACTGTCCTAGGTCAACATCTAACAATATAAAGGTACCTGTACAGTATATACTCTCCGAATGGAGGTGACATAGCAGATACAGTCTCAATCACAGCTAAGGTAGAGCATGATAGAAGATAGATAGATAGATAGAAAACCAGAATGAAAACACAGAGATACAATCCAGAAGTCTAAGTGTCTAAATAAGTACATATCCCAAATCATCTCAGAATCTCAAAATACAGTAATCCAGAAAAGATAAAGACATCCTAATCTAGGGGAGTGTCATCCACTGCTAGTGGGTCCTGCTGCTGGTCCAGGTCCAAACAATCATCTAAGGTCACACCGTAATAAGTAGGGCAGAACGCCTCAGCCTCGTCCTCTGTAATATTTCAACAGGTCTAGTTAGGACAGGAGCGAGCACAGTACATCTCAACAAATCATAACAGGTTAGGAAATATAAACATGCTAGAGAGTAAGATACAGGAAACTGAAGAACAACATGATGTAAAAAGAGAGAGACTGTAAGTAAATAGCTATAGTATATTGAGAACTAACAGTGACTAGTGATTCAGAGCACAAGATGGTTATGTAAACGGCACGATGTTGTACACGAGTAATCTAAAGAGGGCGTACACGAGTAATCTACTGGATTGATTACATAACCACTTCTACTCCCCCGCCCCAATAAATACACAAAGATCTAGCCAAGTTATGTTATTGTACACGAAGGTCATGTGAATACATTAATATACACGATTTCACACGTTTCGTACACGAATATCACGAATACTCAGAGTACACGAGGCTCACGATAAAGTACATAAATACGAAATACCCGATGTATCCGCTAAGGGGATAACATCGCACGACAAGATCTATATAGTACTAATCCGTGTTTCTAACGTGTCAGCATCATGTAAAGTAATCTAAAGCAGGAAATATAATCCTAAAAAAGATAAAAAATGATCAGAGAATGTACTCGCATGTATCCTGAGTATCTACTGTCCGAGGAGTGGTGTCTGTCTCCTATAGAACAGTACTAGTCACTATGAGTCTAAAATGATAATAAGATGCAATTCAATGCATTCTAAATGAATCTAGGTCAATCTAGACCAAAGTCAACTCTTGGTCAACTCTGGTCAACCCTAGAAGTCAAACTAGGTCAACTAGGTCAAACAAGTCTATACTAGTCTAACTAGTCTATTCGAGTTCTAATCAAGACTATACAAGTCTAATCTAGACTCTCACTAGGCAAACAGACACACCCATAGGCTAAGAGCCCTAGGCTATAGGCTATCTCATGCCTATAACCAAACCACATTCACATATACACATATCAATACATGTATCTAATATAATATAGTACACTCATTAACATATAGGCTACCTATATGTGATTCTCACATATATATATATATATATATACATGTGTATATATACACATACATAGAGAATAAGGAAAAAGGGAATATGATTGTGTACATGTGTGTGTGTGTGTGAAGACATGAGAGCATGTGTGTGTGTGTGAGTGACAAGAGAGGGTGTAGGTGTGAGTGTCATATGAGAGTGTGAAATAAACATATGTGTGTGAGGGTAATGGGAAAACAGTTAGTGTACATTGTGTTCAAGTGTCAATAGGATATCAGTGAAGGATAATCTGGAAATCAGTGAACAGTACATGGTGTAAACTATGTGTATACATGTGAGAACAGAGTGGGAGAATTCCTCGAAACAGTGAGTGTTATATAGTGTCAATGGGAAGAATCAATGTGAAATCCTAGAATATATAGAGCTGTACATTATGTAAACCTGTGTGTGTAATTAGAAATTAACAGTGCATAGGAAATCAGTAGCTAACATTGGTTCACATGACAGTTGAACAGAGAATCACATCTCAGGTTTGTGAAGCTCTACTTGACAGTTCATAGGAACTAAATCTCAGGTATTTAAGGAATGAAATGAAACATTCAATTTAGTATCAGTCCTATAGCTATTCGAAAACCAAAACATTGTCCAAAATTCCCATTCCATATCAAAAAGTCTAATTCGAACAAGTAATCAATCTATCATGGGCTAACAATTATGTGATAATCATTAAAACAACTAAAACAACAAATTTAAATAGATTAAACAGGATCAACAGTTTTTAGGAAAACTGTGTGTACCATGTATCAGTTAATGCCAACTTTCAAAATGGAATCCCCATTCCACAGCAAACAACCCAATCTCAAATGAAAAATCAAACTAACATATATAACAAACATGTAGGAATATTAATTGATAACTGACCAACAATTTAAAATTGATTAAATAGGATTATCATACGGGAAACATGAATGGGAAATTAAGTATCAGTCGAACATTGAACCCAACTTAAATCAGATATTCCATTTCTCATATCAACAACCTAAACTACTATGTAAATCAATCTATCAGAGATTAGCAAACATATACAGGATCTAATTGGCAATTAAATTCATAATTTAAACACTTAAACTGGAATTAAAACACTGAATCAAACAACAGAGCTGTACACGCACAGTGCACGCCCAGTGCTCACACGATTCCATGTCCGACACGACACGAGGACCCATAAAACTTTGCGAGCCTCGTGTCAGTGTCTGCCCGCACCCACATGTCAATTTATATGTGTCCACGTGTTGTGTACAGTGCACAATAGACTACGAGTAGCAGGGGAGCTGTCACTGTGCGTGCGCGCGTACAGAACCCCGTGTTCCCGTGTCCAATGCGACACGACACGACACTAATACTACGCCAGTCCACTGGAAAACCATAAGCGAGGCCAAATACTAATTTCCTATTCAAACTAAATACGAAAACAAGGATGAAATGCCCACTATGGCATTTCATCGAACACCTATGTGTATCCACTGATACGTGTCCAATACGGACATGTATTGGACACAAAAATTAGCAAGACCTATACCAACAGTGATGGTAGACCTAGGGCTTCCTATATATGCAATTAAAACACCATTTTATGGAGGGGATTAGAATTTAGCTAGGGATTTGAAATGGCTCAAAAAGCTCCAAAGTGAGTTGTTCCTCAAGCTATCCAAACTCTTCCAAATTGGCCCTTCCCTTAAATTTCTCACCATAGCCATCAAATTCACAGAGATTAGAATCTACTGCAAGAAATTAGGAAGAAAAAGGTATTGAAATGGAGGAGTTATGGATTGAGGAAGAAAGGGTTACCTCTATTTCTCCAACTTGATAATTCCTAAAGGAGGCTAGCCCTAAGTGGTAGATACATTAAATAGGGTGAGGAAACCAAGGTATGGCTGGCCACTAGTGAGGGATTAGGGTTTTGGGATGATCTAATGGCTATAAATCAATCTAGCTAATTCAATGGTTCACAAGCCTAGGTTTTATTCTAGTCAAGTTGTGACCTAGTTGCTCCATCTAATCATGACTTAACCAGGACCAATAAATGTAATGCCTGTGGTTTGTATTACGTATTTCTGGAATACGTGTACATATTTATTCTTGTATTTCATGATTTCCTTGCTTAATTTCCTCCATGGGCTTGGTTTATTCTTTGTTTGGGTTGGCTTGGTTCGGTTTGGAATTGCTCTTGGTTCATCATGAACCAAGGGGTGAACCCCCTACCTACCACCACCACTACCATTTATTAACCCTTCTTCTTTCTCTCTCTTTATTTATCATCTTCTCCACCATTACTTCCTTACCTACCAGAGAGAGGGAGAGAGAGGTCTAGGCAAGTGCAACTTGCTTCATGGAGGAACTCCAATTTTATTGCTTTATTCTTTTCCTTACTGCATTCTAAAGCACTTTAGTACTTGACATTTTTAATTTCCATGGCTAGATTCTTGTAGATCTAAGTTTACTTTATTTTCAGATTTCTTGGGTTTTGATCTACTTAATCCTGTTATTTCTGAGTTTTGAGGGTTCTATGTTGTAGAGAATCTCGTTCTACCCTATTTTGACCTATGGAAGTTCGGATTTGGGCTCCGGATGATAGAGTTATGCAGCTTGGAAGCCATGGCATATGGTGTACTTCTTTTCAGAAATTTGGAGAAGAAGCACAGTCCCGAGCCGCATGGTGTACTTGACCGCATGAACATTCATGCGGCAAGTCAGTTCCAACCGCATGCACTATTGCCTTGACTTGACCGTATGACAAGTTCATGCGGCAAGTATTCCCGGCCGCATGGGACCCAGTCAGTTCAGCCGCATAGGGCTGAGGACCTTATCCTGCCGCATCAGCTTATCTTGGCCGCATGAGTTGGACCCAGCCGCATGTGCACAGCCTTAACGAAACACATGAACCAGACTCACTCGCTGGCCGCATGAGATCCTGAACCTTATAAGCCGCATGAACTCCCCCCCGTCAGCCGCATAAGCAATCACCTTGACCCAGCCGCATGGGGCTCGACTTGGTTGAGCCGCATGGACTCATTTTCGCCAGCCACAGGAGTACCCTTGCCCTCCTGGCCGCATGTGTCTTGCCCTTCTCTTGGCCGTATGAGTTCGATTTATTCCAGCCGCATGAGAATCCCTCTTCTGCGAGCCACATGGGTCCTTAGTTCCCCCGACCAGCATGAATCTCTCCCCAGCCGTATGAATCCGACTCCTTCCCCAGCCGCATAAGATCCATCCTGGCCGCATGTGCCTTAGCCGCATGGCTCTTCTATAGTCCTGTATATTGATATTTTATTAGATATTTAACGTCTATTTTATATCCTTACGCCTTTTGTTCTGAACTTGAAAATCATGAATTCATTTGATATGTTTGGAATTGATAATTGAGCATGACGTGATAGTGATCCGTAGTGATGCACTCCTGACATAATAACCTGACATAACCTGATAGTAGCCCGTAGTGGCGCACTCCTGACTAGTACACTTGATATAATAAACCTGACATGATTATCTCGAATAGCTGTTGCGTCGGCTACCTGACATGACATGACCTGTATAATTAATCCAGACACCGTGGGCGATTGTGCTTGTGCAGTAATCCAGTCCTGTCTTACATCATGTCTAGGAGGGGACTCCTGAGTACCACGATCAGGAGTACCTACTGAAATGGACTAAGGCTAATAACTAGATTAATACATTAGTCATGAAGAGATTTCCCAGCTACAGGCAATTCTGTTACCTGGGCACGCCTTGGGATCTGTAGCCTGCCGTCGAGTAGGGCACATTTCCAGCACACTGTCATGTGTTGTACCCTTCAAGCTACCTAAGGGTACATGCGTTTCCTGGACGATGTACCCACCTGAATTCAACCCTAATCTTTCAACCCGGGTAACCTGGATGGTCTGCAGGGCTTGTGGCTGTGGAATAATCTCACTGCATCTTGTTAGTAATTAGGCTTGTGACAACCCTAGTTAGTTAAAGTATCAAGCCGTAATTCTTGCTGGGCCGTGAAGTGATTGGATGGAGTCTAACCAGTCTAGTCTTGCCCTGATCCTGTTCCAGATTATTGAATGACAAGAATGTTTGTATTTATTTTACCGATAAATGGTGAGAATTCCAAGTTCTATTCAGACGAAGGGTTACAACCCCGGTCCTTGTTTGGTTTACGGGTTGTAACCTGGTTATCTGAATAGTTCTATGGTTATCTCGTCGTATATCATCCTGATGTATTTTCTTTATTTCCAGTTCTTGCTTTTATTTATATCTTGTGCTGATTGCCGGTTTTAGTTCCTAAGTGAAGCTTCCTTTGTGGCACTTGCTCTTTCTGGGGTCTGACCCAGCTGGTTTTGTGTGGCCAGATTTCGGAGCAGCTCCAGAGGATCTACCGACTTTCCAGACAGATGGTGGCCACTAGACGGAACCCTGGCAACGAGTGGGTTTATTTTTGATCTCCCACTTTATTGTAAAAATTATTCTTTTGAGGCGTTTAGCCGACGAGCACCTGTTAGCTCGATTGCACTTTTACTTACTGTCTGCCTACGGGCTGTAACATGATTGATAGATCCTAAGGTTGATCATGTATGACTAAACTCTTGCTAGTCCTGACATTTTGTAACGACTAGCTTCATGATCAGCTAAATATGTAATGTTTGGGACGCCTTACTATTGTATATTTAATGATCATACATCTTGTAACTTTTTCTTACTTGCTTGTGATTGAGACACTAGGCTTGTTCATGACCTTAAGAGACTGTTGGCTTGTAGTTAAACCCTCATGTATCTAGATAGCCGTGACCGTATAGCGAGATGGAATCCATTTCATATACGTAGCTGGCTATGTCTGCCTCCGCTCTCCAGTATTCTGGTTCTGGGGCGTGACAATAAATCCTAACTAACACTAACTAACACTAACCATAGCTAGCCATGACTAATCTAGGTTAGGTCAAGTCTAGGTTAGGGCTAACCACACTACAAGGCAATGAATTAAATCATATTCAAATCACACCATTACAATACTCATATTAAATTCTAATTAAATATATATTAATTCAAATAAATTCAAAATAACAAGAATACCCTCAAACTAGAAATAATAATTAAATCATCCTAATGACATGGTTAGGCTCTAGGTCATGCACTCTCTAGGATTTCACTAGCAGCACATCAAGATCATAAGTCATGACTTAAAACAATTTTTAAATAGTTTAAAAATGATTAAAAATCACCAAAAATCATAATATGAAATAAATATCAATAAATAATAATTATAGTTATAAAATTTCAAAATTTCCCTCATCTGGAAAACTGGGTGTTAAAATCTTACCCACCTTAGAAAAATTTCGTCCTCAAAATTAAGATGATCGCACCCCTTCTAGGTCAAACATAGACAAGGGTCAATCACTAGTCAATTTCTCAATATCTAAGTACTTGGTCATCAACTGGTCAACTTTTTAGGATTTTACCTATGCTAGCTACCTAAGTGTTGGCAACTAGAGATTAGCAAAAGAAAAACTCTATAATAGGCTAGCTCTTAACTTCCCAATCCTATCAAGTCACCCATAACTAAATACCTACAAGCTAAGCACACCAATCCCAAATACCACATATATATATATATATATATATATATATGCTCAACAACAACCACCCATAACATATATCCTAAGTATATCATCTATATATATATAAGACTGATCAACCAAGGGTTAAGTAGACTAAACTTATAAGGGACTGAAATAAAAGCTTAGAATTTAGGCTAAGGATGAATGGTCTGAAACATCAATATAGGCAAAAGGGAATGATGCTAAGCAGACTGAAATTATGAGCTAAAGGACAGGACATTTGGGTCCACTTGTATAGTCAAAGTGAAAGGAAACCTACATGGTGACTGAAACATGCATCTAGATCAACCTGGCCACTCCTCTATATCTGGCTGAACTAACTATATACAGGACAGTGGTCAGAAGAAGTTAACCAGACTGGTGTACAAGGAATGCAATAGGCAGTATACTGCAAATGAGTGCAGGCTACGTACCAATAAAAATACATTACATATATATACAAAACTATATATATATTAACACTCATCACCTCAACTCTACTCAAAGTCTAATAACACCAACTCCCTACCACATACCTATCACTCCAAAAAAAGGTCAGATACTGCAGGGTATGTTGGGACAGAACAGTGGTCAAGGGAGGACTCTTATCAATAACCCACATTATATCCCCAATGAATACAACTGTCCTAAATGGACTGAACAACCCTGCCCAAAAGGTTTTGTAGGACAGGTACTGTAGGTTATAATGAAGGGTATTGTAAGGCTATCAAGTAAGGTAAATGCTAAAAGATGCAGTAGGTCACCATATACAGGAGAAAGGATGAGTGCAGACCTCTAATATTTACGATACTAACTCTCCAGATATGCAGAATATGGTAAAGGGTTGATGGTTATATTGGTGAGTCAATAATTGGTGTCTGAACAATGGTCCAGTGAACCCTATGATGCAATATGGTAGGTAATGAAAGCTGAGTGCAGTGAACAACTTGTACAAGTCTGAACCAAGGGAACAGGGTATCTAGTGAAGGGTCTGCACCCTGCCTATAAAGGTTGATCAAACATGACTGAACTCAACACAAAGAGGACTTAACTAAAATAAAAACTGGACCAATATAGGCTAACAACATGTCAATAATCCTACACAACAGTGATCTATAGGTACCAACCAAACCCATATCCCATATGCCCATATCATCTGCAACCTATCTATATATATAGACCCCTCAGTCTTAGGTAAACTGCAACTATACTCAAGGACAAGCTTTGGTCATGGGTGCCTCACTAGAAAAAAAAGAAAGGAAGAATAATAACAATCATCAAGGCTGTAAGGCATACTAACATCCTATATGTAAACTAGTTGGTATTATAATAACAAGGAATTCATCTACAATGGGTTACTATTCTAATACCAATGCTAACTATCATCTCTAGGGTACAGACACTCTACAAGTCATCACATTATTACACTATAAAGAACTACATATGAATAAGCTCTACAACTAAATATTCCTACTCCTAAGTTATTTGATGGAAAACAATTTTTATAACAACAGAAGGGTATGATAAAGATGATATGTTTAATAACCTTCTCAAGATATAATCTGATAATCATATGCGTCTGTCCAAAATCATGTTACTCAGAGTCTTCGTCATGCTAGTGGGCAAGGCTACGATAATCACAGAGTCCTTGACTAAGGTACATATCTCTAGATTCATGGTATTTAAAATTTTCGTATTGCCACATGCGACGGTAAAAACCTTAAATTTCCATACCTAAGAAATACGTCCAAAATCTGACTATATGTCCTCACTATGCCAGCTAACATGACTATCAAAAATTCTAGATCCCATAACTGAGGTGACCTAGCCCATATGATTTTTTTCAGAAGAAAAAAAACAAACATAACACAGGAACAACAGAACAAATTGATCAGTCAACAAGGAACAGATGTAATCGAATTTTAAGATAGTTATAAGAGACAATTGCGGAAATAGAATAGAGAAGAACAAAACTTGTAGCAAGATCTCTAATGGTCTGTGTATCCTCGACTGTCCTGACGATAGCTCGCCCTGCTGGTTTCTTCTGGTCTGCTGCTGATGCTGCATGAACCGCTGCTGCTGAGAGAAATCAGGAATTACAGAAAAAGGTCTCTATACAGACGAAGGTGCACCTCCAATGTAGCAGAAACTGCCAACCTGATTCGGTACAACAGGAGCTGCGGTCTCGAGGCCCTGATGAACAGGACGAGAGGTGGCTAGCCTCTCATTAGTATTCTCCAGACCGGAGCGATGAGATCGTGTCTTCATAACCATCATGAAGACAGATCAAAACAAGAAGCAATTACTGAGAATGAAGCGAAAAATCAAAGGAGGACAGTTTATATTCAAGGGAAGACAATAAACAGCAAATTTAGATAAAATGAATCTGACTAAGAGTTTTTCCTAGTGTGATTGAGTACTCTCAAAAATATCAAAATCCTACTGCAGGCTGTAGTGATACTCTAGTTCGAATACCACTACATAAACTCGACCTGCATGGGCTACCACTAAAAATGTGTTACGACCCGCACCCTAGAGTAAGGGCACGAGAGGTGGGTATGTCCAGCCTACGCCGCAGTGTCGGCGGTAGAACGCTGTCCTAGGTCAACATCTAACAATATAAAGGTACCTGTACAGTATATACTCTCCGAATGGAGGTGACATAGCAGATACAGTCTTAATCACAACTAAGGTAGAGCATGATAGAAGATAGATAGATAGATAGATAGATAGATAGATAGATAGATATAGATAGAAACCAGAATGAAAACATAGAGATACAATCCAGAAGTCTAAGTGTCTAAATAAGTACATATCCTAAATCATCTCAGAATCTCAAAATACAGTAATCCAGAAAATATAAAGACATCCTAATCTAGGGGAATGTCATCCACTGCTAGTGGGTCCTGCTGCTGGTCCTGGTCCAAGCAATCATCTAGGGTCGCACCGTAATAAGTAGGGCAGAACGCCTCAGCCTCGTCCTCTGTAATATTTCAACAGGTCCAGTCAGTACAGAAGCGAGCACAGTACATCTCAACAAATCATAACAGGTTAGGAAATATAAATATGCTAGAGAGTAAGATACAGGAAACTGAAGAACAACATGATGTAAAAAGAGAGAGACTATAAGTAAATAGCTATAGTATATAGAGAACTAACAGTGACTAGTGTTTCAGAGCACAAGATGGTTATGTAAACGGCATGATATTGTACACGAGTAATCTAAAGAGGGCGTACACGAGTAATCTACTGGATTGATTACATAACCACTTCTACTCCCCCGCCCCAATCAATACACAAGGATCTAGCCATGTTATGTTATTGTACACGAAGGTCATGTGAATACTTGAATATACACGATTTCACATGTTTCGTACACGAATGTCACGAATACACGGAGTACACGATGTTCAAGATAAAGTACACGAATACGAAATACCCGATGTATCCGCTAAGGGGATAACATCGTACGACAAGATCCATATAGTACTAATCCGTGTTTCCAACGTGTCAGCATCATGTAAAGTAATCTAAAGCAGCAAATATAATCCTAAACAAGATATAAAATGATCAGAGAATGTACTCGCATGTATCCTGAGTATCTGTAGAATATCTACTGTCCGAGGAGTGGTGTTTGTCTCCTATAGAACAGTACAAGTCACTATGAGTCTAAAATGATAATAAGATGCAATTCAATGCATTCTAAATGAATCTAGGTCAATCTAGACCAAAGTCAACTCTTGGTCAACTCTGGTCAACCCTAGAAGTCAAACTAGGTTAACTAGGTCAAACAAGTCTATACTAGTCTAACTAGTCTATTCTAGGTCTAATCAAGACTATATAAGTCTAATCTAGACTCTCACTAGGCAAACAGACACACCCATAGGCTAAGAGCCCTAGGCTATAGGCTATCTCATGCCTATAACCAAACCACATTCACATATACACATATCAATACATGTATCTAATATAATATAGTACACTCATTAACATATAGGCTATCTATATGTGAATCTCACATACATATATATATACATGTGTATATATACACATACATAGAGAATAAGGAAAAAGGGAATGTGATTGTGTACATGTGTGTGTGTGTGTGAAGACATGAGAGCATGTGTGTGTGTGTGAGTGACAAGAGAGGGTGTAGGTGTAAGTGTCACATGTGAGTGTGAAATAAACATGTGTGTGAGGGTAATGGGAAAACAGTTAGTGTACATTGTGTTCAAGTGTCAATAGGATATCAGTGAAGGATAATCTGGAAATCAGTGAACAGTACATGGTATAAACTGTGTGTATACATGTAAGAACAGAGTGGGAGAATTCTTGGAAACAGTGAGTGTTATATAGTGTCAATAGGAAAGAATCAATGTGAAATCTTGGAATATATAGAGCTGTACATTGTGTAAACCTGTGTGTGCAATTAGGAATTAACAGTACATAGGAAATCAGTAGCTAACATTGGTTCATATGACAGTTGAACAGAGAATCATATCTCAGGTTTGTGAAGCTCTACCTGACAGTTCACAGGACCTAAATCTCAGGTATTTAAGGAATGAAATGAAATATTCAATTTAGTATCAGTCCAATAGCTATTCAAAAACCAAAACACTATCCAAAATTCCCATTCCATATCAAAAAGTCTAATTCGAACAAGTAATCAATCTATCATGGGCTAACAATTATGTGAGAATCATTAAAACAACTGAAACAACAAATTTAAATGGATTAAACAGGATCAACAGTTTTTAGAAAAACTGTATGTACCATGTATCAGTTAATGCCAACTTTCAAAATCGAATCCCCATTCCACAGCAAACAACCCAATCTCAAATGAAAAATCAAACTAACATATATAACAAACATATAGGAATAATAATTGATAACTGAACAACAATTTAAAATAGATTAAATAGGATTATCATACGGGAAACAGGAATGGAAAATTAAGTATCAGTCGAACATTGAACCCAACTCAAATCAGATATTCTATTTTCATATCAACAACCTAAACTACTATGTAAATCAATCTATCAGAGATTAGCAAACATATACAATATCTAATTGGCAATTAAATTCATAATTTAAATACTTAAACTAGAATTAAAATACTGAATCAAACAACAGAGCTATACACGCACAGTGCACACCCAGTGCACACACGATTCCGTATTCGACACGATACGAGGACCCACAAAACTTTGGGAGCCTCGTATCAGTGTCTGCCCGTACCCACGTATTAATTTATACGTGTCCACGTGGCGTGTACAGTATACAATGGACCCCGAGTAGCAGGGGAGCTGTCACTGTACGCGCGCGCGTGCAGAACCCTATGTTCCCGTGTCCAATGTGACACGACACGACACTAATACTACCTCAGTCTACTGGAAAACCATAAGCAAGACGAAATGCTAATTTCCTATTCAAGCCAAATTCGAAAACAAGGATGAAATGCCCACTGTGGCATTTCATCGAACACCTATGTGTATCTACTGATACGTGTCCGATACGGACACGTATTGGACACAAAAATTAATAAGACCTATACCAACAGTGAGGGTAGACCTAGGGCTTCCTATATATGCAATTAAAACACCATTTTATGGAGGGGATTAGAATTTACCTAGGGGTTTGAAATGGCTCAAAAAGCCCCAAAGTGAGTTGTTCCTCAAGCTATCCAAACTCTTCCAAATTGCCCCTTCCCTAAAATTTCTCACCATAGCCATCAAAGTCACAGAGATTAGAGTCTATTGCAAGAAATTAGGAAGAAAAAGGAGTTGAAATGGAGGAGTTATAGATTGGGGAAGAAAGGGTTTACCTCTATTTCTCCAACTTGATAATTCCTAAAGGAGGCTAGCCCTAAGTGGTGGAGACATTAAATAGGGTGAGGAAACCAAGGTATGGCTGGCCACTAGTGAGAGATTAGGGTTTTGGGATGATCTAATGGCTATAAATCAATCTAGCTAATTCAATGGTTCACAAGCCTAGGTTTCATTCTAGTCAAGTTGTGACCTAGTTGCTCCATCTAATCATGACTTAACCAAAACCAATAAATCCTAACTAACACTAACTAACACTAACCATAGCTAGCCATGACTAATCTAGGTTAGGGCTAACCACACTACAAGGCAATGAATTAAATCATATTCAAATCACACCATTACAATACTCATATTAAATTCCAATTAAATATATATTAATTCAAATAAATTCAAAATGACAAGAATACCCTCAAACTAAAAATAATAATTAAATTATCCTAATGACATGGCTAGGCTCTAGGTCATGCAGTCTCTAGGGTTTCACTAGCAGCACATCAAGATCATAAGTCATGACTTAAAATAATTTTTATATAGTTTAAAAATGATTAAAAATCACGAAAAATCATAATATGAAATAAATAATAATTATAATTACAAAATTTCAAAATTAATCTCATCTGGAAAACTGGGTGTTACACTTATTTTGAGATCTCTGCACTCTATCATCTTCACTTCCATGTCCCGTTTAACCTTCCACGCACTATGATGGACTGGATGATTAGTGCACGGAAGAGACCTCGATAATTGCTCTATGCCTTTTATTTGCCAATGGTCTTTTGTGTGTTCAACGTTCCTCTTGAAGAGTGTCAATTCCTTCCAGCCCCTGCCTATATGTCTAAGGAAAGGCGGCTTCTAACAATTCTTGAATCTCCTGCTGAGTCTGAGCATTCCAGGTCTGATGCTCAGGCTGATCCACCTGCTCTTGGGTAACCTACGCCCGAGCCACCTGCTACTCTCGAGTCTATTCAGACCATGTTGCGCGATCGCTTCATCTTGGAAGATGATCGCTGGAACCAGCTAGATTATCATACCACTTTGCAGATGAGTGCCATCAGTAACTCATTACATGATATTTGGTACACCATGTCTCGGCATCCCACTATGTCCCTTTCTATGGAGCGGGATCCATCTCGCACCGGTTACCGTATCGACGACCCTTGGGTTATGTGATATCTGGATCTGAATGCAGCTTTTGTGGATCTTCGTCATTCTGATACTGATTCATCTGACACCACTGGACCATCTCGTGCTCCATGATGGATGTGGTTCCGTACCTGCTGATGCTACTGTTGATGATCTTCTTTAGTTTTATGCATTATGGACTTATGCTTATGTCGTTTCATTTTATTGTATGAGTATATTTTCAGTTTATGGGGATCATTAGATTTTATCTGCAGTTATTATATTATTATTCTTGTGTGCTTGCCAGTTAATCCTTTATACAGTCTTCTACTTGTCTGTGTTGTGTTCATTTCCATAAATGCCAAAAAGGGGGAGATCTATTTGATATTCATATTTCTATCATATTGTGTGATATCTATGTTTTGGAGGAGATAATGTATATCAGGATAAGGCATATTGGTCTACGGGAAAGCTATGTTTATGGGGGAGCTATGATTACGGGGGAGCTACTGCATTCTATGCTTGTTTACCCCTTTCAACTTGTGTCCAGGTATGAACATTAAATATACAAATATCATTTTTGTCAATTATCAATATGGGGGAGATTGTTGACCCAAACTGGATCACGGTCAACCAAATATTGACAAATTGATAATATGATAGTTGTCATAATTCAATATGACACATCAAGAAAGAACTCAGTACAAGACGGACGTCGTCTCTCTCCTGCAGCGCACTCATTTTCAGAGTCTGTACTATTTTACATTTATTGAGTGTAGCCAAAAATAAACTGAGTAGCACTGAGTATTCTTGGCTTAAACCTCATTCCCAAACAAACCCATAGCTCTACTAATCCCAAACTAGCCCACAAAGCCCATCTGAACATTCTGTCCTATAGAGACAAAGTTCTGGCCGAACTCTGCCCCACACAGAGTTCTGGCCGAACTCTGCCCCCTGATTTTCAGGACCCTAACTTTTAGGGTTTGCTGTATGCTAGTTGTCCAATGGCCAAAAATTTGAATTCATGACACAGAATTTTGGCCGAATTTTGTCTATCCCAACTAGTATAATAGTCCTTGAATTCTCTCATTATAAATCATCCAATTATCTTTTCTTCTCTTCTCTGTAAGCCTCATACAAGCCTTAACCTTCTCATCTACTAGCCACAAGCTTCCTAAGCCTAAAAGTGCTCAGTGCTATTCAGTTAGAAGTTTGTGCAAGAGTCAAGAAAGTCGCTTGAAAAATTCCAAGCTTCGCCACAGTGATCTTTATAAGAAGTTGACGTGCTCTTCTGAAGAAAAGGCACGGGATATAACTACTATTTCAAAAATAGTGGATTTATTCCTGAGCTAGAGTTCTCAGCCATAGACTAGTCCACGAGGAAAACCAGGTTAAAACGACTATGTTTTCGTATGCTCTCTTGATCTTTTTATTTTTGCATTTACTACTCTGATAATTTACTGTTGGTGAAAAGAGTTAAATTTTATTTGGTCATTATTGTTATAAACTCTATTCACCCCCCTTTAGAGTTGCCTATCTATTCTTCATGTGAGTTCATATATGTGTCTGGGGTTTATGATCTGTTATATAGGTTATGTATGAGAGTATCTCAGTTTTCTGAGATTGTAGTATAAGTTATAGGCATGTAAGAGTTTGGGGATAACATGGTCTATATATATATATATATATATATATATATATATATATATATATATAGATGTTAGACTAGTATGATTTTAAGTTGAGGGTTGATGGTTACTAGGTTTGTTTTTAGATGGGGGTTTGAGTGTAAGATACCTAATATATTGATATAACTATCTATGTTAGTGTCTAGGTTGGGATGGGACTGAATTAGAAGGCAATATATACCTATAATATTACATAGAGGGTATCCTATATAGTTGGCTAGTGAGTATGTATATATATATAGATGTGATGATAGATAGGTAAATAGATAATGTATAGGTAATAGGATTTGGAGTTGGAAGTGCCAAGGTAAGGAATTTGATATATATGTAATGTAATGGGGGCATATGGTTAGACATAAGAGATTAGCTTAGATAGAGTTAACCTAGACTTTGACCATAGTCTAGTATTAACCCTTTGACTGTAGAAGTGACCAATAACTATAATTGACCAAGTTTGACTAAACATAGATGTTGACCTAGTTTGACTAAAGGTTGACCAGAGTTGTCCAAGAGTTGACTTTAACCTAGATTGACCTAGAATAATATAGATTGTATTGTAAACTTCAATTATTACCTTTTGAACACACTATAACCTGTATTGCTCTAATTAGGACATTGTGACTTCGGTTCGTACATCTGTGTCAATCTGTCATTTAAGGAATCAAGCGAGTACATTCTCAGATATTTCTTTCATTTACTTGTCGATTACTGTATTTCAGTTCTAGTTAGTTCTGTTTGATTCTCTATTACAAACATGGATTGATATTACTGGATCTATTGCATGCGGCACTCACCTTTTACATGTCTAGCTTCCATTATTGGAACCACCACTGGAATCACCTACTGGCAACATCATATGCAAGCTGGACTTGTACTTACTTTCGTGTCAGGTTATGGATTCACTTGTACTTACTGGGGGAAAATATTTGAGTAGACATGTGAACATTCCCAAATACTGTAACTATTCCCTTAGGCTTATACTGGAAAGCTAGCCATCCCACACTTGGCCAGGTGTGCGATGTATCGTATTACCTATAGCCGTTCACATATCGATCTCTGTATTTTAAAACACACTGATTAGTATCATGTTTAGGACCCACCCTGGAATTACTATCTGGATCTATATTGTTTGGACCCATTGGAATCACATTTGACTCATATTGTACTGGACATACATTGGTATCACACTTGACTTACATTGTACTGTCTGGACTCATATCATGTTACTATAGTTCAACTAGATTTTATTTACAATCTTTTTTGCCATGTTTCTTCTCATATTTTGTTACATTGCTTCTCTTGTACTTTAACTGTTGCTCTACACCATTACTTGTATAAAACTTCCATGTTCATCAATATAACTGTCTACAACTACTTTATAGTCTTTGTCATTTACTTGGGATTTCTAGATGAGTTGTGCTCGTTCCAATCCTAACTGGATACATTAAAAAATTTACAGATGCTTGCCTTGAGCACTCTTGCCCTACTTGCCTTGGAGCAGGATATGGCTTAGCTACCTTTAGCCCCGACTCTCAGGAGTGATCGGGAGACTAGCTAGTAGACTTGGTTTAGTTTTCATATTTAGAACTTAATTGTAATAACTTGAGATATTGAGTTTGTTTGAAATATTATTATTTAGTAGTTTACATTTGTTGTTATTGTTTAGTATTTAGTTATAAACTTCTGTGTTATCTTATCGTACTTAGACTGTGATTGAGCTTCATTATATCTATACTTGTCCTCCATTCGGAGTTGAGATTATGACAAGTACACTATATAATTGCGTGAGTTGTTGTTAGATAGTGATCAAGAACAACGTTCTACCATCGATTCTGCAGCGTAGGCTGTGCGCTGTTACGCACTTGTACCCTTACACTGGGTGCGGGTCGTGACAATCTATAAATTATTTATTTATTTTAATTGAAATAGTAATTTTTACGTTACTAAATAAATAATTAATTATTTAAAAGTTAGTTCATTTAGTAGTAACTAATTATATATATATACTTTGCTAATGATTAGTAAAAAAATATTTTTACATAATTTATCTTCATAATAAAAAAATATCTATTAAATTGTCATGGTTTATTATTAAATAAATTAATCATATATCTCTTATAAAAGAAATAATAAGTTTTACTATTTTATTACTAAAACCGTATTTTTCTTATATTAGAGTTCTCTAAAATATTTTATAATTAACTAATTGCTTTATTAAAACTATCAGTAATTTTAGAGCCTAGACGTTATCGTTTCATCAATAAGTTTTTAGAATTGTAGCAACCTTAGATTCGCAAGTAAGTTATATTTTACTAATGTAGGTTTCAGTTTCGGGACTTAACCTGAACATTCCCTGTCGTCACCTACAGCTCCAGAAAAACCTGAGGCAAGTTTCATACTATTCATGTTCATGTTTTATTTAATAATTAAATGTAATGCATCAATAGAATTATATATATTGTATCGACACTGATTCACGGGGTCCCTCTTGTAGGACCGTTGAGCATCTCTAGAGGTGGGGGTGAATAGAGTGAGTGCGAGTGTAGAAAAAAATATTTACCAATTTTAAAATTAAAAACAGATAACTATGGCAGTGAATAAAGAGACAGTAATAGATATAGCAAGAGAGAGAGAGAGATCAAACTCAGTGACACAGCTATGTATACTGGTATCCCTCTGAGAGGACTAATCTAGTCTCGAGTACTCTTGCTCGATGTTAATCCACTAAGGCGCAAGCTAATTGAGAGCTTGCAGTCTCTTAAAACACCATGCTTGGTGACAAGTGCACGACCGACTTCACAACACCGTGCTTGGTGACGAGCGCACGACCGGCTCCAAAAATAGAGATAGTTTATGAACTTTGAACAACTCTTTACAACTCTTGAGAACCAAAAGACTCTAGATCAAATATATATTACTGGCATTTGGCTAAGAGATGTGTAGGTGAAATATAAAAGCTTTAGATCAAATGAAAACACTTATTGAAGAAATAAGAGAAGATGAATTGATTGAGTGATTTGAAATGAGAAATTCTCTTCTATTTATACGTGTTTTCGAGCACCAAACATGGACAGAATTCAGGTAGAGTTATGATGCAAAGATTTCATAAACGAACATTGCTTGCAGATTTAGAGGCAATAAATATTTAAATTCAAACTAACCGAACTCGGTTAGAGTTCAGACCGATCTCAGACCGAACTCGGCTTGAGTTCTGTCACAGTAAAAATGTAAAATATTTGTCAAATTTTGTTGCACAAAGTGAATAATATTTTTGGTAAGTGGACTTTGGATGGGTAGGCTGTATAGGAGAGTGGACTATGATTAACCTAAGCCAGTAGTATCCAGTCGATCTTACAATTTATATCCTAGACTCAATAAAGATAAAATACATAATAAATTTGTAAAATGACTCGGACTGATTCCAATGAGAATGGGCTTCAGAATGATGATTCGCATGCTTGCTGATATAGTAGTACGCTTTTTGATATTGATTTCACTATATCTGAAATGATTAGCAGCAGTTCGTATATTTTGTGCATTGACTTAAGTTAGTGTCGATTATTAAAATCGGGTGTAACCATGGAATGGGCCAACAATCTCCCCCATTTTGATAATTGACAAACTTGAGTCTATACCAAAATATATTTAAATAGAACAAAAAAATACCTGGGAAATTAATGATGGTGTTTGTTGATTTGATTTGGTATTGCTTTCTCCCCCTTTGTCAATGCCAAAAAAAATTGTTTTGGCTCCCCTGTAATGTGTGAAGCCAACAATGTTCATCAGAAGACAAAGTAATGCTAGAGAGATAACCACAAATAATAAAATTGCCACAAATAACAAGTGCATAGCAAAAATAACTAAAGTGAGATACGAAAATGTCATACAAAGTAAAAGATACAACTATCACAAACTGCTAATAAATTTCTAACTATAAAGTTTAGACTAAAAAACTGTATTAGATCATCATCTATCAAACTACATCCAAAAGAACCACTAACTCGAGTCCTCATTACATCGGCGTGTCGTCACCTCTAGGAGCATCCGGTGGACAGTATGTTGCAGTAGGATCAAAATAAAGAAAAGTCATCTCATCATCGAACCTAGGTCCAGGGAAGCTGCGGTGATGAAGCATAGTAACTGGATGTGTAGGGTCATGAGAAAGACTCCAGTGAATATCAGTAATACTGTTCTGCAACACCTGATCCTGGATGATATGGCGGAACTCAGAATCAAGATAGCCTTGATGTCGTTGCGCTGAGAGGTCAACGAAATCATTAAAGCGCTGATAAAAATCGGGGTCAAAACCCGAAGCAGGGGATGGTACAGCAGCAGCAGGAGGAGCCTCAAGGTCATCATCGTAAATATGTTCAGCACCAGGAGGCAGAGGAGGAGTAGTATACAACCTAGACCTACTGAGTTCAGTGGAAGTGGCGGAGTAAGGACAGGTTTGAAGATCAATTTCAAACCTCCTGAAGATGAAAGCCAAGTGCATAGGGTAGACAAGGTTGCATCCCGCATTTCTGCAGTTAAGCATCCATGCCATGACAGTCTTTGGAACAGAAAAGGGAATACCAAAATGAATATGGTACATGGCTGATAGCTCCATAAAGGTAATCTCATCAGAAGATCATATCATTGGAAGAAGAACAGAAAATATAAACCTATGAAGTTCATAGAAGTTTTGATTCACATGTTTGGAATATAATCTTCTAGGAACAGGTTTAGTATGCCACAATAATTTTTTGAAAGAATCAAGGGTGACACCTTCAGGGAATTGGACATGGTGAATGTCCACTAATGCCTCACCTACATCAGAAACATGAAAATATTCACTAATGTCTGTGGCTTTGAACTCTAGTTTCTGCCCAGCTACACAAGTGTAAAAGTTGTCGTTATCTTTTACTTGCAAATTGCAGTAAAACATACGAACATCATTGTCATAAATATTCTCAGCAACTTCGAAAAAATCATGAAAACCAAGACGGCTGAATGTAGGGGCATACTAAAAAAAGATAGTAAAGTTAACACGTGCCCCAGCACAAATTTTACGACCCGAAAATGAATCGAACCAAAGATCGGAAAATTTTCTTTCGTGAAAGAGTCATGAGTCGTAGTCATCAGATCCAGTAGGATGGGCTAGACTGAAGACATTGGTTAGAACATAATCCGAGGAAGATGATCCTGCTTGAGAGGAATCAATCTTTCTCTTCTAATGTTTGGGTACCATGGATGAAGAAGAAAGAAAGTTGAATACCTTGAGTAAAGGACGAAGAAGGTGGAGAGGACGACCACCAGACTCCGAAAAAGCATGAAAAGAAGGAGGATAAGGAGCTCTCTTGAGATTTGAAGGGGTTTTTTCTCGCTAGAATTATGGAGAAAAACGAAGGGAGACGGTGATTAAATAGGGCTAGGGCTGGCTGTTCGGTTCTGGAAATCCGCACAACACCGACCGAACTCGGTTTGAGTTCGATCAGAGTTCGGCTCCTTGTATTTCCAATGTCATAAATGCAGTATTTGTTCAAAATTTGAATCTATAACTGTTATACTTCTTCATTTAAGAATTTCTATTACTTTGGGTTAGCTGTAGGGGCCGGATCCCAGCTAGCGGTAGTACGAAGACTAGTACACCGTGTCGCTTCAGGCTATTTACGCCTGTATAACAGAAGGACCCTTTTGGCTTGTACCCAAAATAATTTTCATTAATAAATTATAAAGTTTTGAGTTATAAAATAAATTTAATAAACATACTACATTATGAATCTAAAAATTCAAGTATGCCGAGCTCTCGCCGCATAATGTTAAAGCGGTCTTTAGCCAGTGGTTTTGTGAAAATGTCTTCAAGTTGATGATCTGTATCAATAAATTCTATGCAGATGTCCCCGTGTTGTTGGTGATCACGTAAAAAGTGATGACGAATTTCAATGTGCTTTGTGCGTGAGTGACATAAATGGTTCTTAGTAAAGTTAATAGTGCTAGTGTTATCACAGTAAATATGAATCTTAGTGTTGTACAGATTATAGTCTTCTAAGGTTTGCTTCATCCACAAAATTTGAGCACAACAACGTCCTGCGGCGATATACTCAGCCTCAGTAGTTGATAATGCTACATAATTTTGTTTCTTGCTAAACCATAAGATTAAGGCCTTTTCTAGGAAATGACACGTACCGCTGGTACTTTTACGGTCTACTTTGCATCATGCAAAATCTGTATCCGAGTAATCTATCAGGTCAAAGGATTTGGTTTTAGGATACCACAAGTCGACTGTTGAAGTTCCCTTAAGGTATCGGAAGATACGCTTAACGGCACATAGGTGTGATTCCTTAGGATTTGCCTGGTATCGTGCACAAATGCAAACACTGAACATAATATAAGGGCAACTTGCAGTTAAATATAATAAGCTGCCAATCATACCTTGATACTTACGCTGGTCGACAGGTTTGCCACTTTCATCAGTATGAAGCTTCGTATATGTAGCCATTGGAGTTCTGATTGGCTTTACATTTTTTGAAGTCATACTTTTTCAGTATGTCCTTCGTATATTTGGCTTGATTGATAAATATTTCCTTTGAGTGTTGTTTGATCCGGAGTCCTAAGAAGAAGTTCAGCTCTTCCATCATGCTCATCTCAAATTTACTCTGCATTCACTTAGCAAACTCTTGACAAAGTTTTTCATTAGTAGATCTTAATATGATGTCATCAACATATATTTGCATAAGAATATCATCATCTAAAGACTTGATAAACAAAGTTATATTAACTCTTCATTTTGAAAATCCATTTTCAAGTAAGAAGGCACTTAGGCGTTCATACAAAGCACGAGGTACCTGTTTGAGTCTATAGAGTGCTTTCTTAAGTTTGAAGACGTGATCAGGTTTTTGAAAATCTTTAAAACCAAGGGGTTGTTTCACAAACACTTCTTCTTTCAGGAATTCGTTTAAAAATGCCCTTTTCTCGTCCATTTGAAATAATTTAAAATCATTAAAACATGCAAATGCACAAAATATGCGGATAGCTTTTAGTCTAGAAACAGGAGCATATGTCTCGTCATAATCAATACCTTCTTCTTGATTATAACCTTGTGCCACTAGACATGCTTTGTTGCGTAGAACTTGTCAATCTTCACTTAGTTTATTTCGGAACACCCATTTGGTACCAATTATTGATTGACCAATAGGTTTAGGAACGAGTTTCCAAACTTGGTTTCTCTCAAATGAATTAAGTTCCTCTTGCATGGCATTAATCGAAAACTTATGATTAAAAGCATCTTCAACATTCTTAGGTTCTATTTGTGAAATAAAAGCTACATTTGCTGCTATTTCAGAATCTTTAAGAGAAGAGCGTGTACTTACACCTTTTGATATGTCACCTATAATGAGTGTCTCTGGATGATCAGGTAAGAACTTCAATAATTCAAATCTATGAGTCAGATCTTCTACAGGACTCTTATCAGTTCTTGCTTGTACATTTTCATCATCATTGTCGCTAGATCTGTGACTATTGAGCTCATCAAAAGTAACGTTAATGGATTCTTCAGCAATCATAGATTTTTTATTGAAAATTCTATATCCCTTAATCTTAGCAGCATATCCGAGAAATATCCCTTTATCTGCTTTAGAGTCGAACTTTTCCAAGTTGTCCTTAGTGTTCAGGATAAAACAACGACATCCAAAAACTTTAAAATAAGAAATGTCTGGAATCCTTCTGAACTAAAGTTCATAAGGTATTTTCTTCGAGATTGGTCGAATTAACACCCTATTTAAAACATGACAGGCTGTACTAACAACTTCTGCCCAAAAATATTTAGGAAGATTATGCTGATTCAGCATGACTCTAACTATCTCGCTTAGAGTACGGTTCTTCCGCTCCACAACACCATTCTATTTATGAGGAGTTCTAGGACAGGAAAATTTATGGTAATATCCACTATCATCACAAAACTTTTTAAAATCAGTATTTACAAATTCGCCACTATGATCACTTCGGATACGAGTAATCATGAAACCTTTTTCGTTTTGTACCTTTTTACAAAATAACTGAAAATCAAAAATAGCATCACTTTTGTTTGATAAAAGTATACCCAAGTAAAACGAGAGAAATCATCAACAATAACAAAGGCGTAGAGCTTACCGCCAAGAGTAGCGACTCTATTAGGACCGAATAAATCCATATGTATCAACTGCAAAGGTCTAGAAGTACTTACAGCGTTGATGGATTTAAATGTAGACCTACGTGCTTTGTTCTTTTCACAGTCAGCACATGCCATATCTCTCTTGAACGGTATCTCGGGGAGTCTTTTTACCAACTTCTTAGTGCTCAGTCGTGAGATAGTGTCCATATTAGCATGTCCTAGTCTCATATGTCATAGCCAGCTTTCATCTAGGTTATCTACTAGGCATCTTCCTGTATTGCTAGTACTCTTCAGAATGAAAACATAAATATTATCTTATCTAATCCCTTCATATATGGGATTACCAGATGACATATCATATATGGTACATTTGTCTTTTACAAAGTTGATACCAGAACAATTATCAGCCAAGTGACTTATGCCTAATAGGTTATGTTTCAATTCTGTAACTAGACAAACATCTTTTATTACAAGATATGGAGATATACCAACAGTACGATTTCCAATGATATCATCTCTTAGGTTATTTCCAAAGGAGACGTATCCTTCTTTCTTCATCGATAGCGTGGCAAACAAAGATGCATCACAACTCATGTGCCGCGAATATCCACTATCGAGGATCCACTTACTTTTAGCATGAGAGGGTTGAGGGTCCACCTACAAAACAAGTAGATGAATCCTTTGATACCCATTTACTGAAGGGTCCATATTGATTAGTCTTAGTTCTCCAAAATAATATGCGATTGTCAATAAGTTTTCTTGCTAAACAATACTGTGATATGTGTCCATGAGTTCCACAGTATGTGCAAGTAAGTTTTGAAAATGTGTTAGTGGAATTTTTGTTGACATGCATATGTGGTTTCTTTGAAAACCTATTAGTGAAAGCATGGTGATATTTGCGTTTCTTACGTGCTTTCTGTGTTTTAGTCCTCTTAGGTGTATGCTTAGCATTAGGACTAAACTTAGGCTGTGTCACAGGTATTGCCTGTTTGCCTAACTTGATTTCTAACTTTTTAGAAACCGCATAAGACTCTTCATATTTTGCAGTCATATCTATGAGCCTTTGTTCTGTGACTAAGTGCTTCTTCTTCTCATGTCATATAACTCTTGTATTTTGACATAGTCTCTTTCTTTCTTTTTAATTTTGAGGATAGCCTCTTGATAGTCTACTTTAAGCTTGGCTATCTCTTTCGTGTTACTGGTAGTAGACGTCTTTTTAATGTCTTCAATGAGACTAGACAGTCTAGCTACTTCGGTTGTGCATACCTTAACCTCTTTTTGAGATTGCTTATAATTTTCAAGCACATTTTTGGGTTCTTCAAGTAGTTCACTAAAGGCATTTTCTAATTCATCGAAAGTAAAATCGTCATACAAAGGATTTGAGGATACCTTATCAAATGCCATAAGACAGACATTGGCATTTTCGTAGGGTCTGCCTTCTTCCTCTATATCATGGCATCGCTTTCACGCCAGATACTAGTATTTGTATACTTTCGACTAGTTGTTGCTTTTCTGCTTGATCTTGATCTATCGTATGGACTGATTTTCTTTAAAGTTGGACAATCCTTCATATGCCCTGATTCTTGCATCCAAAGCATATTGTTTCTTCTTTATTGCTTTCTTGGATATCTTTTTTCCTTCTGTTTGATTTTTCAAACTTTAGGAATTTTTTGAAGTTTTTCACTAGTAGGGCTTGTTCATCACCACTTGATGATTCTTTCTCAGAATCATTGCATATTGACTTTCTTGTTTGAGCTTTAAAGGCGATAGATTTTTCTTTGGGGTAGCTTATTCAAACTCTTACAGATCAAGCTCATGGGTCATGAGCTTGCCCATAAGTATTTCCAAAGACATGGTGGTGAGATCGTTTTCTTCAATGATTGTTGTTGCCTTTGGGTTCCTGTTCTTGGTTAGAGCCCGTAGCACTTTTATGATCTTCTCGTGATTACTGTAATCCTTACCAAGAGATTGCAAAGGATTAGTAATATCAAGAAAATGAGAGAACATCTGTGTAATTGATTCACCAGATTTTATTTTAAAATATTCATATTCCTGTGTTAGTCTGCTGATTTTGGATTCCTTCACTTTGGAAGTACCTTCAAGAGTGACCTCAAGAAGTTTCTAAATCTCATGAGATGCCTTACAGGTTGAAATTCTATTGAACTCTATTTTGTCAGTTGCACAGAACAGTGCGTTGATGGCACGAGCATCTAGACTAGCCTTTGCTTTTTAGCCTTTGTATATTTGTCATGAGGCTTGTCTACAAGCACGCCATCAACTACTGTAGGTGTCGGTTTCTTATAACCGTCAACTACTATAGGCCAAAGATCAATGTCAAGATACTTTAAAAAGAATGTCATTCGTGTTTTCCAGTAAGTATAGTTTGTACCATCAAATACTAGGGGTCTATTTGTGGATTGCCCTTCACCGTTGAATATTGATTTTATGGCTGCCATATATACTCTCTAAGGTTTGTTATATTAGAATATAACCCGCTTTGATACCAATTGTAGGACCGTGGAGCACTTCTAGAGGGGGTGAATAGAGTGAGTGCGAGTGCAGCGAAAAATAATCCCTAATTTAAAAATGAAAAACAGATAACTATGGCAGTAAATAAAGAGACAATAAATAGATATAGCAAGAGATAGAGAGATCAAACTCAGTGACACAATGATGTATACTTGTATCCCTTTGAGAGGACTAATCCAGTCTCGAGTACTCTTGCTCGATATTAATCTACTAAGGTACAAGCTAATTAAGAGCTTGCAGTCTCTTACAATACCGTGCTTGGTGACAAGTGCACGACCGACTTCACAACACCGTGCTTGGTGACGAGCGCATAACCGGCTCCGAAAACAGAGATAGTTTCTGAAATTTGAACAACCTCTTTACAACTCTTAAGAACCAAAAGACTCTAGATCAAATATATATTACTGGTTTTTGGCTAAGAGATGTGTAGGTGAAATATGAAAGCTTTAGATCAAATGAAAACACTTATTGAAGAGAGAAGAGAAGATAAATGGATTGAGTGATTTGAAATAAAAAATTCTCTTCTATTTAAAGGTGTTTTCGAGGTCCAAACTCGGACAGAATTCGGGCATAGTTCCGTTGCAAAGATTTTGCAAACGTACATTGCATGCAGATTTGGAGGCAACAAATATTTAAATTCAAACTGACCGAACTCGGTTAGTGTTCGGATGGAACTCAGACTGAATTCGGCTTGAGTTCTATCTCAGTAAAAATGTAAAATATTTGTCAAATTTTGTTGCACAAAGTGAATAATATTTTTCGTAAGTAGACTTCGGATGGGTAGGCTGTATAGGAGAGTGGATATGATTAACCTAAGCCAGTAGTATCCAGTCGATCTTATAATTTATATCCTAGACCCAATAAAGATAAAATACATAATAAATTTGTAAAATGACTCGGACTGATTGTGGACACACACAAAAAGAAGAAGAAACGATGTCTTTTCTTTATTGGTGCAAGGCACCACAAATCGAGTACGCCTAAGAGATCCTACGCTGAGGATCCCCGAGTACAAAAAAAGAATTCTGGAAAATGAGACGATGGAGATCGAGTGGCAGTTGCTCCTTTACTCCGTTGACACTCCGATTACAAAAGTTCGAGAAAAGTTAAGAGAATTGCTAACTCTCGGCTCACTGGCAAGAAGTGCAGCAATTTGGCTCTTGAAAATACTCTCCGTTCTCGATTTTAAAGAGGGATGAGACCCCTTTTTATAGTCGTTCTTGAGCTGGAATGATGTTATGCGCCCACATAAGAAAATATACTGGTTTTCATGTGGGCGCATAGTCCTGTCTTGGGCGCATAGGGTGTAGTCGAATGCAAGCTGCGAGATCGTGGGTTGGTCGTGGTGTTGACTTGGCCGTATGCTTCGGTGCACGACTGCTCGTGGAGACTGACGTGGCCGTACGCTTCGGTGCACATTTTGATCATGGCTTTGACCGAGTCAGGCTTGGGCACATAGCCCTATTTCAAGCTATGCGCCATCCTTCACAGGGTGGCTTGGGTGCATAGAGCTTTACAGGGTGACTTGGGCGCATGCGAGTTCACTTGGGCGCATATGTCCTCGTTGGCTTGGGCCCATAAGGCTTTATTGTTGAAATTTTCATGCTTCCACAAGACCCCCTTCAATGTTTTCATACTTGAACGAGTTCGGAATACTTTGAAAGAAGCATGGACCATCTTTTCGTGATGTAGTGGGCGCATAGCACGACTCTCTCTTTGGGCGCATAGCGTCTAGCCAGCATGTCAAAGAGACGACTATTGAGATCTTCCTCAAAAATCTGAACTGACAGATTCATCGGGGTAGAATTTGAAGAGGTCCATCCTTCATACGTCATCAACGTCAGTAAGTGGCAGTCGCATAGTGTACAAGAGTCTAGATCTTTACGTGGGCGCATAGGCCATTGTGGGCGCATAGCGCGCAATGGGCGCATAGGCACATAGGAAATAGTGGGCGTATAAGAAGTGGCCCATGCCTATAAATAGGGTCTGAAGGAGAGAGAAAGTTCATTATTCTCTCTTAGAACTTTCAAAAAGACTCTCCGTCTCCTTTCTTTACGAACCATGCCTCCCAAGGTCGCCAAGAGATCTGCGAAGGGGCTGCGCCGAGTGGCTCTCCTCCTGCGACAGCATCCTGACCAGTCCAGGATCCGATTCTGGGTGAGGCCACGCCTCAAAAATAAACTCTCGAGCGTTAATTTGCGACACTCGAACTTTTCTTCTGCCTGGGCGCATGCGCCTAAGGCAACATACTTCTGTTGGCATTCTTATGCGCCCACAGAAGTCATGCACCAACACTCTGGTGTGCTATGCACCCACATATTGCCATGCTATGTGCCTACATGCTGTTTGCATGTTATGCACCCACGTACTGCTGTACGTTTATGCGCCCACATGTTTGTTTTGGGTGCATAGTCCTTTGGGCACATAGCCCTTTGGGTGCAAAGCCCTTCGGGCGCATAAGAGCCCTTCAGCACTTAGTTTTTCCTGCAGTTTCTGAGTCTGACTTTCTCTTCTGTCTTTGCTTCTTACAGCATCCATGCCGAAGGCTGAGACTGTTGTGAAGGAGAAGATGCTGCCTTCTTTCATCAAACAAGAGTCACCGTTTATTAAGGAGGATGTGATACCAAAAATTGAGGTAAAAGAAGAGTTGGCGCCCATCGGGGAGGGAATTACTCCCAAGATTGAAGCTGCTGTAAAGGAGGAGCCCAAGTCTGAGGGTAGTAGCACTGGAAGTTCTGACACTCCTGCCCTGGCCGAAGACCTTAATCAAATAGATCCTTCATATGCAAATGGTTAAGAGAATGGTATATGCCTCGACACGACTAGGATCCATGGGTTCCCAAAAATGTCCGTATTTTGTTTTGGTATTTCTGTCTGTCTTTAGCTGTGGTTTATGTTTTGCTCCTTTTGGACATCAATGTAATCCTTTACTTCTTGTCCATATGAAGAGATGAAATTTTTTTGGTTTGATCATGAGATGTGGTCCTGTGAATGTAACTGATTTTGAAACAACAACAAAAATAGAACACATTCACTCCATTTTTTTTGCTTGTGATATCTGTGGTGCTTGTATTAGAGGGCCTAATACAGCATTTGTGTAAACGGTATCCCGCTGGAGGACCCCTCTCTTTTTTTGTTTGGACCTATTGCCCTTTTGTGCATCTGGGAATACGAGCAAATAGATTTGAAACAAAACCCAACAGAGGTAATATGGACGTGATAGGTTTTGTGGTCTTGACACCGTGTCTTTTATCCCGGGTTGGGTACATGTGTCAAGTCGGAAGACTACCGGTATCAAAGATAATGTGGACGTGACACATGATAATCAAGAGTGGTTTTTGGTGGAATGGATTTTCTTATCAGGTTCGGCTTCTTGTTAGGTATCCCTCCCTGGAGCGGAAGAAACTCTCCAAGCCTCCTCTCTGATGACATCCACTAAAGATGAGGAGATGGCCCAGGAAGTCGTCAAAGTTTTCTACTCTATGCTGAAAGTGAAGCTTCCTGGAGTTCTGAATCGAAATGCTGTCTTTGGCCCTGTGAAGGCTGTTGCCGAATGCCAAGTGGCAGCCCTCAAGAGCATTGTCAGTTATGAAGAGTGGGCCAATACTCTGAAGAAAGTTCTGAATGACGTGGATGGTCAGGTGGCCAGGTTCCGGGATACCAAGCAGCGGAGCCCGACGTCGCTATTTCGCACAGAAGACGAGGCTTTGATCACGGCTCTTGCGGAGGAGAAGGTCACATTCCAGGCAAGGAAGGATGCCCTAGTTCGAGGGATCGACGAATTGGCTGACCAGTATAGTCAGTTCAATACTGCAAATGAGGCACGTGCTGCCTCGAAGAATAAACTGGTTGTGCAGATCACCGAGAAGTATAATCATATTGTGCAGATCCAGAACGAGATTGCCCAACTGGAAGCCGACTTGAGGGCAACAACATCTGAGCAGAAGGATTATTTGGCTCAGGCTGCCATGACCGTCACCACTTCTGCCCATTTAGAAGAACAGCTGGCGAAGTTAGAGGGAGAGCATCTGAGTCTAATCCTTTTCGATGATGAAGCTGCTCGTCAAGAAGAGGCGCACCGTCGAGCTATCGCAAAGTCTGAAGCTGAAATCGCGGCTCTAAGGGACAACATCAATCGCCTGTATATCCCTTAGATTCTTTGTAACTCTTTTTTTTCCAGCCTTCACGGCTCTTGTACCTTTTTCCGTCTCTTGATAGACGTTCAAGTAAAGAATAAATAATCTTTTCAAGGTGAATGTGGTTTTGTGAAATATCAGATCTAGAGGTAATGTGGACGTAGCAAGGATATTTATGGTGGGTATTCCGCTGGGAAATTTTGATGTGGACCTATTATCCATTTTATATTCATGTTTTTTTAATATACATAATAAGTTGAACGAAGCTACTAGTATAGGTAATATGGACGTGATAGCAGAGGATGTTCTATATCTGACCAGAGGTAGTGTGGACGTGGAATGATATATAACGTTAGGTGGGAGTGGATAATTCAGAGGTAATATGGACGTGATTATCCATGATGAATGCTTTGCTCAGAGGTTATATGGACATAGCAAAATATTTTGTAATCATTCTACTGGGGAAATTATTATCGAAAAACAACTCAGAGGTAATAGGGACGTGACTTGTTTTCGTCAAACCGAGTTTGGACAGAGTCAAAAACAGGAATAATTCCACTGGGGAAATATTTTAGAAGACCTATTATCCAAGGCGTATTCAAGACTCTTGAAATACGGATAATAGTTAGATAATTTTTTTTTGAATCACATAAACATCGCACTGTACATTTACATGACTGAACATATGTGAACATTATGTAAAAAAGGTTACACATAGTATTTCTTCAGGAACTTGCCGTTGATAGGCATCATAAGCAAGTCACCATCAGGCTTAGTTAGTCGGTATGCACCGTCAGAATACACTGATTCTATGATGAAAGGACCCTCCCATTTAGGCTAATTTTTTTTTCGTTTTGTGTGTCATGACCATTGGTCTTCTCACTGCTAAGACTGGATCACCGACATGGAAGATTCTTTCCTTTACCTTTTTATTGAAGGCTCTGGAAAGGCGTGCTTGGTATAGCTCAATACGCTGCTGAGCAAACAAGCATTTTTCGTCTAGCGCTTCGAGCTCCTGGAGTCGCAGACGGTAGCTTTCTTCGGTAGTCAACTCGCTGGCTAAGGCTACTCGAAGAGAATGAACCTAGATTTCTAGGGGAAGAACTGCTTCGCTCCTATAAACCAGAGAGAATGGCGTGCTGCCTATTGGAGTCCGGACCGTTGTACGATCTTCCCATAAACATTCACCGAGCTTCTCATTCCAATCGCGCTTGTTTGAAGACATGAACTTCTTGAGAAGTTTAATGATGGTTCTATTGAAGGCTTCTGCTTGCCCATTAGCCGTTGGATTGTAGGCAGTAGAGGCTACGTTCTGGATTCGGTTCCTATTGCAGAACCGATAGAATGCATGGCTTACGAATTATGGACCATTGTCATGGATGATCCTGCGAGGTAGGCCGAAGCGGTTTATAATGTGATGTTTGATAAAACTAATCACGTTTGACGCCTTTACTTCAGTGAGCGGTATGCTTCTGCCCATTTGGAGAAGTAGTTGGTTATGGTTAGAATGAACCGATGTCCTCTGGAAGATGGTGGGCTGATTGGTCCTATGACGTCCATGTCCTAGGCTTCAAAGGTGTAACGCCCCAGTCCCAAAATACGTAGGACTAGGAACGTAGACATGCCAGCTGTATTCTTACGAAGTATACTCCAATATATGGAAGCCTCGCATAAATACATAAGCTGTAAAATGCAGTAGAACCATAACTAATCTCATCCACATAAAATAAATAAATAGAAGATCTCATATAATCAACTATGAAATTGTCATTTGGTACATGTAGTTGGGTGGAGACAAATCCACTACCAACTATGAAAAGAAATACATCATAAGCCAAAAAAAAGATTTTGGCGAGCGAAGCGAAGACGATCCAAGTGCAATCATTCTCGAGATATAGCAATGAACGCGGCTAGAGCTAAAGCACCTGCGAAAGACAAAAGCACACACCTGGAGAGATAACCAGGTCCTCAGAGGGACGTAACAAGACACATAATATCATGCCATATAAACTAAATTAATATTGCTCAAATAAATAAGTCAATCGAATTATAACATGTTCCAATACGCACCTACTGAACGAGCGTACCATCCCCCCAACCAAACAAGGACAAGAGATGGTAAACTAATTTACGGTAACGTATCTTCCCATGTTATGAATCCAATATGGTATCCGGACCCCAACAAGGTTCAATACTTCTCATCGAAGTAGTAAGTCACACATACAACCAAACAAGGACAAGATGTGACGAACTAATTCGCGATAAGTTATTGTTCCAAGCCACGGTCAGATACAAGTACCCAAACCAGAAGTACTCGTACCTAACGGATAAAGGTAGCCTATCCAATCTAAGTGAATTGTAGTTAAGAACAATCCTTCCTACGCATGGGTCCTGGCTAAATAGGATCGGCGTAGTCCCCCTTGGGCACCAGAGGCCCCATCAGTAAGAGCATGACATTCCGCAGAATCGTCAGTGGCCGTCAGTAATCTTGGGTCATCAACCGCGTATCTCCAGTGGAGAGTCCGGGTCACAAGGGAAGTGCATCGAAGGCCATACGCTAAGGAATTGTCCTCCCCGCCCAATGCCTACTGTGTTGTACCCACAACACCAACCACTATAACCGCTAAGTCAAACTAGCATGCAACTTCTATTAGCGGTTATTCCTATCGCACGGCTTATACGTACTGGTGGCCAGCCAATCACGCACTTCCGTGTCCTACATGCGACACACAACTTTATGTTACAACGTGTCAAGGCCAATGAATGCAACACACAAGGTGGTCCCTTAAATCTTGGTTTAATTTGTAAAAATAATACACAGCAGGAAATATAAATGAACAGTAAGTTCTAACAGGTTATGCCATGTATCACAGTTTATTTTACATAAAGAAAATAATGCATGAAATATGAGCTAAAATAAATAAACAGCAAATGGCAAGGTGTCTTGCCTGGTAGAGCGCCTGGTGTGCTGCGATGATCAATATGGCATGAACCGTGACTTCGATGCAACAACTGTACATGGTGACCTCGGGTGGTGACACGAACAGTTCCATTGGGTCCAGAAGGGTTAAATTGGCTAGGGTCGAGAGAAGGAAGGACGGAATTGGTAGGAGGATAGGAATAATGGGCTTAGTCATGGAAAGGAAAAATCAAAGGAGAAATGATAAATAATATAGGTACAACTATTTGGAAATACTTATAATATTTGAAAACTATATTTTTATTATTAAAATAATATTTATGGAAAAAGACTTACAGTCAAGAAAAATCATTTTTGGCTAAAACTCTAAGTTCGTCGAAAAATAGAATTGTTAGAAACTATATTATAATAGTAAATATAATAATTTAGATATTTATTTTAAAAGTAACTAAGAAATTAGTTTAATATTAGGAACTATATTCTTATTGCCGAAATAGTTCAATGATATAGAAATTGATGGAGGATTTTAAGGCCACAGTTATGTAGGCTAAGTCAAAAATAATATTTATATATTTTACAAGAAAATTTTGAAAGAATTGGTCATTCATGATAAAATACCACAAAAATCTATTACTAGTAATAATTACGAAAATCTCTAGAACTTACTTTAATAAAATATAATAATAATGGTAAAATCGAAAATGTTAAATGTGATGTTAACAATAATAATATAATAGAACAAAAACAAAATAGCAATAATAGTTAATACTAATAACAAAAAACTTTATTAATCATGATATTAGTAAAAAAACTACTAATAATAATAATAGTATTATTATCAAAAATAAAACAGCAGATAATCTTCTCGGTTTAGAAACCAGAACAAACAAACATCCAAAAAAATTTAATAACAATAATAATAATAATAATAATAATAATAATAATAATAATAATAATAATAATAAAATTACTAAAAGATACTAACCTTACCAAGAAACAGAAACAAATAAGTAAATAATGATTAAAAATAAAAAAACAAACAAAAACATAACATCACTGTTGTCTTCTTACAGAAGACTAAAGCAAAAAAAAAGGAACCTAAGGAGAGAGAGAGAAAGAAAATCGAAGGGGGAGATCGAGAGCGGTTTGGGAGAGGGTGAAGGCGAGGTGATCGCCGGGGCGTGCTAGTCCAGGCGGCGGAGCGGAGGGTTACCGGAGAGGGTTTGGGTGAAGTCGGCCACGGTGGAGGGGACGACGACTAGGGCGGCGGAGTTTGAGAGGCGACGAGGGTCCTCGAGCGCGGTGGCGCTCGACGCTACCAAGCTGGAGCCGGCGGAGCAGAGCGGCGGCAGGGTGCGGTTAGCACCGGCGGAGCGCTGGGAGAAGGAGCGGGGCGGTAAGCGGGCTGATTGGTCGGCGGGGTTCACCGGAGAAGGAGACCAGGCGGACACGGCGCACGGAGGGCGGACGGTTCCACCAGCCACGCCGGACGCGTGCGGAGGAGATCGGGGTTCCGGCGGCGGTCGACTCGGGTGAGGTTAGGGTTACGGTTTTTATTTCTTTTTTTCTGTTCTTTTTCTGGTGACGGGTTGGCCCTGGCCGGAGTTGGCTACGGCGGTGGCTGGGACTGTGGTGACGGGGGTCGTGATGGTGGCGGTGTCCGAATTTGGGTGATGGTTGGGGCGTCGGTAGGCAGAGGCGAGGTGAGGAGGTGGTCGGTTGTGCGGAGGGTGGTGTCGACAGCAGTGGTGCTGTATGGTTCCGGGCGGTAGTGTTGGTGAATGGTGAAGTCGGGGAGGAAACTGCTGGTGGCGGTGGTTACGGCTGAGTCGGAAGGTCGGAGGACCGGGTGCGCGGTATGGGGAACGGTCTGCGTGGCTGTGGCGAGGTCGATGTCGGTGGTCGTGGTGTTGGCAGTGAGGTCGGGGGAAAGGGAAAGTGCTGCTGTGGGGTGTTCGGATTGGGTTAGGCTAGAAAATTTACGGTGTCGGGGTTTGTCCGGCACGAGAGATAAATGTATGTGTAAAAAAATATGGAATAAGATTATGGTCGGAAGAGGACACGGACACGAGGCACGCACCATTGGTTTGTGGAATTTGATGGATGAATAATGAATTAGAGGAGTACCTGCCTATTTATAGGATGTGGGAATTCCCAATTAGATAATGATTAGGATTGTTTAAACCCAAATTAGATAAATCAATCTATTAAATTAAATCAATGAAATCAAATCTAAATCCAAATCCAATTAAATCCAATTTAATTCCCTAAGTTTAAAATCAAATCAATAATTCAAATTTCAATATTAACTATTTAAATAAATACATAAATTCAAATCAATATTTAAATCTCCACAATAAATAAATAAAATATGCTTTCCAAAAATACTAATAATATAAATTTCAAAAATTACATTATTATTTAAAATAAACTAATAAATAATTACTAAATATGTAAATAGGTACAAATGATGTTATCATAATTATGCTTTTCTAGCATACAAATAAAAATATTATTTATTATTAATAATTGTGAAAAATGTAAGGCTTTATAACAAAATAACAAACTTGGCAATTTTTGGAACGATAACAAAATAATTATTATGTATATTATTTTGAAAGTACAAAAATAGAAAAATAATATTTTCAAAAATATGTACGCTCGCACATAATCGCACTCGTCGAACAAAAATAAAATTTCGTGCACGACATACAATATAACTACGCGACACACAATACAAAATTTTAATTCAGTACCAAATTTAATAATAAATAAAAAAAATTAGTAAAAAATTTAGGGGTTTTACATCCTACCCAACTTAAAAGAATTTCGTCCTCGAAATTAAGAGGACGTAGGGGGATGAGAGGACACAAGGGGTATTGATGAGGAACAATCGATAACAAAATCACGTCGCAAGAAATTGCGGTCTAGATCATAGAAAAATATAATACGGTATGGTCATGGGGACTGAATGAGGGTCACGATTAATAGAACGAAAAAGATTCGCTTTAATTAAGCGATTAGAGGGTCTTGATAAGGTCGAGTAGTTTAGGATGAAGATATAGCAACATTGACTGAGAATGGTCATAGCCGATAGGAAGGCTAAAGGAAGTTCTAGTATAACGCTTTCGTCCTCCTAAAATAGGTGAAGGCGAAAGCAATAAAGAGTTCGAAGGAGGCGTTATCGAATACGAATACGTGATTCAAAGACGATCGAATAATTCCAAAGGAATTGTCAAGGCAGTCGTGGATGGGACTCTAGAGGACAAGCTTAACTATGTTCCCATCCACGTAGAATAATAGGCAAAAGCGAACCAAAGTGTACTCGGTTGATCAGACCATCCTACACCGGTTCTGATTAGACGCTATGTTAGTGGAAATTCTTCCAATAACATATGTCATGAACAAGCTTGATAAAGATTTGAGCTTGCAAAAACTAGGCTACATTAGCATCATTAGTCTAGATTGTAAAAATATAGGCACGAGATTAAGATTGAAATAAGAATAAATATGAATAGTCTAAGAGTCAAAAAGGATCTAAGTTTTGTTTATTCCTATACCGTCATTCTACGGTTTATTTACCAAGGCTCGGTTGACCAAATGGGTTAACTTCCTCTAGTCTCTATGGTATAGATAATACCATTTGTATTCCCTTAATGGTCAAGGGTGTGTGGGGTATTCTACCCAACTTAAAGAATTAAGCTAAGGGTGTTTTGGGACAACTAACTAGTAGGGTCAATCTCTAGCAAGCACGAAGGGAAGATAAGAATAGGGATGGAAGGAAGCAAGCAAGATGCAATTGATGAGTCAAACGGTAGATAAAATCAAGGAAAGAGGTCAAGTATGTGGATGAGAGCCTAGACTTTTAATCCTATTCGCAGCCTTGCTTGGTACGGTAAAGTAACCAAACAATTTATCTTGACCTGCATGGGCCACCAAAAAAACATGTAACGCCCCAGTCCCAAAATACGTAGAACTAGGAACGTAGATATGCCAGCTGTATTCATACGAAGTATACTCCAATATATGGAAGCCTCGCATAAATACATAAGCTATAAAATGCAGTAGAACCATAACTAATCTCATCCACAGAAAATAAATAAATAGAAGATCTCATATAATCAACTATGAAATTGTCATTTGGTACATGTAGTTGGGCGGAGACAAATCCACTACCAACTATGAAAAGAAATACATGATAAGCAAAAGAAAGATTTTGACGAGCGAAGCGAAGACGATCCAAGTGCAATCATTCTCGAGATATAGCAATGAACACGGCTAGAGCTAAAGCACCTGTGAAAGACAAGAGCACACACCTGGAGGGATAACCAGGTCCTCAGAGTGACGTAACAAGACACATAATATCATGCCATATAAACTGAATAAATATTTCTTAAATAAATAAGTCAATCAAATTATAACATGTTCCAATACGCACCTACTGAACGAGCGTACCATCCCCCCAACCAAACAAGTACAGGAGATGGCAAACTAATTCACGGTAACGTATCTTCCCATGCTATGAATCCAATATGGTATCCGGACCCCAACAAGGTTCAATACCTTCTCATCGAAGTAGTAAGTCACAACTACAACCAAACAAGGACAAGATGTGACGAACTAATTTGCGACAAGTTATTGTTCCAAGCCACGGTCAGATACAAGTACCCAAACCAAAAGTACTCGTACCTAACGGATAAAGGTAGCCTATCCAATCTAAGTGAAATATAGTTAAGAACAATACTTCCTACGCATGGGCCCTGGCTAAATAGGATCGGCGTAGTCCCCCTTGGGCACCAGAGGCCCCATCAGTAAGAGCATGACGTTCCGCAGAATCGTCAGTGGCCGTCAGTAATCATGGGTCATCAATCCCGTATCTCTAGTGGAGAGTCCGGGTCACAAGGGAAGTGCATCAAAGCCCACACGCTAAGGAATTGTCCTCTCCGCCCAATGCCTACTGTGTTGTATCCACAACACCAAACACTATAACCGCTAAGTCAAACTAGCATACAACTTCTATTAGCGGTTATTCCTATCGCACGGCTTATACGTACTGGTGGCCAGCCAATCACACAATTTCGTGTCCTACATGCGACACACAACTTCGTGTTACAATGTGTCAAGGCCAATGAATGCAACACACAAGGTGGTCCCTTAAATCTAGGTTTAATTTGTAAAAATTATACACAGCAGAAAATATAAATGAACAGTAAGTTCTAACAGGTTATGCCATGTATCACAGTTTATTTTGCATAAAGAAAATAATGCATGAAATATGAGCTAAAATAAATAAACAACAAATGGCAAGGTGTCTTGCCTGGTAGAGCACCTGGTGTGCTGCGATAAGCAATGTGGCATGAACCGTGACTTCGATGCAACAACTGTACATGGTGACCTCGGGTGGTGACACGGACAGTTCCATTGGGTCCAAAAGGGTTAAATTGGCTAGGGTCGAGAGAAGGAAGGACGGAATTGGTAGGAGGATAGGAATAATGGGCTTAGTCATGGAAAGGAAAAATCAAAGGAGAAATGATAAATAATATAGGTACAACTATTTGTAAATACTTATAATATTTGAAAACTATATTTTTATTATTAAAATAATATTTATGGAAAAAGACTTACAGTCAAGAAAAATCATTTTTGGCTAAAACTCTAAGTTCGTCGAAAAATAGAATTGGTAGAAACTATATTTTAATAGTAAATATAATAATTTAGATATTTATTTTAAAAGTAACTAAGAAATTAGTTTAATATTAGGAACTATATTCTTATTGCCGAAATAGTTCAATGATATAGAAATTGATGGAGGATTTTAAGGCCACAGTTATGTAGGCTAAGTCAAAAATAATATTTATATATTTTACAAGAAAATTTTGAAAGAATTGGTCATTCATGATAAAATACCACAAAAATCTATTACTAGTAATAATTACGAAAATCTCTAGAACTTACTTTAATAAAATATAATAATAATGGTAAAATCGAAAATGTTAAATGTGATGTTAACAATAATAATATAATAGAACAAAAACAAAATAGCAATAATAGTTAATACTAATAACAACAAACTTTATTAATAATGATATTAGTAAAAAAAACTACTAATAATAATAATAGTATTATTATCAAAAATAAAACAGCAGATAATCTTCTCGGTTTAGAAACCAGCACAAATAAACATCCAAAAAATTTAATAACAATAATAATAATAATAATAATAATAATAATAATAAAATTACTAAAAGATAATAACCTTACCAAGAAACAGAAACAAATAAGTAAATAATGATTAAAAAATAAAAAAACAAACAAAAACATAACATCACTGTTGTCTTCTTACAGAAGGCTAAAGCAAAAAAAAATGAACCTAAGGAGAGAGAGAGAAAGAAAATCGAAGTAGGAGATCGAAAGTGGTTTGGGAGAGGGTGAAGGCGAGGTGATCGCCGGGGCGCGCTAGGCCAGGCGGCGGAGCGGAGGGTTACCAGAGAGGGTTTGGGGGAAGTCGGCCACGGTGGAGGGGACGACGACTAGGGCGGCGGAGTTCGAGAGGCGGCGAGGGTCCTCGAGCGCGGTGGCGCTCGGCGCTACCATGCTGGAGCCGGCGGAGCGGAGCGGCGGCAGGGTACGGTTAGCGCCGGTGGAGCGCTGGGAGAAGGAGCGGGGCGGTCAGCGGGCTGATTGGTCGGCGGGGTTCACCGGAGAAGGAGACCAGGCGGACACGGCGCACGGAGGGTGGACGGTTCTACCAGCCACGCCGAACGCGTGCGGAGGAGATCGGGGTTCCGGCGGCGGTCGACTCAGGTGAGGTTAGGGTTAGGGTTTTTATTTCTTTTATCTCTGTTCTTTTTCTGGTGGCGGGTTGGCCCTGGCCGGAGTTGGCTACGGCGGTGGCTGGGACTGTGGTGACGGGGGTCGTGATGGTGGCGGTGTCCGGATTTGGGTGATGGTTGGGGCGTCGGTAGGCAGAGGCGAGGTGAGGAGGTGGTCGGTTGTGCGGAGGGTGGTGTCGACAGCAGTGGTGCTGTGTGGTTCTGGGCGGTGGTGTTGGTGAATGGTGAAGTCGGGAAGGAAACTGCTGGTGGCGGTGGTTACGGCTGAGTCGGAAGGTCGGGGGACCGGGTGCGCGGTATGGGGGATGGTCTGCGTGGCTGTGGCGAGGTCGATGTCGGTGGTGGTGGTGTTGGCAGAGAGGTCGGGGGAATGGAAAAGTGCTGCTGTGGGGTGTTCGGATTGGGTTAGGCTAGAAATTTTACGGTGTCGGGGTTTGTCCGCCACGAGAGATAAATGTATGTATAAAAAAATATGGAATAAGATTATGGTCGGAAGAGGACACGGACACGAGGCACGCACCATTGGTTTGTGGAATTTGATGGATGAATAATGAATTGGAGGAGTACCTGCCTATTTATAGGATGTGGGAATTCCCAATTAGATAATGATTAGGATTGTTTAAACCCAAATTAGATAAATCAATCTATTAAATTAAATCAATTAAATCAAATCTAAATCCAAATCCAATTAAATCTAATTTAATTCCCTTAGTTTAAAATCAAATCAATAATTCAAATTTCAATATTAACTATTTAAATAAATACATAAATTCAAATCAATATTTAAATCTCCACAATAAATAAATAAAATATGCTTTCCAAAAATTCTAATAATATAAATTTCAAAAATTACATTATTATTTAAAATAAACTAATAAATAATTACTAAATATGTATGTAGGTACAAATAATGTTCTCATAATTATGCTTTTCTATCATACAAAGAAAAATATTATTTATTATTAATAATTGTGAAAAATGTAAGGCTTTATAACAAAATAACAAACTTGGCAATTTTTGGAACGATAACAAAATAATTATTATGTATATTATTTTGAAACTACAAAAATAGAAAAATAATATTTTCAAAAATATGTACGCTCGCACATAATCGCACTCGTCGAGCAAAAATAAAATTTCGTGCACGACATACAATACAACTACGCGACGCATAATACAAATTTTAATTCAGTACCAAATTTAATAATAAATAAAAAAAATTAGTAGAAAATTTAGGGGTTTTACAAAAGGGCCAAGATGCTGTCGTCGGGTGTACAAACTCCGAAGGTTGATGAATGAAATCGGCGTGAAGCTGACAAACTCTACACTTTTTTGTATATTCAACAACATCTGCTATCATCGTGGGCCAATAATAACTCATTCGTTTGAGGCGATCTTGTAATTTGGGGCCCGGTTTATGTGCACCACAAACACCATCGTAAGCCACCCGGAGTGCATGTTTGGCTTATGTGTCTGATAAACATCGTAATAGTAGCCCATCGTAGGAGCGTCGGTACAACATCTTGGTAGCTGTGTCGTAGTAAAATCTGAGGGATCGTCTTTGGATAGATACTGCTTCCTTCGGGTCCTCAGGAAGGATTCCATAGACGGCGTAGTCTATGAAAGAAAATCTCTAGTCTCTAATATTGACGTTTGTTTCCGTTGTGTAACTGTGATGAATATGCAAGGCATTTTTACACAGAATAGTTCTCGACCAGACACTGTGATCGACTGCTGAGGATTGGTAGGGACGGTCAAGGAAGCAGCGAGACCGGCTAGAGCATCTGCTTCTATATTCTATAATCGAGGCACGTGCTCGATGAAGAATCCGACGAAAGTAGATGCCAACTCGATTGTTGCTCTGTGATAAGGGATGAGATCTTCGTGATGGACTTTATAATCCCCTCAGACCTGACTAATTATTAGCTTGGAATCGCCTTAGGCTTCTTGATAGTCAACTACCAGTTGTTTTGCCAGTTGTAGGCCGATTAATAGGGTATTATATTCGGCCACGTTGTTGGTGCATGATTCCACGAGAGAATATGCACGATGAATAACCAGATGATCAGGTGACACGAGCACGACGCCAACTCTGGCCACAATATTTTCTTTTGGTCTTGTTCTCGATGCACCGTCAAAGAACATTCGCCAAATGGGGATTTCTTCAGTTTCAGTGTTAGACTCCACTACTTCATCGGGGTTTTCGTCGTAGAGTTTGGAAGATTCTGGCACCGGATGAGCTGCTAGGAAATCAGCTAATGCTTGGCCTTTTACTGCCTTCTGAGGAACGAAGAGCATATCGTATGGAGTCAACAGCATTGCCTATGTAGCTAAACGGGAATTAAGAGAACTCGATTTAGTCATGAGTATTCTGAGAGGATTGACTTTGGATATGATGTGGATAGTCTATCCAGACACATAGTGGCGTATCTTCTGGATGGCAAATACCAGAACAAGGCATTCCTTCCCCATTGGTGTGTATCTGTGTTCGGCACCCACCATTATGCGGCTGAGGTAGTAGATTGCCTGTTCATGGCCGCCTTCATTCTTTTGAGCTAATAGGGTACGAAGAAAATGGTCCATAGTGCGGACATATAGTAAGAAGGGCTTTCCATTATTGGAGCTACTAATACTGGGGGGCTTATAAGATACTTTTTGATGTCGTCGAATACGCGTTGACATTGTTCAGTCCAGACGAAAGATACGCCTTTCTTCATGAGCTGAGTGAATGGTTGACACCTTCCAGAAAGGTTCGAAACTAATCGTCTGATGTAGGCTAGCCTTCCTTGTAGTCCGCATAGCTCTTTGAGGTTTCTTGGAGGATGCATATCGAAGATAGCCTTCACTTTCTCTAGGTCAAGATGTATACCCTTTGAAGTGATGACGAAACCAAGGAAGTTGCCACTGGAGACTCCCAGAAAAGACTTGGTTGGATTCATCTTGAGTTGGTGTGCACGCATTAGTTCGAACACCGTTCTCAAGTCTTGGAGGTGGTTACCCTTGAGACAACTTTTAACTGCGATATCATCTACATAGAACTCCACAGTTTTGCATAAATGATCGTAAAAAATTATGTTCATGGGTAGTTGGTATGTCGCCCCTGCATTCTTTAATCCGAAGGGCATCACCGTATAGCATTATAACTCCAATGGTGTTCGAAAAGATGTGTGCTTCTCGTCATCGGGGAACATCTTGATCTGGTTGTAGCCTGAGAACCCATCCATGATAGACATCCGTTTGAAGCTGCAAGTATTATCGATCATTACGTCGGTGATCGGTAGAGGGAACTCATCTTTCGGGCATGCAGAGTTCAAATCACGGTAATCGATACAGACTCGAACTTTATCGTTCTTTTTTAGGACTGGAACGATGTTGGCGACCTAGTTAGGGTGTTGTTTTCGCAAATGAATCCACTGGCAATGAGCTTCTTGACTTTATTCTGGATGGTCTCCATGATATATGTTCAAAACATCGTTGTTGCTACTTCACTGCTTAGCTTTAGACAAATATTCAGGCGGTGCATAGCGACTTTAGGGTCCAGGCAAGACATGTCATCATAGTTCTATGCAAAGACATCGATGTATTCTCTTATAAGCTGTATAAAAGATTGGCGTTCATCGACAGTTAGACTTTTGTTGATGAAGATTGGATTAAAAGATGATTCATCTCGTAAATTGACTTGGACGAGTTCGTCTTCGATAGGTGGTTCACGTTGTTCGAAGCGCAGCTCCCACCTAGTATCCATCTTTTGAGCCCATTGTTCAAGCTGGATTGATTGGACATCGTCCGCAATTTGGTCAACGAAAACCATGTTGACGGACAGAGTTGCTTTGAACATGTCGCCAATGCTGGAGTCTGAGTCCCAGAGGAAGGAACCAGAAGAATGAGAACAACGATCTGCTTCATCATCTGATCTATCAGGAGTTGTTCGAGGAGTAACATAACCCAAACCAACACCGGTTCGTTGATAGTAGTTGTCGAGTTTGCCGGGAGGAGCAAAGTGCCGTATTGGCAACCATTGTCCTCGACCGTAATTTAGTCTCTGGTCGCTTTTGATGTCATATCCCATGTTCTGGATGATAATCTTGGCCTGCCAACTATACCGAAAAAGTTGCATTTTCCTAGAGTCATAGTCAGCTTCTGTGTTGTGCTTGGTAGAAGTAGAGTCCGGAACGAACTTTCTTTCGCCAATTATTCGACCGAAGATTATTAGTTCTTCATCCTTCTTTCTGGCTGGAACGATGAAGTAGTGGATATCTTCTAGGCAAACTTTTTCCCGCAGGTGAGGCGTCGTGACCGGCATGCAGAGGTGTGGTCCTATGCTGTGCTCTATAGCGTATATCGTATCTATGTAGTGGTTTACAGTTTGATAGACATCAGAGTAATTCAAAGATAAACCTTTACTAAAAAAATATGGAAGTTCTTCTTCAGGGATAACATCATCCGCTGAAGGTACATTATTATTGATGGAACTGGGGATTCCTAGGACCCTTTCTTTGGTGTGCGTATTGATCGATAGAAAGTTAAAAAGATCTAATACGTGTTCTAACCCTTCATAGGCGGAAACTAGGGTTCACGAATTATACCTGCGGCGGAAAGGAGACAAGTAATTCCTGGCAATCTCGAGTGGACGACCACAAGATCTTCTGCACGTATTCCTTCTTCGAGTTGGACATCGTGTGGGCGACGATCTCCCAACCTTTTCTTCTTCTTGGCATCCCCCTCTTTCTCTCCTTACGTGAATCACAAATTTAGAGAAAGTATTTTTATTTCTAATCAGTAATATGGCAGCCAGAGAATAGAGGATATATATAGGCTACGGCAGGAACCATGAGGAGAAATTAGGGTTAGGCCTCCTAACGGATCTGGATATCCCAAGTTCAGCCCGAACACACAATCCAGGCCCATTAACAATAGCTCGGCCAACTAATGAGCTATTGTTGCACTACCTCCCTAATCCTAAATTATGTTTGTGGGCTCCTTTTACTATATGCTCGTTTGGCTCTCCATGTTAAGATATCGTATGTCCGTCAATCAAATTAAGTTACTGATAACTATATTGATTCGACATCTTTTATCCTTAAGTAGTACCGCTAAACTTTATTTGTCATGTCGGATATAATCCACCTGCAGGATTTACATGACAATCCTTATGAGCTCCTTAAGGGGACATCATCAACCCGATGTATCGGGACATGGATTCCATTTATAATCAATAGCCCATCATACATACAATGTTATTACCCAATTCATAGAGGCTGTCGATCCATAATGAATCTCACTCTTTTATGATTCAAAGTAATGCACACTGCATATACATGTCTGTTATTATATCCGGATTAAGAGCACAAGTATCCATAATAACAGAAGTGTTTGTTCACTTATGTAGTCAGTACAAAGTGAACAACCTCAATTGGTCCTGTTTAATACACACAAAGTGTACTAGTGTAAACCTATAGTCAAGATAGACTAATACCAGATTACACTACAACCTTTCAAATAGATTATCCAAGTCCATCTAGGTTGTGAACTATTTATATACTCCATAGGGAACTGATAATATGATCTTCTGTGTGACACCACACACCATATTATCTATAATATAGAATACAAGACATTTGCATTAACACTTGCAACAAATAAAATATGTAAACATTTGCCCATATGATTCTCATTCAAAATTTAAGGAAATAAGGTTACTACAAAAGTGATGCTTTTAGTATATAACCCTAACAATCTTCCACTTATACTCAAAGCATTGCTTTTCAGTATACTGTTACAAACCTCCCACTTATACTTAAAGCCATGCTGCTACACATCTGACTCTCATTCCCTCAACATGACAATCAAAAGCCTTAGCTAGTAAGCTCTTTGTAAAGGGATCAGCTAGGTTGTCGGCTGATGCTATCTTGATCACAACAACTTTTTTTCTTTACGAAATCATGTATTAGGTGGTACTTGCGCTCAATGTGTTTGCCTTTCTTATGGGTTCGTAGTTCCTTCGAGTTTGTAACTGCACCACTATTATCACAATAAAGTGTAACAGACTTAGGCAAACTAGGTACCACATCCAAGTCCAACAGAAAGTTTCTGAGCAAAACTGCTTCTTTGGCTGCCTCAGAGGCTGCCACATACTCGGCTTCCATGGTGGAATCAGTAATACATTTTTGCTTGATACTCCTCCACACAATTGCTTCACCTCCCAAAGTAAACACATAACCTGAGGTAGATTTCCTGGAATCCCTATCTGACTGAAAATATGAGTATGTATACCCCAAGGGAACTAAACTATCTGCCTAGTAAACTAGCATATACTCTTTAGTCCTTTTCAGGTACTTCAAAATATGCTTTACGGCAGTCCAGTGCTCTTGTCCTGGGTTAGACTGATATCTGCTCACCATGCCTACGACAAAGCAGATGTCTGGTCTCGTACATTGCATTGCAAACATTAAGCTTCCTACTGCTGAAGCATAAGAAACTGCCTTCATGTTCTCTATCTCTTCAGGTGTCCTCGGACACTGCTCCTTTGATAGAGCAATTCCATGTCTAAAAGGTAAGAAACCTTTCTTAGAATTTTGCATACTAAAACGAGTTAGTACAGTATCGATATAGGAAGCTTGGGATAAGCCCAAAATCCTTTTCTTGCGATCTCGAAGAACTTTAATCCCAAGGATGTGACCTACTTCTCCCAAGTCCTTCATATCAAACTGTTTGAATAACCATACCCTTACATCAGATAACACTTTCACATTATTTCTAATGAGCAAGATGTCATCCACATAAAGTACTAGGAACACCACCACGTTTCTGTCACACTTTCTGTATACACATGATTCATCCAGACATTGATCAAATCTATAGGATTTTATCACCTGATCAAAACATATGTTCCAAGATCTGGAAGCTTGCTTAAGTCCATAAATGGACTTCTTGAGCTTACAAATAAGATGTTCTTAGCCCTTTTCAATGAACCTGTCTGGTTGCTTCATATAGATGTCTTCCTCAAGACTTCCATTAAGGAAAGCGGTCTTGACATCCATTTGCCAAATCTCATAATCGAGATGAGCTGCAATAGATAAAAGAATCTGGATAGACTTAAGAATGGCTACAGGAGAAAAGGTTTCCTCATAATCGATACCCTCTCTTTGAGTAAAACCTTTTGCTACAAGTTGAGCTTTAAAGGTTTCAACCTTACCGTCTGATCCTCTTTTTCTCTTATAGACCCACTTACATCCAATGGCTTTTACACCAATGGGTGGTTCTACAAGCTCCCAGACCTGATTTGAATCCATTGATTCTATTTCAGATATCATTGCTTTTTGCCAAGACTCCGCATCTTTATCTTGGAGTGCTTCATTGTAGGTACAGGGATCATAATCCTATTCCTCAGGGACGAAGTTTGACGACTCTCCCAAGAACATATATCTATCAGGTTGTATCACAACCCTCCCACTACGACGAGGCACTATCGGTTGTGGTGTAACATTTGTGACACGTTGTGCAGTTATTTGTGGTTCATCCTAATATACTGTTGGTACTGAAGTACTTTGTGTCTCACGTCTCAGTTCTTCTAGAACAACTCTACTTGTGGGTTTATGGTTCATCACATAGTCTTTCTCTAAGAATCGGGCATTGGTGCTAACAATGACCTTCTGATCCTTAGGACTATAAAATAAACCTCCTTTTGTTCCTCTTGGATAGCCTACAAACAAGCGTACTTCTGTACGAGATTCCAACTTATCTGCTTTCCCATTCAGCACATGTGCTGGACTACCCCAAATGCGAACATGTTTCAGACTAGGCTTACACCCAATCCACAGCTCTATGGAAGTAAGAGGTACTACCTTAGAAGGAACCAAGTTCAAAATATAAGCTGCAGTCTCTAAGACATATCCCCAAAACGAATCTGGCAAATCTGAATAACTCATCATTGATCTAACCACCTCCATAAGAGTTCTATTCCTTCTTTCGGCTACACCATTCTGCTGGGGCGTTCCAGGTGCAGTCAATTGGGATGCAATTCCAGCCGCTGATAAATAATCCCGAAACTCTCCAAAGAGGTACCCGCCACCACGATCTGATCGTAATGACTTGATACATTTTCCATGACGTTTCTCTGTTTCAGCCTTGTACTCTTTGAATTTCTTAAAGCACTCAGACTTACGGCGCATCAAATAAATGTATCCATACCTTGAATAATCGTCAATAAATGTGACAAAATAGTCAAAGCCACCTCTAGCTTGGATAGTCATGGGTCCACACAAATCAGAATGAACCAATTCCAACACATCCTTGGCCCTATACCCCTTCGCCGTAAAAGGCCTTTTGGTCATTTTACCTTCCAAGCAGGATTCACAGACTGGTAGTTGTAGAAGCAAGGAAAATAACAAGAAAAGCCCATACGGCTCAGACATAAAGAGCCTCATGCGGCTCAGGAATCCGTTAGACATTCATGCGGTTCAAAAGTCCTTTAAAGCCTCATGCGGCTCGGATACCTCCATGCGGCTTAGGAAGGAGCTACGTGGCCCAAAGCAATTTGCCTCTACAGCTGGCCATAAAGCAACTACTTCATTAAATGCCCTGACGGCAGCTCTGACAGAAAGGCGAAGTGACGGCTTTGACATAAAGCTAAAAAGATAGCTCTGACATGATGGCATGCTCCTAGGGAAAAGAAGAAAATCTTTTATAGCTGGCATGATCCGCCAAGTCCAAAGCTCCCTATGCGGCTGCCACTCCTATGCGGCTGTCACCCCTATGCGGTTGCTCTCTTCATGCGGTTGCTCTTTTCATGCGGTTTCTCTTCATGTGGTTGCTATTTTCATGCGGCTGCTCTTCATGCGGTTGCTCTCTTCATGCGGTTGCTCTCTTCATGCGGTTGCCCTCTTCATGTGGCTGCCTCCTTCATGCGGCTGCCTCCTTCATGCTGCTGCCACCTTCATGCGGCTGCCACCTTCATGCTGCTGCCTCCTTCAGGCGGCTGTCTCCTTCACGAGGCTGCCATCCTCATGCGGCTATCCCCCTCATACGGCCGCCACCCTCATGTTGCTATTACCTTCATATGGCTAGGAGTGTGGGGGCCACCCATATGCGGTTCATTTAAAGACTGCATTCATGCGGCTCTGTCAGGAAGTCCCACTCACGACAGTTCAGACACGTGGCGGTCCTCATGACAGTTGAGACACGTGGCGATCCTCATGACAGTTGAGGCATGTGGCGGTCTTATCCCCTTGGAGTTATGGCTGCTAGCAAATCATAATAACCCAGATTTGTTATAATCATCATAATTACTCGGATCAAATCAGATTTGTTGTAATTAAGCAAATTAAACACGTGGCGGGAGATCCGAGCTTGTCGTGACAAATTATGAAGATTTATTACAATCAGCATTAATTGCCCATACGGATTTGGTGCAATCAAAAATTAACTGCCCAGATGTGATGCAATCAAGATTAATGGTCCAGATTATTGGCCGCCGAATTTTCAAAGGGCAATCATTGCAAACCCTAATGATCACACCCCCCCTCCTATAAATAGCAAGATGTCATTCCCTTGCAAAAGAGACTCTCTCCACCCGGCTGGACACACAGAGAGACAAAGACACGTACAGAGGATTCTTTCCACACATCCTGAGAGTATTTCTTCATCAGAGCCAAGGCTACGTCCGATCGTCCAAGGAGTAAGGCAGAGCTGCCGTCGCTTTTTTGAGCCTCTACCGTCACCCTCCAGAGTCAAAAATAAACAATCGTACTTAGATTCATGTACCTAGGTTTTCATTCCTAGGCTTTCTTTGTACGAGCGATTTTGTATTGTGAGTCTAAGTTCAGTCCTCCGATAAAATTGTTCTGCACTTTTACAATCAATGGCAAACATGATGGCGACTCTGTTGGGGACTAACTTCTCCACGGCTGAGGAGTTGGTGACGCAATCAAACGCAGCCAAACTTGGCTCCACTCAACTGATGCTGGTCGCCCGGTTCGACCAATAAGCGTCTGAAGAAATGCTCTCTGACGGGAGCGCTGGCCCGGTCCAGCGGCGAGCCCGCACAAAGAAGGCCCGCAGGGAGTGGAGGCCCAAATCATTCGCTCCTTCCCAAACTCTCGAAGAAGTACTCTCTGTTGCTCAAAACGGCGGAGAAAACTCGCATGCGGCTCCACTTTAGGCCATAGAGAACTCTGCTGTCCCCAAGTCCAGCAGAAAAAAATACTATGATGCTGGACTTGCAGGGGTAAAGAGGAACTCTATAAGGTCCAAGCCGCATAAGGGTGCCAGCCACATAAAGAAGGCTCATGCGGCCGTAACCGCCAGCCGCATGGAGAAGACTCATGCGGCCATAAAAGTCAGCCGCATGCAGAAAGCCCATGTGGCCAAAACTGCCAGCCGCCTGCAGGCAGCCTGCACGGTCACGACTTCCAGCCGCATCTCGATGGTTCATGCGGCCACCGCTCCTAGCCGCAAACAGAATGGTCATGCGGCCACACATACCAGCCGCATGTAGACAGCTTGCACGGCCACCAAACCCAGCCGCATGCCATCTGCTCTATACGGCTCACGGTCAGTCTTTGACTACCCCTCAGGCGATCCTGACCCCAAATGCTCTCATTTGCCAGTCTCTGTGGACTCTTCCTACTATGCACTCTCAGGTGCTAGAAGGAAGAAGTCTCGGGCAGTGCGGGCTCGTCGAGCTCAGACAGCTGTCCCAACTTTTGACTATCAAGGTGTCCCGCTGACTATCACGCGGGCCCCTGATGGAAAGTTGTACAGAACTAACCGTATCCATCCCCCGGCGGCCAACTAATAGGATAGTTATCAAGGATCTCCCAATAATGATCAGGGGCGAGTACTCTTTCTACCCCCATATCAGGGAGCAGGTAGGATGCCAACACACTCATGTGCTCGGGGCTCCCGGATCCGCAAAATAAGCGACTTGCCCAACGTGATTCTTCACAAACGCAAAGAAAGAGACGAAGATTTGGTGTGCAGAGAGTCCTGTCAGGGACATCAATGCACCCAAGTCATTGTCAACTGCTGCTGCAACAAGGCAGCAGTATAAGAAGACCGGCGGTCCGTCTTCCAACGGCTGTAACACCCAAGCTCAGAAGACGAGGTGCTTCTCGTCGCCTCCTGCAATTCTGCTCTGAAGGTTCCTGGCAGCAGGAGAGGGAAGAAAATAAATGTCTCCAGTCCGAAAATCTCAACCGACATAACCAAGAAACTCTCTTCTAAACGGTTGTCTACCACCGTTACAGGAGGAGTTTACCAAGGTACCCGCTCAAAGACAAAATTCGCCACACTTAGAGATTTGTCGTCTACATCTCTGGGAGGCATTGGAGTCGGGGGTAGCACTCCTCCAAATATCTACGACAATCCGGTGTTCCAAGAAACGGTTCATCCAACAGATGCAGCAGATCCCGACGTCCCCGAGGACATCCCCAGCACTCAAGACGAGATAAGCTCTGAAGTTGGGGGTACCACTCTTTCTGAGTCCGAACCAGAGGAGAACATGTCCACATACACTGACGACTTCTCTGTACAAGGGTATGACTCAGAGGGTACGTCCTCTACCGTTCCTTCTATCTCTCCTCATGTGAGGACGGTATTCATGAAGGACAGCAATCAAGACGGTCCCAATGATCGCCAACGCATCGACACTTTGGAGGCCATACTGCATACCTTGGTCAAGTCCGTGGACGAGGTCAAAGCGGCCCTTCCGACTCTGCAAGGAAGAACGCCTGGCCAAACAAGATTGGGTCCTGCGGTCAATGCGGACTCGAACTCAGCTGCACCAAACCCGGGTGATAATCCTCCTGAAATATTGGCCCCCACCGCTGCAGGCGAGGCCAGGGAGACAAGAAGAGAGGTCCAGGAGCTCCGGGCCATGTTCCATGCCCGAGAAAACTGCCAAGACCTCAGGATACGACAACCGTATCCTGCTGCGTGGAGAGATGTTCCCTTTCCACCAAGATATAAACCATTCAACATCAATTCGTATGATGGAAAGACATCTGCAAGCAGGCACATCACCTACTTCGAAGTCACAACTGACCATCTGCCTTATGACGATGCCATCCTTACGTGGTTGTTCATCGGAGCATTGGAAGGGGTTGCCTTTGACTGGTACCGCAACTTGCCGGACAACTGCATCTATTCCTTCGCTGGCTTCAAACGTATGTTCCTGGAGAGGTTCTACGAAGTAGGACAAGACGTAAAAATGTCCACACTCATAGACGTTGTTCAGGGAGAAAAGGAGCTAACAAGAAACTATATCGAGCGGTTTCGCCAAATCGTAATGAAGTTGCCTTCCGGTAATCCTGATTCCTCCTTAATTGAAATTTGCCAAAAGAGGCTGCTTCCCACAATCAGCCTCTGGATGGGCAAAATTCCATTTAAGGATTGGAAGACTTTCATTATCAGCGCCACTAGCGCAGAAGACAAATTGAAGAAAGCTTGCCAACTGGGATTGCACATCTCGGAAGGAGAGGACAAGGGCAAACGCACTAACACCAACAGCAACAATGGTGGTAACCCCTCCAACAATCAAGACAACAAGGGAAAACAGGCTATGGTGGCCGACACAGCTCCGAAGCCCGAACCGAAGCCGGCAGAGAAGCAGTGGCCTCAGATGACCTATTCCTTCGAGGACGGCCATGTCAAGCCCATCTTGGACATGCTCATACAAGGAGGTCAAATTCAGTTCCCTCCTCCAAGACGTGAACCTCGTCCTACAGAGATGGAGAGTATCAAGTACTTCTACTACCATTGCTATGTCCACCATGCTACACAATACTGCTACCAACTAAAGCGATACATCCAACATCTTATCGATTCTAAGGCCGTAGCCATTGATTTCGAAGAGATGACCGTAGCAGCCAACACGGTGTCAGTACAATTCGACAACTTCCCTCCGACAAAGACTCAAGATGGAGTAGTGCCCATCCCCGGAGCAAGGATGGAAGTCGCTAACCTTCTATTTCCCCGAAACTAGGCTGCTGGTCTAGTGCCCCTTACCATATCACGAGGGGAGGTTATGCGGGTCCATCCGGACCTTGTACCTAAAGTAACTCAGTCCGTACCTCCCTCCACCAGCAGGAAGAAGAGTGGTAAAGTTAAATCATGTCGTACATTCTCGAAAGAAATCGAAGAAACGACTGCTGTTGTTACCCGATCCGACGCACAAACCCAACCTCCATCGGGTAACTCGGTTGAAGATCACTAGCCGACAGCTGTGGATGCTCCAGGACCTTCGTAGCCTTCGACGACCGACAAGCCTAGGCCGAAGGAGACTCGCTTTGACAAACCGCTCCGAAAGGAGACGCCTCAAGGGCTGGAGAGGCCCTACAACTTCGACATCATGGCGCAATTGGCCACCTGCCAAATTATCGCTATACGAGCTCCTGAGACTCTCCATAGATGTTCGTGTCGTACTGAGCGAGGCACTCCAGAACGCCGACGGATATCTGGCTCAGTCCAATCTTATTAGAGAAAGCCCGCCTGCAGATCTCCAGGACAGCGCTTGTACAGGCGCAATGCCCAACATCCTCTTCACTCCGCAGGATATGCTTATCAAGACCAACCTGCACGATCACCCTCTGTATTATACTGGGTACATTAGCGATATCAAGGTGGATCGGATGTATATTGACCCCGGTTCCTCCATAAGCATTATCTCGAAGAGCCTACAATACCATATGCGCATCCCAATGCATCATCTGACGCCGACAAGCACCGCCATCACCGGTTTTAATTCAGGCAGAAGCTATCCAATTGGAAAGATTCGCTTGAAATGCCAAATCGGCGACCTTCAGTCAGAAGTGACCTGTTATGTCATAGATGCGGATACTTCCTATAATATTCTCCTGGGGCATCCTTGGATACACGATTACATGATTGTGTCTTCCACACTGTACCAGTACTTTAAGTACGTCGACAAGTACGGCTTTGTGAGGACAGAATTTGCCGACATCGATCCCTTTAAAGGGGTCGAATCCTACTACTCAGATTCATGTTGGTACGAGAAGTTGAAAAAGCACCTTGCCGAAGGAGATACTCAAGCTCAAACTGAGGCGGTGGCCGGATCGGAAGAACCGCTGACAATCTACCTCCAAGCCCGCAAACCTGGCAGAACTGCACCCATTACGGCTACTCTGTTTATGGATGCAATCAGCCTCTCTGCCAAGGTCTGGTCAAGCGCCAAGACCCACGACAGAGTCACTGACAATCAGGCTGCCTAGAGCTAGTCAGCAACAAATAGAGGAGCTCAATCCCTATGTCAAGCCGATGACGATTCGTCTTCCCAGAATGAATCGGCAGTCGAGCGCTAAACCGGGGACTGCTAGCCAGCCAACAACTCCCCACCCACCATCGAGCACCAAACTGGGGGTGGCTAGTACGCCAACGACACCACGTTATACTCCACCCATGGAGCCCCTGATGATTAAGCTGCCTAAGTCATCCTCTCAGTCTTCATTTACACGGGGGGTAGCTGAAGAAGAGTCAGAATAGGCCAAGTATGTGGCTGCTCATACCGATGTTCCATCCGCAGATGATGTAATCCTACTGGAAAAGATACCTTACTTCATTAATAAAGGGCTATCTTTGAATTATCTCGAGCTTAATAAGCTTTGTACAATATATGCTATGGAATACGGTATAGGCACCCACCTGCACACACAGGTGACTAATGTCTACACTGCAAACCAACTTACCCCAGTGGAAGACGCTTACTGCATAATCGAGGAAGAGGATCATCCAATCATCTTCGGCCGGAAGAATGATCCACAATCCTTTAGGGTAGAAGAAGTTGATCTCGAACCCGACACCGGGAGACTGCTCCTTTATCTATATTGTTCCCAATCCAAGTACCTCATGCAAAAACAGAGGTATGATCTGGAAACTACACCAGGCTTGAACTACGGTACTGGACCGCGGTTACCCTTACAATTGCCTGTCCCGGCTGGGAAACCACGAGACTATTACAACAAAACCAGATGTAGGCTATATTATGTTATACCGACAACGACCCCTAAAAGCTTAAACGAAGAATGCGACTGGCATTCACACTCAACCGGATCACCAACTTCCGATTCAGATGTCAGCATTAGAGACATGCTCAGGCAAGTCTGGTCCGTCAATATGGCATTTGCCGACGCCTACGAAGAAGATGAAGACGTTCATGATCTTCTTGAGTTAGAGCCGTGGGCACAACAACTAGATGCGCAATAGGAGAAGCGGTTCGAACAAAGAGAGCCTTCCACCGAGGATGAGGTTGTGCAAATTGATCTCGGTGATGAGTACTTTCCGAAGCCCATCTTCGTCAGCAAGAATCTGACAGACGAAGAGCGGAAATCGCTACTGCAACTCGTCAGAGAATACATCGACGTGTTCGCCTGGAGCTACGAAGATATGCCAGGACTGAACCCCGAAGTTACACTTCACAAACTCAACATTTGTCTGGACGCAAAACCGTCAAGCAACAGCAACGACGGTTCTGCCCCGACGTCATGAATGCCATTGAAGCTGAGGTCAACAAACTGATAGCCAGCGGCTTCATCCGCGAGGAACAGCATCCAGACTGGGTCGCCAACATAGTACCAGTCCTCAAGAAGAATGGAAAGATTTGAATTTGCATCGACTTTCACAATCTGAATGAGGCGTGTCCTAAGGATGAATTCCCCTCCCTATCATAGACATCATGATTGACAACACCTGCGGCTTCGAGCGTATGTCATTCATGGATAGTTTCTCGGGGTACAACCAAATCAAGATATTCCCTGATGACAAAAAGCATACATCATTCTAAACACCAATTGGCACATATTGCTACACAGTCATGTCTTTCGATTTAAAGAATGTTGGCGCTACCTATCAAAGAGCTATCAGCATCATCTTTAGAGATCACTTGCGCAAGACAGTGGAATACTACGTTGACGACATCGCCGTCAAGAGCTGCTCTAAGGAAGATCATCTGCATGATCTAAGGACAGTATTCGACCTGATACGAGCGCACAATTTAAAAATGAATCCCACAAAATCCTTCTTGGGCGTATCCAGCAGGAAGTTCTTGGGTTTCATCATTACTTCCCAGGGTATCGACATAGACCCTGAGAAGACAAAGGCAATCATAGAGATGGGTCCCCCGAGAAATCTCCGTGAGCTCCGAGGCCTTCAAGGGAGGCTGGCCTACATTAGGAGGTTTATCTCTAACCTCTCCGGACGATGTCAACCATTCACCCACCTCATAAAGAAAGGCGTTTCATTCGTATGGGATGAAGAATGCCAGCATGCCTTTGACAGCATCAAAGAATATCTGTCGAACCCTCCAGTCCTGGTGGCCCCGGTTGCTGGAAAACCATTCCTGCTCTATGTGCGAGCAATAGAGAATTCTCTCGGTGCTTTACTAGCACAAAACAATTATGCAGGCCATGAGCAAGCTATAAATTACCTCAGCCGAATGATGATGGGGCCGGAGCATCGATACACCGCCGTGGAGGAAGAGTGCCTTGCTCTGGTGTTCGCCATTCAGAAGACGCGATACTACGTCGCAGGACAAACCATCCATGTCGTATCAAGAGTTAACCCCCTCAGGGTCCTCATGACCAAGCCAGGTGCACTCAGCTCTCGCCTCGCTACCTGGGCGATATTACTGTCTCCCTACCACATGATCTTCGTCCCGCAGAAGGCTGTTAAAGGTCAAGCTCTGGCAGACTTTTTAGCAGCTCATCCAGGTTCGGAGTCAACCAGAATAGACGAAAAGATTCCAGATGAGGTTGCAAATTCAAATGTAGCCTCTCATGATGTCGTATAGCGAATGTTCTTCGACGACGCTTCGAGAACTGGGCCCAAGGGTAACATCGTCGTTAGAGTCGGAGTGTTGCTGATTTCTTCCTCCGGGATGGTGATCAATCGGGCTTATTCCCTCACGGAGCCCTGCTCAAACAATGTAGCCGAGTATAATGCTTTGGTCATTGGCCTTCGACTCACGAAGGGGCTGGAGGTAGAGCACCTTGAAGCATACAGCGATTCACAGTTAATCGTCAATCAGATCCGGGGTTCATACGAAGTTCGCCATAAAGACATGATCCCCTATCACCAAATAACGATTGACATCATCTCGTCCTTGGAAGAGTTTTTCATAGAACACATTCCCAGCCTCCAAAATATTAAACCGATACCCTAGCTGGCCTGGCCGCTTCCCTAGCGGTACCGAATCATGCTCATCATCTGGTTAACATCATGGGCCGTGAGTTGGTCTATCCCAGGAATAATGTTCAACGTGTTGAGAGTTACTCCGCTCTGGCAGTCGATGAAGCACCAGACTGGAGACAACCATTCATTGATTTCGTATTCTACGACATCCTGCCAGAGAATCCGAAGGAAGCCACTTCTATTAGAAGACGTTCCCTCAGATTCTTCTACGATATGGAGACGAAAATGCTGTATCGACGATCATACGATGGATTACTGCTTCGGTGTCTGTCAAATACAGAAACCAAAGAAGCCGTACGTGAAGCTCATTACGGCATCTGTGGGGCCCATCAGCCTGGCCCGAAACTACAAGATCGCCTTCGCCGAATGGGCTACTACTGGCCCACAATGGTTGCAGATGCGATAGACTATGCAAGAAAGTGCAAAACCTGTCAAGTCCACGCAGATTTCATCCACCAGCCATCCGAGTTCCTACATCCGACGGTAGCATCCTGGCCATTCGAAGCATGGGGAATGGACATCATTGGTCCAATCACTCTGCCTTCGTCCCGAGGACATCGCTTCATACTCGCAATCACAAATTACTTCTCCAAATAGGCAGAGGCGGTTCCGCTTGCAGAAGTAAAGACTTCAAACGTGATCAGCTTCCTCAAGCATCATATTATCTACCGCTTTGGACTGCCCCGAAGGATCATCCACGACAATGGTCCGCAGTTCGTAAGCCACACCTTCTATCGATTTTGTGATAAACATCGAATCCAAAATATTGTTTCAATACCGTACAACTCGTCGGCTAATGGTCTGGCTGAAGCGTTCAACAAAATAATCATCAAGCTTCTCAAGAAGTTCATGTCATCAAACAAACACGATTAGAATGAGAATCTCGGAGAATGCTTATGGGCGTACTGTACTACAGTACGAACGGCCACCGAAAACACACCATTCTCTTTAGTATATGGGAGTGAGGAAGTTCTCCTACTGGAGACTCAAATCCCCTCGCTCTGCGTCGCCCTCACCTATCAGTTGACAACAGATGATAATCACCATCGCCGACTGCAAGAGTTGGAGGCCCTAGACGAGAAGTGCCTGTTAGCTTAACAGCGAATCGAGATGTACCAAGCCCGTATCTCCGGAGCCTTCAACAAGAAGGTTAAAATCAGAACATTCAAAGTGGGCGATTCGTTCTGGCAGTTCGGAGGCCGATGGTTATGACTCACAAAATTGCCGACAAGTCCCAGCCAAAGTGGGAAGGCCCGTTAATCATCGATGTTGTATTCTCCAACGGAGCTTACCGCCTCGCAAAACAAAATGGAGACTTGCTCAAGTTGCCCATCAACAGCAAGTTCCTGAAGAAATATTATGTCTGTAACGACATCCTCCAAATATCCCAGAGTGCTGAGTTATGTACCCTCTGGTACCGCTGAACTCATATTCTGACTCCAAATATCCCCGAGTGTTGAGTTATGTACCCTCTGGTACCGCTGAACCTACATTCTGACTGCAAATCTCCTAGATTTTTGGGTTATTTACCCTCCGGTACCGCTGAACTCATATCCTGACTCCAAATCTCCCAGATTGTTGAGTTATGTGCCCGCAGGTACCGCTGAACTTACACTCTGGTCACTACAAATGAATCTATGTCGCATCTTTTAGGTAGTAAGTCATGTATGATTATACCTCTGAACTTTCTTCCTAAAAGAGCTCCCCCCTCATGATCCAATACCCGCACTTTCAGTGCCCAAAAAAGGGTAACAGATCCACAAATTCTCCGAAACAACCAAGTCGATGTTACCTCTGAGTTGTTTCCCTTCAATCAAAAAAACTGTCCCTCACATAGAACTTCCACATCCTCATTACCTCTGAGTTGTTCTATGCACCCTTCATGGAGCCTACTCCTGCCATGTCCCCATTACCTCTTAGTGGAAAGGCTCCATCGAAAAAACTCTCATATTTACCACGTCCTCATTACCTCTGAGTAAGTATGTTGGTTTATCTCTCGACTTATTATCCGTACCCACGATCGGAGTACACCAAAGATAATAGGCCCACAAATGTCCTCTGTTGACCACCAATGTCCTCAGTTGACCACAAATGTCCTCAGGTGACAAAAAATGTCCTATATTGACCGTAAATTTCCCATCATACCCCGGGAGCCCAGCTGCTCCATGGCATTCTTTCTCCCGATACCAGAAACTTCCATGGCATCTCACTGTGGAATTTTCTACGTATCCACATCAAACTTGTTATCCATACCTGAAACCATGGTATGCTAGGGGTAGCAAGTCCACAAACAGTGACCCAGTGGGGCGAATACCACAACACTACAAACGTAATAAGCAATACAAATAAAGGGTAAAATAAAACATACTCTATTATTTAAAAGTCAAAAGTACTACATGTTCTGGGGATCACGTCCCCCTCAAGAAAGGAAATGAACGAAAACAAAAGAAGAAGAAAAAGCCGACTATGGTTCGGCGATACACAATTCCATGAGACGGTCCCTCAGCAAGACAGTCGACCGCTCGAACCCCTGTTTGGCCCGACGCTCGGCTTCCTGAGCCAGCCGCTCCGCGTCTTCTAGGTGCGCATGAGCCCGCCAGCCATCTTCGAGCTTCTTCAAAGCACGCTCCAGGCTAGCAGAAGCTCGGGAGACCCTTTCGGCCTCCTGAATGATCAGTTCTTTATTCGCACGGGAAGCTTCAAGCTCAGACTCCAAGAAGGCTAGCTTCCTCTGGAGCTCGAGGATCTGCTTCTTTGTATCAATTATTCCGTGAGAGGCGGCCGCTTCCCGAGATAGACAATCCTCGTTCCTACGGCTCAGCTGATCATATTGAAGAGATAGGTCACTAAGGTCCTTCATTATAACCGGCTTGGACTCATCTCGCCAGGACAGTGGTAAGAAAGCCCCGCTCCTGATCTATTTGCATAGACAGATCAGCTTGCCGCAGCACTTGAAACTAGGCCACAAGCTGATCAGCCTCTAATAATTTGGGCTCCAGAAGCGCAGCTATCCCTGCCCCACTAGGAAGGGTTTTAAGAATGTCAATCTGGCCTCGGGCGCATTGTCGGGCCAAGGCAAAGGGGGTCCCCCGCTCCACAGCAGCTTCAACCCCTCTCTTCAAGTGGCGGTAGAAACTGTCAACTACATCCTGTGACGCCTCATCCAGAACTTCCGTAGAGGACGGTGTCAGAGGAAGTGTAGCAGGCAGTGTCGAAGGAGATGCGCCAGAACATGCCACCTCTGCCACTAGGGAAAGAAATTTTGAGCGAAAAGATGCATGGATAGCAGCTAACTCCTCCTCCGCGGCCCGGAGAATATGGATACTCGACAAAGCGGAGAGGTCGACCCCCGAAGCTACATGAGCAGAGAAGGACGTAGGGACCATTGCTTCCTACCTCGGTTGTGCCGCCATTTGATCTCCCGAGCTCGATCCAGCGGGAGGCCACTCAATATAAGTTGAAAGAGGAGGGGGCACACTCCCTCCCACCAGATCCCCGCTGGTAGAGCCTTCCCTTCCAATATCCATCATTGGTAGTGAAGAGACATGACCAATTTTTCTAGAGCAACCATCAATCAGCATAACCCGAAGGATGTGATGATAGAGCAAATGGGCCTCCTCACTAGTCAAAATTTGGCTTATCTTACCAGGGAAGGGTTGTGGAGGCTGAGGCTCATTCACAGCCCCTATAGTCCCCTCACCAGCAACTTCCAAGCCGAATTCAGCTGGCTCTTCAGCCCCAGCCGCCCCGGAAGGAGATACGACTGGATCAGTATCACCTTGCTAAAATTCAGCAGTCTCGGGGAAGGGTTCAGTGGAGCCCCCGTCGTCCTGGGTCGAGACCTCAGCAATGTGAGATCCCTCAGCCGCCGTCGAGAGGGCCCCGGCAGAAATAATCTCGGCACACAGGTCACTAATCAAAGTATTTAGGGCCGGATTAACTTCATAAACAGAGGCCAGTTCTCGAGAGTCCGACTCTTCCGACGCCTACATAGAATAGAAAAATGATTAGGTCATAGTTCAGGAAAAGAAAGAGATAAAAAAGGAGATGGTCACAATTCAATTTACCTCCGAAACTGCGTCATCACCTTCGCCCCTCTCCTTAATAAACAGCCTACGGCGTCTTACTGCAGCCCGCTTCACGGAGAAGGTTACACTTCGAATAGAGTCACGCCTGCCTCACTTGCGTGAAGGGCCAGGCGCAACTGGCGGCTGATCTGCCACCATTTTATCAGGCATAACAGGCAACTGATCCGCCACCATCTTATCTGACACAACAGGTGGCTGATCCGCCCCAACATCTTCCACAGAAAGGAAAGAGTTATCTGCCTCATGCTCGTCATTTTCTTCGTTCGCGTTTGTGGACTCCGAGTTAGGCACAGGAACCGCATTCATCCTCCTCTTCCTCATCTTACACCCCTTGGGCTTCTCCGCTAAGCCTGTACCCACAATAAAGCTGGTACTCGGGTCAAAATTAACGGAAGGCTTGCTCGCCGTAACATGGTATAGGGCCACCATATACAAAATCTCCCCTGGCGCCTTACCATCAGGGACCGAAAAGGTGGTTCGGGTATGAACCGTATTATAATAGTGCCATGCCCTGATACCATCCAGGATGCTACCTTCAAAGCCCAGACAAGAGCTGGGACTGTCAAAGAACAGCTGGCTATACCCGAACTGGCGGGAGGACCTGCTGGGCAAGTAGGGCTCCAGGTAGACGTTGTTGCGGTTATGATATACTAGGTGCGCTGGATGGATATTACGCAGCCAAAGGAGCATTTTCTCAGGTAAAAGGAGAGGAGGTCCGCTACCATCAACATGTACGCTCCTCACTTCTTCAGCGGTAAAATGAGGAACAGACACAAAAAAGTCGTATCTGTCCACTCTCGCCAGTACCCTCCGACAGGCTGGCATGGTGCTACACTCCCAGGACTGATGGTGGAATCGAAAAATGAAAGCGTCATCAGCCGTAACGCCGTCTTCTGCTCCAGGCCTCATCAAAGACCGGTAGTGCATTAACAGCCAACCCATCAGATAATGGTATGGCAGCTCTATGTGCTCAAAATCCATCGTCGTGTCACGGGCGATAACCTTGGAAGAAAAGGCACGAAGGCCATGGTGTATGTTGCACACCATGGCCGGAAGAAGAGCCAGCTTGGCCCCAAAAACCAGCTTTACGGCAGGGAGGATAAAGTGGTGACTGATCCTCTCAATAGAACCTGTCCCTCCGGAGACTACGCAGTTTCGTGGCCACAGCATCAGGAATCCCGCCAAGAGCCCCTTCTCCGACAGTCGCAGAGTACCATGATAAAAATAACTAAAGGAGTCGGTCTTACTCCCAACTGTGTCGCCCGTGGACCTCGATCTCTTGGCAGTTGACGCTAGGTTTTGTACCTCCTCATGAGTTTGAGGATCTCGAGAAGAAACCCGGCCTGAGGTGCCTAGTATAAAAAGGTATGAGACCCAGGTTGTGGTATGAGGAATGCTCCCTTCCGAGCTACCATCCTTCTTGATAGCCGTCTGATGACAAGTACTGTGGTGACATAACAATTCTCGATACACGGCAACAAAGCCCAGGAACAGCCGATCTAAATCCTCGAGCTCTTCGCTCGTAGGGGTGTACACTTTAAATACTTCTTCCCCCTAGGGAAGCTTAGAGATAACGTACATCTCGTGGGGAGCGAGTCCCAGCTCCCCTCCCGTCATGAAGAAGGTACCCGTCCGCCGGTTGTACATCTCCAAGAGAGCCATGAACAATGGCTTATTTATGGGTAGACCATGAAAGGTGCCCCGAATGGCGTGGTAGAGGCCGATCTTACACAAGGAAGTCTCATACTTCCACAGAATCCACGTGGACAAGTTGGCCCATGCAGGGATAGGTTTTATCCAGTTCAGCAATGCCAACCGGCCGACGGGATAGGACGCTTTCCGAGCAAGCTGGTTCAAGAAGGTGTCAGCTTGAGAGAATGTGAAATTGGGACCCGATATGTTTATGAAGGTACCCGGAGCCAGTTCCATCACGTACCGACTGACCGGTTCCCTTCCCGCATACACTGACCCCAAGTTCCTGTTGTAATGGATGTTTCCCACAAACATCCCCGACTTGCTTGGAGTTAAGGAGTTCACCATCCTTCTGTCCAGCGGTAACATGTTGAACCATGACAGAGGAAAATGATGCTCTATCGGAGGGATATGGATCTCCATTCCATCAAGAATAAAGCCCCAGCTCTCGGATATATCCAGCACTCGGGTGTTCTTTACAGACAAAGCATCCCCAAAGAGGAACGCCGGCTTCAGGTATTTCCCCTCCAATTGTCCCGAGTTCATCATGGCACAGAGAAAGTAGAAGGGCTGGTTCTTGATAGCATTCAGCCTCTCCAAATGCTCTTTTGGAAGCTGGTTCGTCACATACTCGACTATGTGGTCATATCGATAGCCCATAGCAGATTGGGCATGACCCACCAGAGGCTCTCCCGCTGTATTAACTGGCAGATTCACTGAAGAAGGACAAAAGAAATAAATTAAAACAAAACCACCGAGTGTTTTGGCTTAAGCGGTCAATTCCATATGAGCTTATACGGCTCTATTTAAAGACGAGCTTAGGCGGCTCTGTTTAAAGATGAGCTTATGCGGTTCTGTTTTAAAAGAGCTCATGCGGCTCTGTTCGAACATGAGCGTATGCGGCACTAATTAGCGTAAGCTTATGCGGCTCTGTTTAGCGTGGTCTTATGCGGCTCTACTTAGCGGAGCATTATGTGGCTCACTTCAGAGGAGCTTATGCGGCTCGGTTTAGCACAGCCTTATGCGGCCCAGTTCAGATGAGCTTATGCGGTCCTGTTTGAGGAGGATTCATGCGGCTCTGTTAGACGGGTCATTATGCGATTTAGTTTGTGAAGTGTCTATGCGGCTACTAGACAAACTCCTATGTGGCTCGGACATAGGGTATAACCCCATGCGGCTCGGACTTGGGACATACATGCGGCCCATACAAATTGAACTGTTCGATAAAGACGAGGGACGCATTAAAGGCTTGTGCATAAAGCATGTAACAGAGCCATCTTTGTTAGAGTTTCGAAGTATACGATCCGTCCAAACCCTTACCAGCAATGGTGGGGTGAATGTCGTAGTGAACTTCAGGCACCGTGGCTGACGAAGAAGCCACTCCCTTACCCTTCGCCGCAGCCTTGGAAGACTTGGGGGCCATTATTGATTGATGAGCGGAGAAGGAAGACGAAGATAGCAACCTAGGGCAAGAAGAGTTGAAGACAGAAGAAAGTAAAGAAGTCTCTCTGACCAAAAAAGCTCCTATTTATAGGCAGAAGAAGGGGGAAATGCTTCGATCTGCATGCTGCATAAAAACAAAATTGACTCTTCGGTCATCGAGGAAAATCCGGATATTTAAAATCGACCCTTGGGATCCTGCCCCAAAAGGCGGCTTTAAATCCAAAGCAAATCAAGAGCAATTAATGAGGCGCACACGTGGCAGGGAGTCTATGCGGCCAGATATTCCATAAGGCTAGGAAGTACATGCGGCTAGGAAGTCCATACGGCTAGGAAGCCCATGCAGCTAGAACATCCTATGCGGCCAGAAGAGTTTACATAGCCATGCTTCTTATTCAAAGTATTTAAATTTTGCAAATTAAAAACTTTGAAGAGGGTCTTATAGAAGCTTGGAAAATAACAAGAAAAGCCCATGCGGCACAGACAGAAAGAGCCCCATGCGGCTCAGGAATCCGTTAGACATTCATGCGGTTCAAAAGTCCTTTAAAGCCTCATGCGGCTAGGATAGCTCCATACGACTCAGGAAGGAGCCACGTGGCTCAAAGCAGTTCGCCTCTATAGCTGGCCATAAAGCAACTACTTCATTAAATGCCCTGACGACAGCTCTGACAGAAAGGCGAAGTGACAGCTTTGACATAAAGCTGAAAAGATAGCTCTGACATGATGATTTGGTCCTAGGGAAAAGAAGAAAATCTTTTATAGCTGGCATGATCCGCCAAGTCCAAAGCTCCCTATGCGGCTGCCACTCCTATACAGCTGTCACCCCTATGCGGTTGCTCTCTTCATGCGGTTGCTCATTTCATGCGGTTGCTCTTCATGCGGGTGCTCTTTTCATACGGTTGCTCTTCATGCGGTTGCTCTCTTCATGCGGTTGCTCTCTTCATGCGGTTGCCCCCTTCATACAGCTGCCTCCTTCATACGGCTGCCTCCTTCATGCGGCTGCCACTTTCATACGGCTGTCTCCTTCACGAGGCTGCCATCCTCACGCGGCTATTCCCCTCATGCGGCCGCCACCCTCATACGGCTGTTACCTTCATGCAGCTAGGAGTATGGGGGCCACCCATATGCGGTTTATTTAAAGACTACATTCATGCGGCTCTGTCAGGACATCCCACTCACGACAGTTGAGATACGTGGCGATCCTTATGACAGTTGAGACACGTTGTGATCCTCATGACAGTTGAGGCACGTGGCGGTCTTATCCCCTCGGAGTTATGGTTGCTAGCAAATCATAACAACCCAGATTTGTTATAATCATCATAATTACTCGGATCAAATCAGATTTGTTGTAATTAAGCAAATTGAACACGTGGCGGAAGATCCGAGCTTGTCATGACAAATTATGATGATTTATTGCAATCAGCATTAATTGCCCATACGAATTTGGTACAATCAAAAATTAACTTCCCAGATGTGATGCAATCAAGATTAATGGTCCAGATTATTGGCCGCCGACTTTTCAAAAGGCAATCATTGTAAACCCTAATGATCACATCCCACTCCTATAAATAGCAAGGTGCCATTCCCTTGCAAAAGAGACTCTTTCCACCCGGTTGGACACACAGAGAGACAAAGGCATGCACAGAGGATTCTTCCCACACATCCCGAGAGCATTTCTTCAATAGAGCCAAGGCTACGTTCGATCGTCCGAGGAGTAAGGTAGAGCTACCGTCGCTTTTCCGAGCCTCTACCGTCACCCCCAGAATCAAAAATAAACAATCGTACTTAGATTACTGTACATAGGTTTTCATTCCTAGGCTTTCTTTGTACGAGCGAGTTTGTATTGTGAGTCTAAGTTCAGTCCTCCTATAAAATTATTCTGCACTTTTACAATCATTGGCAAACAGTAGTACCTCCACTTCCAATGAACTCAAAGGTCCATCTTCAACCAGTCTTTGAATCCTTCTTAGGTTAATATGCCCCAATTGCAAGTGCCAAAGATATGTTTGGTTCATACAAGAAGGTTCTTTTCTCTTATTTAAGTTAGATGATATATTATTCATTTTCATAAGTTGTATTATGGGCGAAATAGGATTAATGACATACAGATTATCAACCAATGCACAAGAACAGATAAAATATTTATTCTTTCTAATAACAATATTGTCATTAAAATAAACTGAATATCCATCCTTAACTAACATAGAAACAGAAACTAAATTTCTTGTAAGTGAAGGTGCATAAAGACAATCTCTCAATGTCAAAGACTTATTTCTACCAAAAAATAAAGTAACATCTCCTAATGCGACGACCGATACTTTTGTAGCATCACCCATGAACAAGCATATCTCTCCATCATTAAGTTGTTTGGTTTCCTGGAACCCCTGTAATGTATTGCAGACATGATTAGTGGCTCATGTATCTACACACCAGGTGCCGGTAGATAACACTGCTAAATATGTTTCAACTACTAGTAAATAAGATATACCTTCTTTGTTCCCTTGTTTGAGAAGTGGACAATCAGTCTTCCAATATCCTGACCCTTTGTACTTGAAACATTTGCTTTTCGGCTTTTATACCGTACCTTGAGGTCCCATGCCCTTTTTTGCTAAGTTTGTCCATTTCTGAATGTTATTCTTCTTCTTACCGCCTTTTGGCTTAGAAGTAGATGTCCTTTCAGAAACAATAACATGACCACTCTGCCTAAAGAGAGATTCAACATCCTGTAGCTCTTTTGCAAGTTCTGCCAAACTATACAACCTTTTGTTCATGTTGTAATTAAGGCAAAAATTGTCAAAACTTTTAGGCAGAGTTTCGAGAATGATATGGACCTGGGATTTTCCATCGATTTCAGCTCCAAGGATCTCCATCTCATTCAGATGACCCATCATCTTGAGAACATGATCCCTTACTGGTGTACCCTTAGCCATTTTTGTATTAATTAAACATTTCATAGCAAACTGCCTAGCTGCTCTACTCTGATGTTCGAAGATTTCCTTGAGGTTAAACATCATGTCATAAGCTGTAGCCATGGCCTGATGCTGATGTTGCAGTATATTTGACATAGATGCCAGAATGTAACACCGTGCCATCTCATCTGCCTTTTTCTACTTCTTATAAGCCTCTTTGACCTCTTCATCAGAGTTAGCATCAGGCTTAGGTGGGTATTCCTCAACAAGTACATATTTGTACTCCTCAGCAGTCAGAACAATGCCTAAATTACATTTCCAGTCAATATAATTTGGTCCAGTAAGTTGGTTTTCTTTAAGAATCACCATGAGTGGACTGAAAGAACCCATTTTTGAAATCCTGAGAATCACATAAATAAAATTATGTAGGGCAAAAAAAACTTTTTGAATTAACTAAATATTGATTCCCTCCAAATAATAATAAGAAATTCGCCAACACCTTGAACACCATGAATTTAGCATGCCACGATAGTGTGGACGTATACAAATTCAACTTTGTTCAAGTAGATTTTTCTTATTGATTTTACTATCATGTCAACATAACTTTATGATAAATAAAATTAATATGCTAGTCTTGATCTGGTCATACAAATAATAGCAGTGACTCCGATGGGGAAGATACCATTATTTGTATCTAAGTGTATACCATTACTTAATACTAAGTCCATTACCTTGTAATGAATTCTTTCAGATGGAGAAGTGAACACATACTAGGTAACTTTCTACAATTATCCCTAAGGAAGTTTGTACTGGTGATCCATAATTATACTCATCCGATATAGAGGAAAGCACTAAAGTCAACGCACTAGTATAATTATATCACCTACAAACCAGAATGGAGACCATAGGATTTATACTAAAAAAATATCCTCTCCCACTTAGTTATTTAACAATGAAGGTTTTTCTACTAGTTGATATTATGTCCATGTTGTCCATTATTAATGTAGGCTTAGTTTTTCAAAAAAAATCCACACAATAATAAACATGCATAATCAGAAAAAAGCAAAATGATAAAAATAAGAGAAAATATCCAACTATTATGGTCATCGTTGCTGCTCCGTCCTCAACTATCCGAATCCAAAATCTGGCACTGCGCAGATCCATTATTAATGTAGGCTTAGTTTTTTTTTAAGGTTTTGGCTGTCGATTCCTTCATCGAAAATCATCTGTCTGCCTCTCGACTGCTTAAAACCGACATCTCGTTCGACATCAGAAACAGCCACCACCACCATCACGATTGATCAAAAATAATTAAAATTACATCAATCCTATGCCTCCCGAAGGAGTTCACACATAATCTAGATTGAAAAATTAAAATAATAAGCATGATCAACCCTCGTGATTTTAATTACATCTACAGCAACAACAACTTCCATGACATATCCGTGGTTTAAACAACACAATCAAAAACATGCATTGGACCATAATAGTTGGATCTAAGATGCCTACAAAACCGAGTTAGAACAGATCTACATCTACCGACTATTACACAGTGCAGGTTTTATTGGACAACATGGACGTATCAATCAATACGTAGATCCAAAGTGGCTCTGATACCAATTGATGGAACTAGGGATTCCCATGACCCTTTCTTTGGTGTGCGTATTGATCGATAGAAAGTTAAAAAGATCTAATACGTGTTCTAACCCTTCATAGGCAGAAACTAGGGTTCACGAATTATACCTGCGGCAGAAAGAAGATAAGTAATTCCTGGCAATCTCGGGCGGACGACCCCAAGATCGTCTGCACGTATTCCTTCCTCGAGTTGGACGTCGTTTGGGCGACGATCTTTCAACCTTTTCTTCTCCTTTGCAGCCCTCTCTTTCTCTCCATACGTGAATCACGAATTTAGAGAAAGTATTTTTATTTCTAATCAGTAATCTGGCGGCCAGAGAATAGAGGATATATATAGGCTACGGCAGGGACCATGAGAAGAAATTAGGGTTAGGCCTCCTAACGGATCTGGATATCCTGTGTTTAGCCCGAACACACAATCTATACCCAATAACAATAGCTCTGTCCACTAATAAACTATTGTTGCACTACCTCCCTAATCCCAAATTATATTTGTGGCTTCTTTTATTATATGCTCGTTTGGCTACCCATTTTAAGATATCGTATGTCCGTCGATCAAATTAAGTTATTGACAACTATATTGTTGCGGCATCTTTTATCCTTAAGTAGTACCGCTCAACTTTATTTGTTATGTCGGATATAATCCACCTACAGGGTTTACATGACAATCCTTATGAGCTCCTTAAGGGGACATCATTAACCCGATATATCGGAACATGGATTCCATTTATAATCAACAGCCCATCATACATACAATGTTATTACCCAATTCATAGAGATTATTGATCCATAATGAATCTCACTCTTTTATGAGTCATAGTAATGCACACTGCATATATATGTCTGTTATTATATCCGGATTAAGAGCACAAGCATCCATAATAACAAAGGTGTTTATTCTCTTATGTAGTCAGTACAAAGAGAACAACCTCAAGTTGTCCTGTTCAATACACACAAAGTATACTAGTATAAACCTATAGTCAAGATAGACTAATACCAGATTACACTACAACCTTTCTAATAGATTGTCCAAGTCCATCTAGGTTGTGAACTATTTATATACTCTATAGGGAACTGATAATATGATCTTCTGTGTGACACCACACACCATATTATCTACAATATAGAATATCAGACATTTGTATTAACACTTGCAACAAATACAATATGCAAATATTTGCCTATATGATTCTCATTCAAAATTTAATGAAATAAGGTTACTACAAAAGTGATGCTTTTAGTATATAACCCTAACAATTATGAGTATTGATATACTCATTGAGAGGATCATCATCTGGAAGAGGAGCCACAGTCTTAGCCAAGTTCACCATGTAGGGTAATTCTTCAGGATTGGGAGGACAGACTTCAACAGGTTCCTCCTGAGGTTTGACCTTGTCAGGGTTCTTACGGAGAGTGATGGTCAATGGTTTGACCTTGTCAGGGTTCTTCTTTTTCACCCAGATTGTGAGAGGCTTTGGAGTACTTTTTGGAGTAGTACGTCCTTTGACTCGGATAATAAGGGGACCATCATTGGAGGATGAACTTTCTTCAGCTTCATTGTCAGCTTCTTGCCGTCATCCTTGGGGGGCTGAGATTGGTAAAGTACCAAATCTCCATAGTAGGCTTCGATGCCCTTAAAAGGATCGACATCGGCAAACTCCGTCTTCACGACACTATCGCTGTTGACATACTTGAAGTACTGGTGAACTGTGGAAGGAACGATCATGTTCTCGTGTATCCATGGACGTCCTAACAAGATATTGTAGGATACATTGGCATCGGTCACATAGCAGGAAACCTCCGTTCGGAGATCACCGATCTGGCACTTGAGACGGATCTTGCCCAGCGGGTGGCTTCGACCAGCATTGAAAGCCATGATAGTTGTATTGGTTGCAGATAGCTTGTACAGAAGGATTTCCAAAATTTGAAGTAAACTTCTAGGAATGATGCTGAAGGAGGATCCTGGATCGATGTGCATGTAGTCCACTTTGATCGCCCCGATATACCCTGTATAGTACAGGGGTCTATCATGACGATTATTTTTGAATAGCATGTCCTCCTGTGAAAAGGTGATGTTGGGTACCACTTCCATAGTACTGTGGCAGTGGGGACAGGTGATAGGGTCTTCAGTAGGGGCTTTGACTTCAACGAGAAAAGAGTCGGCATGTAGTAATACCTCGTTTAAGGCCTTCCTAGTTTTTTTGGAGAGTCACAACAGATCGAACAGAGACAACCTGACAGTTGTATTGGCTAGCTGTGCCAGTATATCAATGTTGTAAGGCCGATCCATGCCTTCAGGAGCTGGCGCCTTCAGAAACTTTTCAAACCTCGTCTCCTTCTGCTTGGCTTCGTCGGTAGTTGGAGGCTTAGACGAGCCGACTTCTGAGCTTGTGGGGGTAGAAGGAGCTTTAGAAGGTACTGCTTCTCCTTGTGCGGGATCGTACATCCGAAGATAAGTCTTTCGCGATCGCGTCTTGCCAGATAGAACCTCGTAGATGGGAGAAGTCACCATATGGCATGACTTATATTTCTTGCCCCTTTTTGCTTTGGAAGATACCACCCCCTGTGTCATCTTTTGCGTAAGGTCCGAATGGACCCACATGATCGCACCACGTTTAGTCGTGAGTGGCACCATGGTTGAGTTGCGAGCTGGCGGTAGGTTGACGACTTCTATTATTGCCTTGGGGATTGGGATCACGCCGTCTGGGACTTCTGTGGGAGAAAAGTCACCAAACTGAAGAGAGATCGTGTTAGAAGATACGACCTTGTCTTCAGCTTCAAGGTTGATCACTTGGCTGTCGATAAGCTATTGTATCTTCTTCTTCATAACGATGCAGTCCTTGGTGGAATAATGCACGTACTGATGATAGAGACAGTACTTGGGATCGTTGAGCTGGTTCGCCTCTGCAGGACGTCGTGGTGGAGGCAATGTCAGCTTATTACCCTTCGTCAATGTGTGAAAGATGGTAATGACATCGTCTTCGTCAAAGGAGAAGGTCTTCTTAGGCTTGTTGGAGGAGCTCTGAGAATTGGAAGCTCCCTTGGAAGTGTCGACCTTCGGGACTTCTTTTCCTTTACCCGCACGGACAGGGATAGTTTGAGGATGCTTGCCCTTGTCTTCAGATTTAGGTATTTTCAACCCCATTAGTTCCCCATTAGGAATATCGTTTTCAGCAGCATCAGCGGCCCCAATGAAAGTGGACCATGTATCAAACTTATGTATACCCAGAAAAAACTTTACCGTAAGAAGGAAGTTATATCAAAAAGTATCCATAAGTTCTGAGTCTGGTATACCGAAGGACATCTTCAGTGCTAGCCGCCTGAAGTGTTCGATGAAGGCGATGACAGACTCAGTCCTCCTTTACTTGGTCTCGATGAGGGTGGACATACTAACATGCATGCTACTCTCGTAAAACCTGTTGAGGAACAACCTCTCCAAATCTTTAAAAGAATTGATACAGCCGTCAGGCAGACTGTAGAACCATTCGAAAGCTACCCCCTGCAAGGTGCTAATAAACAGCTTCGATAAGAACGGATCATCCCTTGGTAGGTGTAGAGTCTGCGTATTGATGTATGTCATATGTTGACGAGGAGAAGTCAACCCGTCAAATGAATTTAGTGTCAGCTGCTTGTAGTTAGGAGGGCAAGTAGCTTTCTCCCATTCAGGAGGATGAGGTTGAGATATCTCCATCTTCTGAAGCTCATCTTTGTGTGAGATGGTGTCGAGATGGGCGACCTTGGAATCAATTACATCTTGTTGATTAAGTAGGTATTAGGAAACGGCTGCTGAACGGTTGTCAGGCGTCGTTGGCGAAGGACCACCCCCAACATTTATATGATTTAGGGGAGGTACAACAGAATGATACTCCTTTTGTAGTAAAGGAGGATTGTTGCTATTAGCTAGACTAGCATGAGCTGAGACGTTCTGTTGAGGTGGAGGAACAGCCCCAACAGCTTGGACCACCATAATACTGGTCAGCATATCAGTGATCTTGGCGAATGCTGTTTCAAGACCCTCTAGCCGTTTGCTGGTCTGATCACTGGCTTCTTCAGGTCTTTCTCCGTCTGCCATGTATGTAGATAACATGCGAGGATGAACAGAGGAAACAGTCCAACTGGTGCTGATACTGTCTGTCTCTGAGTTGATAAGTCCTTCGTCTTCAGGTAGAGAAGGTAGATAGTCGCCATCAGACTCGGAGGGATCGTCGTCCTCTAGAAGGCTACCCCGAGTGTGTAGGTTATCCGTTTCAGACTCTGAGGTAATACTACCCCCAGCTTGGGAGTCTTCGTCATCCATACGGAATCTCGCCTTTGACCGAGTACCCATATAGACTCCTTCAAATATGACAGCCAGCTGGCCATCTGTTGGTAGACTTCTTCTCTTTCTTTTTACGAAACTGAGAAAGAAAGTTTGGTTCGTGGTCTACCGTCTTTGATTGGGGCTTCCGTAAGGGGGACCCCATGAAGCAATATTGGATGAGACACACAACGGCTTTTCATCGTCAGAGAAATACAGCCGTCGAAACACGGACTATCTCTGAGGCACTCTTGTTGCTTTGGAGCAGCAACAGTTGATGATAATACTGGTGCACTAATGTGCACTATGAATTTTTATGTCCTCTTTCGCTTTACGCTTATAATTTATCATGTCGCGTAAGTCAGCAGAAGGGAGTTTTGCCGACAATCCATGTTGCATGCATCGTCGAGCTTTGCATGCGGGTTCGTAAGGAGAGTTGGCGCATCCAGACTTAGTTCATGTGCAGGGACAACCCCTATACCTAAGTTCTGTGATGTCCTTGAAGACAGCCCCGTGCTATATGCGTTGGGGCCTGTCTTTTTGTTATAGGCGCATAGGCCCTGGAGACTAGCATTGGGCGCATGCTTCTTGGCAGCATGTCTGAGCCTCTTTGATGTGGACGCATAGTATGGATCCAGTGAGCCTGGGCGTATAGCCTCGGGCGTATGATCCTGGATGCCCAATCTGTTGAAGACGGAGGACTTTTGATTGGAGTTATGCGCCCAAATATCCCCTTGGGCGCATGCTCTGTGGACCAGCATTGTTTTCTCTCAACTTCGCCTCCTTCGTTTGTGAGCCTCGCTGGGTTTGCCCAGAGTATCGAACACTCCAATTTTTGGCATCGTAGTGCTTTCTTTTGCCAAGTCTTGATCATCGAACACTCTGTTTTTGGTTGTGCATGAAAGAAGTCACTGGCTCGTAGAGCCCGGAATGGTGTGAGCCTTCTCCATTTGGAAAGCTTCTGTGGCAGGGTCATGCGCCCACGTGACAGAGTCCTCTAGTTGCATATCTGCTATGACACTAGCAGGATATTGACAGCCAGCCTTCGGAAGCCAAGTCTTGCGAGACTTGTTTGGCTTTGCTTATTTTGAGGTAGTAGAGGCATCCCTCGAGAGCATCTCTTCGAACGCCTGCTGATCGAACTTTATGATCAATATCTTCTGAGTGCTCCCCACTTTGTCTGTATTGGATTGCTTGACCGCCTTCTCGTCAGAGGAAAAGGTAGTCCCCAGCAGAGTCGCCATTTTTGTGGACACACACAAAAAGAAGAAGAAATGCTATCTTTTCTTTATTGGTGCAAGACACAACTGTTTGCCATAAAATATAAAAGAACAGAACAATTATCAGAGGACTGGACTTTTACTTCATAATACAAACTCGCTTGTACAAAGAAAGCCTAGGGACGAAAACCTAGGTACAGCAATCTAAGTACAATTGATTATTTTAGATTCTGGGGGGGTGACGGTAGAGGCTCGGAAAAGCGACGGCAGCTCTGCCTTACTCCTTGGACGATCGGATGCAGCCTTGGCTCCGGGGAAGATTTGCTTGGCCTTGAAAAAATGCAATCTAAGTCCAAGTGCTCTGATGCTCTCCTCCAAAAAAAAGGTCCTCTTTGCAAGGGAATGGCACCTTACTATTTATAGGAGTGGGATGCAATCATTAGGGTTTGCAATGATTGCCTCCTTGATATGTAGGTGGTTATGGACCAATTAATCTGGGCCCTTCAATCTGATTGTAGCAAATCTAGGTAATTAATGTAGATTGCATCAAATCTCTGTGGGCAATAAATGTTGATTGCCATGAATATTCGCGACTTGTAATGGCCTGCCACGTGTACAATTTGCTCGATTTGACTTGATCTGGGTAATTATGGAGATTACAATAAATCTAATTTTGTTAGGATTTGTTAGCACCCATAATTCCAAAAAGATAAGACTGCCACTGTCTCAATCGTCATAAAAAGTGCCACGTGTCTCCATTGGGTCATCTTGGCAGAGCCGCATATGAGTGGGCCGCATGAGGATGAACGGTCGTATGAAGATGGGCAGCCGTATAGGGATGAACAGCCGCATGAACGTGGGTAGCCGCATGGGGATAGGCAGCCGCATGCTGATGGGCGGCCACATAAAAGATACAACCGCATGAAGATGGGCAGCCACATGAAATGGGCAGCCGCATGGAGTGGTCGATCGCATAAATGCAGCAGCCGCATGCCTTAGAATTTGGTAGATTCTGCCAACTGTGAGAAGATTTTATCCTCTTCCATAGGAACGCACCTTTATGTCAGTCATTATTGCGCCTTTATGTCAGAGCTGTCAGCCGTCAGGGCATTAAATGCAGCAAAAGACGAAGGGAAGAGCTGTTGAAGGCCACGTGGCTCTTGGTCGATTCGAGCCGCATAGACGTGTGAGCCGCATGGACCCCTGAGCCGCATGGGCTCTCTGAGCTGCATGGAGATCCTTGGCCGCATAGACCTTTCTTTATTCTTTTTCATGCTTCTACAAGACCCCATTCAAAGTTTTCAATTTGTAAAATTAAAATACTTTGAATAAGAAGCATGGCTATTATAAACTCCTCTGGCCGCATACGGTGCTCGGGTCGCATGGACGTCCCAACCGCATGGCCTCCTTAACCGTATTGCCATATGAGCGGCATGGTCGTTCCAGCCGTATGGACTGCCTGGCCGCATAGGCTGTCTGGCCGCATGGGCTCCTCGCCACGTGTGTGTGTCATTAATTGCCTTTAATTCGTTTTAGCGTCGTCTTTTGGGGAAATCCCAAGGGTCGGCTCGTTAAATCTTTGGATTTTATGCCCCGGATGAATCTCCTTTATGAGAGAGGGAGCGAAATCTGAGGAGTCGGTTTCGTTTTGCCTGAAGCGGTTATTAGTCTACGTGTCCCCCCTCTTTTGTCCTCCTATAAATAAGAGGAATTAAGTGAAGAAACTTCTTTACTTTCTCCTTCAATTTAAACCTTTCCTGCCCCGATTGTTATCCTCTTCTTCGATCACCGATGGCTCCCAAGAAGACTGTTGCGACGAAGGGTAAGAAGGCGGCGTCTTCGTCTACTGCGGCGGCGAAGGGCAAGAAGGTTGCTTCTAGTTCGACTGCGGCCGCTCCTCCGCCAGCCAACGTGCCCGCAGTTCACCCTGACGTCCACCCCCTATTGCTGGTAAGGACATTATATGAGTTTAAAAACCCTAACTGCTGTGGCTACGTCGCATGTTTTATGTGCGAGCCTTTATCTTCATGTGTGCCGCATGTACGTCTCATGGTCGAGCTGCGAGCCGCATGAGGATCGTTACTGTGGCCGCATAAGCTGTGCTGAGCCGCATTGACTCGCACGAATTTGTTTGTCACGTGAACCGCATGAACTTATCCGAACTCTGAGAGCACTGCCGCATGAACCTTCGCTGGACGGAGCCGCATAAGTATTTTTTTTAGTTTGAGCCGCATGAGGCTCCATTAAGTTGGAGCCGCATAAGCTCGAAAACACCCATCAGTTCTTTTTGTCCATCTTTTTAACTTATTTTCTTTTGTCTTCCTTTTTCGGTGAATTTCCAAGTTGATGCTGCGAAGGAACCTCTAGTGGGTCATGCTCAAGCCGCTATAGGCTACAGGTATGACCAGATAGTTCGGTATGTGGCAGACCAGCTTCCTAGTGACCAGCCTTTGACGAGGTTAAATGCCCTCAAGAACCAACCCTTCCACTTCCTATGTGCCATGATGAATTCAGGAAAATTTGAAAGGGAATACCTGAAACCTGCATTCTTCTTTGGAGACGCTTTGACTGTGAAGAACAGTCAAGTTCTAGATATATCGGAGAACTGGAGCTTCATTTCCAACGGGATTGCTATCCGTATCCCTCAAATGGAGCGTCACTTCCTATTATCTTGGTTCAATATGCTCCCGTTGGACAGGAAGATGGAGGAGTCTTTGACTCCTACCCGGAATGGGATGTTTGTGGGCAATATCCATTACAACAACAGCATGAAGTCAGTGTGTGCGGGCAAGGTGCATGCCAGCCGTTATGTAACGGGATTAGCCCGGGTACTTTCTTGAATGTGCCGGGTCCCAATTTCACGTTTTCTTCAGCCAATACTTTCCTGAACCAACTTGCTCGGAAAGGCTCCTATCCCATTGGCCGGTTGACGCTCCCGAGTTGGATACACCCCATTCCCTCATGGATCAATCTGTCTATGTGGATCTAGCAGAAGTATGAGGCCTTTCTATGTGAGATTGGTCTTTATCATGCTATTCGGGGCACCAGCCACGGCTTGCCCATAAACAAGAGATTATTTATAGCTCTGCTGGAGATGTACAACCGTCGTACGGGAACCTTCTATACACCTGTAGGGGAAATGAGGCTTGCACACCATGAAATGTACGCGGTTTCCAAGCTTCCTTGGGGGATGAAGCTTTTGAGGTGTATACTCCTACGAATGAGGAGTTCGAGGAGTTGGAGGAACGATATCCAGGCTTCGTGGCTATTTATCAAGAGATATTATGCCACTATAGCACATGTCAGCAAATAGCCAAGAAGGACAGCAGCTCGGAAGGGAATGCTCCCCACACTAAGGACTGGGTACGCTATCTCTTCTCGATGGGTGCCTCAGGTCGAGTTACGTCCCGACGTCCTATATCCCGGGAGGCGGTTCAAACCTTGGTGTCGTCGGCCAAGAGGGTGGCCACCACTAGTGACAGATTTAGGAGTCAAACCGAATCTTTTTGTTATTTTTATCACGATACACAAAAGCTGTCAGAGAAGGCGCTCCTGGCGGGATTCTTGATGGTATGGCTGCGGAATTACGTAGTCTCGGGAGGAGCTGGTTCTATTGAAAGGATCAGCCGTAATTTTATTCTCCCTGCTGTGAAGCTAGTTTTTAGAGTAAAACTAGCTCTTCTCCCGGCCATGGTGTACAGCATACACCGTGGCCTCCGTACTTTTAGGTCCAAGGTCATCGCCCGCGATGTGACAAAAGACTTTGAACAGACTGAGCTGCCCTATCATTATCTGATGAGGTGGCTGCTGAGCACTGTCCATCTTTGATGAGGTCGGGCTCTGAAGCTGGCGTAACTGACGATGATGCTTTTATCTTTCGTTATCGCAATGAGACTTGGGAGTACGATACCATGCGTGCCTGCCGGATGGCGCTGGCTAGAGCAGATAGGTACAATTTTTCCGTATTCGTCCCTCGTTTCACTGTTGGGAGATAGCGGACGTACATCTCGACAGTATTGGTCCTCCTCAACTTCTAGACGGCCCGATGCTTTTGTGGTTGCGTAACATCTGCCCCGCCCACCTGGTATACCGCAGCCGTAATGCTGTCTTCCTGGAACCTTACCTGTCCAGCAGGTTTGCTCATCAGTTTGGATACAGCCAACTTTTTTTGGACAGTCCCAGCTCTTGTCTGGGTTTTGAAGGTAGCCTCATTGACGGCATCAGGGCGTAGCATTACTATGATACATTCCATACCCGTACCACTTTCTCGGTTTCTGCTATCGAGGCGTCGGTAGAGATTTTGTATATGGTAGCCCTGTACCACGTTATGGCAAACAAGCTCCCCATCGGCTTTAGCCCGGGTACCAGTTTTATTGTTGGTACTGGCTTGGATGAGAATCCCCAAGGGGCCAAGACGAGGAAGATGAAGAATAGAGTCGAAGTGCCAGACTCGGACTCCACCACTGCGGATGATGAGGGCGACGAGCATGATGCAGATAACTCTTCCCTTCCGGTGGAAGATGTTGGGGCGGATCAGACGCCTATTTTGCCAAATGAGGTGGTGGCGGATCAGCCACCCGTCGCACCTGGTTCTGTACGGAAGCGCAGCAGACAAATTTCCCCTGTTGGCGGTATTCCTCACTCCCGAAAATTTGCTGCGACCAGACATCGCAGGCTAACTATAAGGGAGAGAAGCGAGGAGGTCGACCCCGCTTCGGAGGTAAAGCGAGTCACTACTATTTTTATTCAGTTCTTCTTTTCTTCTAGTTTTGATCTTAATCATTTTCCTTCCATCCCGTAGGTGTCAGAAGAGGAATCTCAAGTTGCCGAGGTCGTGACTCGAGATGACGGGGGCTCCGATAAACCTGTCCCTGAAATTGCTGAATTTTATCAAGATGATGCTGATCGAGTCGTATCTCCCTCCGAGGTGGCTGGGACAGAAGAGCCAGCCGAATTTAACTTAGAAGTCGTGGGTGAGAAGACCATGTCAACTGCGAAAGAGCTGCAGGCTCCATGCTTCTCCCCTGGTAAGATAAGCCGAATCTTAACTTGCGAGGAGGCCTATCTGCTCTATTATCACATCCTTCGGGTTACGTCGATTGATTGTTGTTCTAGACATACAGGTCCTGCCTCTCCAGTGCCGATGATGAACATTGTGGAGGCAGGCTCTGCTGAAGGGGCACTGGCGTAGAGGAGCGTACCCCCTTCCCTTCCGGCTCGTCTTGAGGGGCCTCCCGCGGGCTCGAGTTTGGAAAGTCAGGTGGTGGGACAACCGAGGCCGGGGACAATGGTCCCTGCGTCCTCTTCTACTCGGGCGGCTCCGAGAGTCGACCTCTCTGCCCTGCCAAGTGTCCAGGCTCTTCGGGTGGTGGAAGAAGAGTTAGCCGCTATCCGCGCAATATTCCGCTTGGAATTTGTCCCCTTGGTGGCAAGTTCTAGCGCAACTCCTTCGACGTTGCCGGCCATGCTTCCTTTGACACCGTCCTCTACAGAGGTTCTGGACGAAGCGTTACAAGACGTGGTTGACAGCTTTTATCGTCACTTGAAGAGGGGGTAGCGGCTGCTGTAGAAAGAGGGACCTCTTTCGTCTTGGACCGGCAATACTCCCAGGCTCATATTGATATCCTTAAGAATCTTCCTGGTGGGGCAGGGGTAGCTGCACTTCTGGAGTCAAAATTGCTGGAGACTGATCAGCTGGTGGCCCAGCTTCAGGTGCTGCGGTAGGCTGATCTGTCTGCTGCTATAGATCAGGAGTACGATTTCCTCACAGCTGCTGTAGAGAAGATAAGGGCTGCTCGGAATAAGACCAGGCCGGCCATACTGAAGGACCTTTGCGATCTGTCTGACAGATATGATCAGTTGAGCCGCGAGATTGAAGATGTTACGGCTCGGAAAGCGACTGCCTCCCGTGGGATCCTTGACACGCGGGAGCATATCCTTGAGCTTCAGAGGAAGTTAGCGTTCCTGGAGTCTGAGCTTGAGGCTGCCCGTACCGAAAGGGGGCTAATTATCCAGGAGGCTGACAGAGTTAATCGAGCTTCGGCTGATCTGGAAAATGCCCTGAAGAAATTGGAGGACGACTGGCGGGCACACATGGACTTGGATAATGGGGAGCGGTTGTACCAGGAAGCGGAGCGCCGAGCTAAACAGCGGCTTGAACAGGGGGCCACCTTGGTGGAGAACCGCCTCCTGGAATTATGTAATGTCGAACCATAGTCGGCCTTTTTCTTCTTCTTTTATTTTTGTTCTTTTCCTTTCTTTAAGTGGGACGTTGTCCCTAGAACATGTAGTACTTTCTCCTTCCAAATAAAAGAGTATGCTTTATTCTACCCTTTACCTGTACTGCTTGTTGTGCTTGTGGTGTTATGGTGGTGTTTGCCCAGCATGGGGGACTTGTTTGTGGACCTGTTACCCTTGGCATACCTTGGTTTTAGGTACAGATAACAAGTTTGATTGGGGATACCTAGAACAGTTCCACGGCAAGGTGGTCATGGACGTTTCTGGTATCTGGAGAAAGAATGCCATGGAGCAGCTGGGCTCCCGAAACATGATGAGAAATGATGGGCTTGTAGCAAATGTAGGTGATTAATGTAGATTGCATCAAATCTCTGTGGGCAATAAATAATGATTACCATGAATATTCGCGACTTGTAATGGCCTGCCACGTGTACAATTTGCAACAAATCTGATTTTGTTAGGATTTGTTAGCACCCATAATTCTAGCAAGATAAGACTGCCACGTGTCTCAATCGTCATGAAAAGTGCCACATGTCTCCATTGGGTCATCTTGGCAGAGCCGCATATGAGTGGGCCGCATGAGGATGAACGGCCGCATGATGATGGGCAGCCGCATAGGGATGAACAGCCGCATGAAGGTGGACAGCCGCATAGGGATAGGCAACCGCATGCTGATGGGCGGCCGCATAAAGGATGCAGCCGCATGAAGATGGGCAGCCGCATGAAATGGGCGGCCGCATGGATTGGTCGGTCGCATAAATGCAGCAACCACATGCCTTGGAATTTGGTGGATTCTGCCAACTGTGAGAAGATTTTCTCCTCTTCCCTAGGAACGTGCCTTTATGTCAGTCACTATTGCGCCTTTATGTCAGAGCTGTCATTTGTCAGAGCTGTCAGCCGTCAGGGTATTAAATGCAGCAAAAGATGAAGGAAAGAGCTGTTGAGGGCCACGTGGCTCTGGGTCGATTCGAGCCGCATAGACGCGTGAGCCGCATGGACCCCTGAGCCGCATGGGCTCTCTGAGCCGCATGGAGATCCTTGGCCGTATAGACCTTTCTTTATTCTTTTCCATGCTTCTACAATCACAAATCGAGTACGCCTTAGAGATCCTGCGTTGAGGATCCCCGAGTACAAAAAAGAATTCTGGGAAATGGGACGATGGAGATCGAGTGGCAGTTGCTCCTTTACTACGTTGACACTCCGATTACAAAATTGGGAGAAAACCTAAGAAAATTGCTAACTCTCGGCTCACTGGCAAGATGTACAGCAATTTGGCTCTTGAAAATGCTCTCCGTTCTCTGTTTTGAAGAGGGATAAGTCCCCTTTTTATAGTCGTTCTTAAGCTGGAATGATGTAATACGCCCACATGAGAAAACACACTGGTTTTCATGTGGGCGCAAAGTCCTGACTTGGGCGCATAGGGTGTAGGCGTATGCAGGCTATAAGATTGAGGGTTGGTCATGGTGTTGACATGGCCGCATGCTTCGGTGCACGACTTCTCATGGAGACTGACGTGGCCGTGCGCTTCGGTGCACATTTTGATCATGGCTTTGACCGAGTCAGGCTTGGGCGTATAGCCCTGTTTTAGCCTATGCGCCCTCCTTCACAGGGTGACTTGGGCGCATAGAGCTTCACAGGGTCACTTGGACGCATGCGAGTTCACTTGGGTGCATATGTCCTCGTTGGCTTGGGCGCATAAGGCTTTATTATTGAATTTTTCATGCTTCTACACTGATTCCAATGAGAATGAGCTTTAGAATGATGATTCACATACTTGTTGATGTAGTAGTACATTTTTTTAATATTGATTTCACTAGACCTGAAATGATTAGCAGCAGTTCGTATATTTTGTGCATTAACTTAGGTTAGTGTCGATTATAAAAATCGGGTGTGACCATGGAATGGGCCAACACCTCTCGAACTCCAAATTGGTTGCTTGATTGACTCATTAACTCAGGGATTAAGGGAGTAGTATATCAACTATGACCGAAGCCATGTTACTAATGTTGTCTCTCTCGCGCTAACCCCTATTACACAGGGGGTTGAGCCATATCGTATACTAGCATTTGGCCAAAATGTTAGTATACACATTTAATCTACCAGCCGGTCACAGATCTGCTATTCGCTCAAATTACTATTTAATCATTATAGATTTCATCATTGTAGCTCTTGAGATTTTATTGCCCTGCTGGTTCTTTATTATTATTTAGAAAAGTATAATAACGCTTTTAAACTACCCTTACAATATTTGTTATTATTTAGAATGCTGGATATGGATATATGTTCTTGCTTCCCTCCTGACAGGAGACCAACATTTTAGGTGATTGCGAAGACGAGGAGCTCACCTTTAGTTCCTACTACGGACCCGATCCTAGTTCTGAAGAGGTAGCCGAACCTGATCATGGAGCAAAGGATTTTTAGTCGTGCTAGTTGTTTAGTTTTCCTATTTTCTAGTTATAATAAAGAACAGTTGTAATAACTAAATATTTTATTTGCTTGTGTGTTTGTTTTATCTAGACATTTAACTTTAATTCCAAAGTTTAAATAATTGTTTTTTATTCTTGCATTTAGAATTATCTGCTTGATACAGCTTACTGCTGTCGTCTCACAACAGTGCAGGCTGGGCATGATCCGACTGGACCCACTATATTGGGTCGTATCGTGACATGTTTTTAGTGGTGGCCCATATAGGTCAGTTCTGCTAATTTGGTTTAGTCAACTTAGTCTAGACAAATATGCAACCATGTAATCTGACTTTAGGTTTAAGAATGACTTTAGAAAAACAGACTCTAGAAACAACTAGAACACTTAGACTATTTTCACCATGTCACAACATAGGGCCAAAATTATCTATTTTATAAAAATCTATTTTTGCTTGCTTATAGTTTCGTAGGTTACCTTGCTTATGTTTCTACCTAAAACATTGAGAGGATGGCGAACGGGAAGACAACCCGTTCTGGGCCTGCTGTCGAAGAGGCTTCATCCTCTGAGAAGACCCCTACTCAAGCCCAATCTGATCCTTGTTGCATCTCACTGATCGCCCTAATGCTGCACGGACTCCCCGCGCTGCTTACACTTCCACAGTGCATGCAGCAGTACCAACTCCTCCGAGGACCACACCACCACATGCTGATGTGAATCCTTCCACTGCCCCACCAGTGATTATAAGAGAGGGCATGGAGAATGCCTACAATGTGGCTATGACAGCACTAGACTCAGCACAGTAAGATCAGAGGCCTGCCAAGGCAAAATAAGAATAATTTGTTAAGTTTTATGTTTCACTGGAGAAATGTAAAGTCTGACTAGCAGCCTATTATCCAGAAAAAGATGGGAAACATCGAGTGTTTGAAGAAGTTGGATCCGTTCCCTTTCAAAGGAATAGAGGGCCTTATATACGCGGATGAATGGCTGGACATTATGGAGCGACTCCTCAGCATCGCTCGACTCCTAGACGACCTTGTGGTAGAGGCTGTAGCTCTTCAGCTCAAGGATCTGGCTAGCATTTGTTACAGGAATGAGACCAAATTTTAGACTGGAGAGACCTCCTGGCGTTCTTCAAGAAGCAGTTTAAGCAAAAATTCTTTCCCGAAGCCGTCCTAGAAGTTATGGGGAGGCAGTTTCATGATCTGAAGCAAGGGGGCCACACAATTGAGGAGTATACAGCCGTATTCAACTGGCTCAACAGATTTGTACCCCGCCTGGTAGAAGACGCAGTGGAGCATGCCAAGAAGTTTCGGCACGGACTGTGAGAGAAGATCCGCACCTTGGTAGCTGCTAATGGTGCGAAGACTTACGATAATATGCTGAAGGTGGCTCAAGATGTTGTGGCTATTTCGCTTGCCCGACCCAAAAGGGTGCATCCAGGATCCAGCAGCAACCATCATGGCAACTTGAAGAGGTCTAACAACAACAATAATAGGTGATCTTATCCCTAAAGATCTCAGCAGACAACAGCACCCAACAGAGCACCCCAGCATAATCAATCGATGGCGCCCAACTGTACATACTACAAGAGACCCGGTCACACTGCATAGATCTGTAGGAAGAAGTTAGGACATTGCCTTGCTTGTGGGTCTGCCACCCATCAGGTTAAGTTCTGTCATACTACATTGAATAGAACTGGAGCTGGATAACAGAGAGGTCCACAACCTACCCAGCAACAGCACTACAACCAGACAGAACCGGAGCTAGAGACTGAAGGAGATATCATCGCAGGTGCTATCCTATTATATTCGCACCCAGCTTTAGCTTTATTTGATTTTGGAGTTCACATAGTTTTATATCATCAAACTTTATTGTTGCATATCACATAGATGTATGATGTAGTAAGATGATTTATAGAGTAATAACTGGAGGTGGACATATCCCAATCACAGGGACTTGCACCTGCCCTATCACTATCTCAGGTCATACTTTCCTAGCACCCAGTCTAGTAATGCCTCTCCCTAACTACGATGTAGTTTTTGGAATGGACTGGATGAGCAAGCAACATGTCCTGATAGATTATCATCGGGGTTGTGTCAGTTTTAGTCCACCTGGAGGACCCAAGTTTGAGGTGGCTCAAGCACCAGAGGGCATGGGGTATGTCCCCTACACCTCCATCCCCTTATAGCAAAATTTCTATATGTCTTCCCGATAATCTTCCAAGACTACCCCTTGATCGTGACATGGAGTTCACCATCGACCTTGTACCTGGCTCTTCCCCTATCACACAATGATGTTACAGAGTCAATACCAAGGAGGCCAAGGAGATGAAGGATCAGATCGACGAGCACAAGGCCCAGGGATACATTAGATGTGGAGCTTCACCCTGGGGGGCATCTATCTTATTTGCACCCAAGAAGGATGGAACCGTACGGATGTGTATAGACTATTGGGCATTGAACAACATCACTATCAAGAACAAGTATCCTATGACCAAAATTGATGACCTCTTCGATCAGTTGAGCGGAGCGAATGTTTTCTCGAAGATTGATCTCAGGTCTGGATATCACCAAGTCAAAGTGAGGAAAGAAGACATCCCAAAGACGGCATTCAACACCAATTATGGACAATATGATTTTTTGGTCCTGCCTTTTGGTCTTATAAATGTCCAAGCAGTGTTAATGAATCTCATGAACAAGGTCTTCCATGAGTACCTGGACCAGTTTGTCATTATCTTTATCAATGATATTCTGATCTACTCGAAGACACAAGAAGAACACGAGAAGCACTTGTGGATAGTCTTGGAGACATTGAGGAAGGAGAAGCTATATGGTAAGCTATCCAAGTGCAAGTTCTTCTTAGAAAAGTGGATTTTTTCGGCCACGTTGTCACAGGAGGTGGCATATCTGTGGATTCCAAGAAGATAACAGTCGTGGAGTCATGGACGACACCTAGTTCAGTTGTAGAGATCAGAAGCTTCTTCGGCATAGCAGGGTATTACAGGAAGTTCGTGAAGGAATTTGCAAGGATTGTTGAGCCTATGACGAAGCTAACCAGGAAGAATAAAGAATTCTTCTGAACCGGCGTATGCCAGGCATCATATGAAAAGTTGAAGAGAAGGTTGACATCTGCACCAATTTTGTCTCTACCCTCAAGATCAGATAGATTCTCTATTTATAGCGACACTTTCGGCAAAGGATTGGAATGTGTGCTAGAACAGCAAAGGAAGGTAATTGCTTATTTTTTACGACAGTTACGGAACCATGAAAAGAATTACCCGATACATGACCTGGTGCTAGCAGCGGTCATCTTTACCCTAAAGCTCTGGAAGCATTACCAATATGGCCAGAAGGTAGAGATGTACACGGACCACAAAAGTCTCAAGTATGTCTTTACAAAGAAGGAGCTCAACATTCACCAGAGGCGATGGCTGGAGCTCATTAAGGACTTTGATGTCAATTTGCAGTACTATCCGGGTAAGGCTAACGTGGTTGCTGATCCGCTAAGTTAGTACCCGATGGCTATATTTCTAACAAAGGATCGATATCTGCTTGAACATATGGAGAACATGGGATAAATATTGTGCTACCAGAAGCAATGATGTTGAAGCTCATGAAAGAAGTTACTCTATCAGGATCAGACTCACCCATGATGCATTTACAAGTGCAGTCCAGCCTAATCGACAAGGTCAAAGAGACTCTGTTCCAGGATGAGATACTGTGCTAGCTGAAAGACCGAGTGTTAGTCGAAACACTCGAAGGTTTCTCTATAGCTGGAGATGGAGCATTGAGGCATGGCACGAGGCTTTGTGTGTCGACTGGTGAACTGAAAAACGAGCTGATGAAGGAGTCACATCAGTCGCAACATTTCATTCATCTAGGGCAAACAAACTGTATAAAGACATGAGAGTACATGTATGGTGGCTTGGAATAAAGAGAGACGTGGCAGAATTTGTCTCCAAGTGCTTGATCTTCCAGTAGGTGAAGGTGGATCGTCATAGGCCAGCAGGATTGCTAGCCACTTCCTATTCCGGAGTAGAAATTAGAGCATATCACCATGAATTTTGCAACGGGAATGCCTAGATCCCAAGGAGGGAAGGATGTCATCTGGGTAATTGTAGATTGACTGACCAAGTCTACCCACTTTATCCCTTTTAAGGTTGGTTTATCCACCGAAAGGTTAGCAGCTCTCTACATGTAGAATATCTACCGGCTTCATGGAGTTCCAGTCAGCATCGTATCAGACAGGGATACCCGGTTTACCTCACACTACAAGAAGAGTTTGCAGAAATGCTTGGGTACTTAGCTAAAGTTCAGCACTGCGTACCATCCACAGAGCGACGGACAGTCTGAAAGAACTATTCAGATGCTTGAGGACATGTTAACATTGTGTGTTTTACAGTTTGGAGGATCTTGGGAAGATCATTTACACGTGGTAGAGTTCTCATATAATAATAGCTACAAGGCCAGCTTCTGTATGACACCATTTGAGGTGTTGTATAGACGTCATTGCCGTACTCCACTATCCAACCCGCTAACCGAAAACCAATTAACTTAAACTATCGTTCAACCCACTACCCAGTCCCCCGTGATCCGTTTCCTCCTCCGAAACATACGCCTATGTAACCCCAGCTCTCTCTCACGTATTTCTCTTCAGAAACCTACTTCTTTCTAGAAACTCACATAACCTTCTCCCCTTCACCTGCTTCAATATTCATCCTCTTCCAAAACTAACCACGCCCTGGAGCTACCCGCAACACATCGGTCATTCCAACACCGTACTTGGGGCATTTTCGTCGCGATCGACCAGCCGACAACGATGACCCCGCGTACCGTCGACCGGCCAGACGACCAGCCAGCCCGTGCACGTCCCTCGGCTGCACAAGCACGCTTCCGAGCGCATCCTCGACCGCACCATCGTGTCCCACGCACGAACCAGCACGTCCCATGTGTTGTCCAGCCTCTGCCGGTCGTTTTTGGCCATGCCAGCCCTGTCGGCCGTCCCCAGCCCGCCTCTGCATGACCAGCGTGCCCTCGGCCGTGTCTCCGTGCGCTAGCAGCCGCGCGGCTGTCCCCATGCATCCACGTGCCATCCGGTACGTGCGTCGTTCCACGCGTGCATCCCTACCCCGTTCTGTCGCCTTTGTATGACCCGAGTCGGAGGCCTCCCCTCGGTACTCCTCCAACCTTCCGGTAAGCCCTGAGCCTTCTATTATTTTTTTGAATGAGAAACCCATTTCTGTTCCGACCGGAATTGACAAAATAAAGCTTTGTCAATTCTAGGATAACTAGTTTCCAAATTGTCATGACCCGCACCTAGTGTAGGGGCACGAGAAGTGGGTACGTCCAGCCTACGCCGCAGTGTCGGCGGTAGAACGCTGTCCTATGTTACTATCTAATCAATAACTCACACAATTATATAATGTACTTGTCAAGTCTCAACTCCGAACGGGGGACAAGTATAGATATAATAAAATCTCAATCACAGTCTAAGAACGATAAGATAACACAGAAGTTTATAACTAAAGACTAAACAACAACAATTATAAACTACTAAATAATAATATCTCAAACAAACTCAAATACAAACTCATATCTTAAGTTTTTACACTTCAAGTTCTATAACATGAAAACTAAACCAAGTCTACTAGCTAGTCTCCCGATCACTCCTGAGTGTCGGAGCCAAAGGTAGCTAAGCCATCTCCTGCTCCAAGGCAAGTAGGGCAAATATCCTCAGGACAAGCATCTGTAATATTTTTAACAGGTCCAGTCAGGACAGGAATGAGTACAATTCATCTAGAAAACCCAAATAAATGACAGAGAACTCTAAAGCAGTTATAGACAGTTTTATTGATGAACATGGTAGTTTATGTTCAGGTGATGGTATAGAGAACTGTTAAGATACAAGGAAAGTAAGGTAAGTAAAACAAAAGAAAAATTATGGCAATGAAGACTGAAAATAGAAACTAGCTACACCAGAGTAACATGATATAAGTCTAGACAGTAAATATAAACAAGTGTAAAATCCAAGTAAATCTCGACAATATGAATCTGATACCAGATGATTCCAGTACAAGATGAGTCCAGTATAAGATGATTCCAGTCAGTGATCAAAGATTCTATGGTGAGTCCAGTCTATACTCTAACAGTGTGTTTTAAAATACCGAGATCGACATGTAAACGGCTGTAGGTAATACGGCACATCACACACCTGGCCGGGTGTGAGATGGCTATCATTCCAGTAGATTCCAGTATATTCCAGTTGGAATATTCTATATTTGGGGTATGTCTACATGTCTTACTGAATATTTCCCCGCCCCACAATACAAGTGAATCCAGTACAAGACACGAGAATCGAGATGAGTCCAGCCAAACGTGATGATACCAGCAATGATTCCAGAATGATTCCAGTAGATTCCAGTAATAGATGCCAGACATGATGATACCAACAATGATTCCAGTAATAGAGGCCAGACAACATGGTATGTGTGTCGCATACATGAATCTAGAAATATCCATACGTGTTGTAAGAATCACATAAAACTAACTAGAACTGAAGTACAGTAATTCACAAGTAAATGAGAGAACTATCAGAGAATGTACTCGCCTGTCACTCTGAAAAGAGTAGTATAATATCAAATGTCTGCACCGGAGTCACAATGTCCTAAATGGAGCAGTACAGATTATAATGTGTTTAAAACAAGGTAAATAAAGTTTACGATGCAATCTACATGATTTCTAGGTCAATCTAGGTCAAAGTCAAACTTGGTCAACTTTGGGTCAAACCAAGTCAACGTCTAGTCAAACGAGGTCAACTCTGGTCAAGTATGGTCAATCCTTTGGTCAACTAAGAGTCAAAAGTCAAACTATCTAGTGTTTGGTCAAACTTAGACTAGTCAACAAGGTCACCTAGACTATTGGTCAACATCTAAGGTTTTTGGGCTATGTGAACTATTAGCTAGGTCATGGTAGCATCATAGCCACAACCCCAAAATAGGTCAAGCTATCTAGAGGCATACTCTACATCTAAACTCCAAACCTCAAATCCCTATAGTATACTAAGGATACCAATTCCAACCCTATGTTACTTCTATACATATCACAAGAGCCTAATACCCTTATAGTATTATACATGCCTACATGCAATATGGTCACAGGAAACCCCTGCTCTCCTATCTTACTCCCATAAATGGGCTAAACCATAGGTGAACCATCTCTTATGCAGTGCAAGAAGACAATATCTGAACTATAAGAAAAAGGGGAATGAACTAAAGTGGAGTGATTGGTCATTTAAACTAGGAGATCAAATAGATGTATACATCTAAGCTTACATAAATTGAACCTCTACACAACTGATACCAACAAACAAATTTATAGACACACACTCACTACACTACTGGACTCACTTTTACTACATTTCAGAGATTCACTCCCCTTCATGATATTCCCTTTTATTCCTATTTTTCTATCACTCACACACTCACAAACTAAACCCTTGCTCGATCCTTCCTTAACTACTGACGCTGCCTAACCTGAACATGGTCTCTTTTCTTTCCTTCCTCACTAACTCTTAACTATAGCTATCTAACTTAATATATATACACTGACCACAACCCTCATATTCATTCGAACCCAAAACTGAAATCCCAATATTGAATATCAAGTTCAGTAAAAATCAGTAAATGACAGGAGTGATGCCCAAAGAAAACTAAATCCCCAACTCTCTAAACTGAAACCTTCAATATCAGTTTAGATATTTCAATCTAAACATTCAAACCAATTCCAAATCCAATCCTATAAAACCCAACATCTCAGTTTAAGGTTCAAGGTAAATTGGTTTTAGTTTACCAACATCTCAACCCAATGAAATCAATTTTAAACCCCATACCCAAATACCATGTTCAAACCAAACTGTGCAAATTTATTTCAAATCTCAGTTAACCCAAATATCCATACATATAGGCACACCCCCACATAGGTATATAGATAGGTACATTCATAGATGCATACATATACATCCCACTCACTGTTCTCAGAATTTAAGTTCTCAGAAATTCGAAGTTCAAGTGACAGTTCAATTTCAGGACATTGGAATAACCTTAAATTCGAATTCAACATCATCTCGAAATTATAATACTACTTCAAACCAACCCCCAACACTAACCCAGGACATAACGCTACATTAACACATAGGTTATCAATTAAAGAAAATGGATTAACACATTTGGATCTCGGCAACCATGTACTGATACTTCACAGTATCTAATTCCTGTAGGAACCCCAACCCGAACCTAAATTTCATGCAAAACCCAACAATTCTCGACCCTAATCATATATACAGGTAATCACAGACATGTATATATACTAAACATCACATATTAATATAGTTTAACATTTAATAATCATTTTAAAGTCCTAAAATAGGTTATGAACAGAATGTATCAGAAAAATATAGGAATCCCAAAATTAGGTTTCGAATTTCCATTAAACATCAAATTGATCACTGACATAGGTTCGTGTATAAATGAGGGTGTCCCACGAGTCTATTCGTGGCCAAACATTTGGACACGAGGTATCCAATCAGGTAGAAACACACATAGACACGTGCATACAGTGCAGTATCGTACTGTGAGGACAAGGTGTCGTACACGCAACACAAGACACGTGACACTTCATGCTCGTATCCAGAGGTAGCCTAGGTATAGGATTAGGTGTCTAGGTGCCTGATATGTGTCCACGTGGTATCCAGCTTCATATCCAAGCCCGTATCAGTGACCAAATATGCGCGTGTGTGCAAATTCAGTACGGCTCGATTTTCTTCGTGCACACTAAACGAGAACCGTAAAATTTCCTGGGTGTTGTATCAGTCACTAGGCCCACGTGTCCACCAAATTTCATGACCTGAGTCGCTGTGTCGTGTCCCACAGCAAGCCCGAGCAGCAGGGCATGTGTGCGGCTGCTCGTGCAGCGAGTTCGTATCCGTTTTGGACACGGACACGACTCGAATGTTGACTCAGTCCACACGAAATCCAAAGCACATGCATAGGGCTACAACTATGTTTAATTAGTTTTCGAAATTAACAATATTTATTCCATTCAAGCATTTCATCAAACACCCATTTAAATACACCAATTCGTGTCCGATACAGACACGAAATGGACACGATTTCCTACCAAACTTGGGCTACACCTAGGGGGACCCTAAATGAATACATCTATAGGAAAAAATCAGGAATTTATTAGGGTTTGTAGGGTTTTACCTATTGAGTGTTCAAACTCAATGTAAAGAGCCTCGTCTTGACGTCTTCCTCGATTTTCTACGGTTCAAACATCCTTAAACCTCGCTAGCCAGCAACCACAAGTCTCCTCTAATGTTGGGGATGATGATGCAATTGATTTGACTCAATTTGGGCTCAATTTGGATTAATTGGGAGGAGTTTAGGGAAGAACAAAGTAGGGTTATTCTAGGTTTTGTAAAAAGAGGCAATTGCTTCTAACTATGACACTTATAGGAGGGGGGTCATGTATGGCTGTTGAAAAGATTAGGGTTGGGATTTAGATGAGTGGTTGAGGTTCTTCCACCCAATTCCAAGCCTTCCTATTGGTTCAAGGCTTCTTTTCACAAATATCTTAAAAGAAAAATATCATACCTAAGAATATCTAGATATTACTAACCTTGGCACTTAGTAGGAATGTTCTAACCATGATCCTAACCTCAAGACTAATCTAGGTTAGGTTAAGGATTAACTAAAAGATTAACACAATATTTAATTAATCAAAATTACAATTTCACAAAATTGTCAAAATGACCAAAATATCCTTAGACTAAAAATTGGTAATTTGAAATTCTAATCACATGACTAGGCTCCCTTGGTCATGGTTAGTCTATAGGATTAGCAAAACTAGGGTTTAACTAGTTAACCATCAAAATTGCAATCTAATATTTTAAATAGTTTTAAATTTACTAAAAATCACAACATGATTTAAATATCATTATTAAATGATTATAATCACAAAATTTCAAAATTACCCTCATCTGGAAAACTGGGTGTTACAAGTCTACCCCCTTAGAAGAATTTTGTCCTCGAAATTAAGATGATCGTACTCCTCCTAGGTCAAACCCCCAATCAAACAAGGTCGAAGGATAACATACAAACTCAGTCCTACTGGTCGTGATTCCACAGTCTCGAGCAGGGTAACTACGCTATCTATCATATCACAAGAATATCCTGACAGGTACTAATGGAAATCACACATGAAGGTGAAAAGAAGGACAGGAAAGACAGACCTGCTAACCCGTCACCCATAGCGTCGGTCTACTCGACTGTCAGCACAAAAGCCCTGCCCCTCTGGGGTATATCCCTCTGATGGTGCGGGACACGGTACTGCGTTATAGGTAGCCTAGCTCCCTCTATCTAATCCATGATACTCAAGTAACATCTACACTGATATTCCATTCCATCAGACTTGGGTACCATCTATATGGTATCTATTCTAAAATCTGATAATCATACCCGTCTATCCAGAACCATGTTACCAGAATCCTCGTTACGCCAGTAAGTACTACAACGATAATCCATAGAGTCCGTGACTAAGGTACATACCTCTAGAATCATGGTATTTAAAATTTTTGCATTGCCGCTAGCTTGGCTGCGAAAACCTTAAATTCTCACACCCGAGAAATACATCCAAAATTAGACTCTATCTTATCGCCAAACCAGCTAATTTGACTGTATGACCTGTATTAGGATTTAATAATTAGTTAATATTAAATGGTTAGATTATTATTAGTAATAATAATATCGTTATATAATTGTTAGATTAATTAGTAATTTTAATGATTATTGTTGAATGGTTAACTAAGCGTTTTAATAACGATCATCGTAGAAATCATGTTATTCTAGACTTAAGAGTATTTTTAAGTAAGTTACCGTTAATTTTACGTTAATAAAATATTAAATTAGTTTCAAAACTAGTTTCGTACCCAAAGTCTATTTTTTATAAGAAAATATAGGCAAATATATTAGTTTTAATTTAAGCTATTTATTGCCCGTTTTGGATGAAATGTTATTTAATTCCCAAAATGGTTTTCATTACAAAAAAGTATATTTGTCTAAGTTCTATTTATAAAATAAAAATCTACTTATTATTTATTTATTTTAATTGAAATAGTAATTTTCATGTTACGAAATAAATAATTAATTATTTAATTGTTTGTTTATTTAGTAGTAGCTAATTATATATATAATTTGCTAAAAATTAGTAAAAATGTATTTTTACATAAATTATCTTCATAATAAAAATTATCTATTAAATTGTCACGATTTATTATTAAATAAATTAATGATATTTCTCTTTTAAAAGAAATAATAATTTTTACTATTTTATTACTAAAACTGTATTTTTCTTATATGAGAGTTCTCTAAAATATTTTATAATTGAATAATTGCTTTATGAAAACTATCGGTGATTTTAGAGCCTATACGTTACCATTTCATTAATAAGTTATTAGAATTGTAGCAACCTTAGATTGGCAACTAAGTTATATTTTGCTAATGTAGGCTTCAGTTTCGGGACTTGACCTGAAGATTCTCTGTCGTTGCCAACAGCACCGGACAAAGCCAAAGCAAGTTTCATGCTATTAACGTTCGTGTTTTATTTAATAATTAAATGTACTACATCAATAGGACTATATATATTATATCGACACTGATTCAAGGGGTCCCTCTTGGACTCCAAATTGATTTCTTGATTGACTCATTGACTCGGGAATTGGGGGAGTACTATAGCATTTGTGACCAAAGCCATGTTACTAATATTGCCTGTCTCGCGATAACCCCTAGTGTACAAGGGGTTGAGCCGTATCGTATACTAGCATTTGGCCAAAATGTTAGTATACACATTGAATCTACCAGCCGGTCATAGATCTACTATACATTCAAATCACTATTGAATCATTGTAGATTGCATCATTGTATTTCTTGAGATTTCATTGCCCTTCTTGTTCGTTATTATAATTTAGAACAAGTAAAATAATGCTTTTAAACTGCCCTTGCATCATTTATTATTATTTAGAATACTGGATATGAATATATGTTCTTGCTCCCCTCCTGACTGGAGACCAATATTTTAGGTGATTGCGAAGACGAGGAGCTCGCCTTTAGTTCCTACTACGGATCCGATCCGAGTTCTGAAGAGGTAGTTGAACCTGACCAGGGAGCCCAGGATTTCAAGTTGTGCCCGTTGTTTAGTTTTCCTATTTTCTAGTTCTAATAAAGAACAGTTGTAATAACTAAATGTTTTATTTGCTTGTGTGTTTGTTTCATCTAGATATTTAACTTTAATTCTAAAGTTCAAATAAATGTTTTTTACACTCGCATTTAGAATTATCTGCTTGTGTTACTACTGCTTTATACAGCTTACTGCCATCATCTCACAACGGTGCAGGCTGGGCTTGATCCGACTGGACCCAGTATATTGGGGTCCGATCGTGATAGCTCAGCTCCTGAAATTAGGTCAATGGTTAATTCTATTTCCCGATTAGGTGGCAATCCTAGTAAGTCATCGAAAAATACATCCACGAGCTCCGATATAATCTTTGGATGCTCCTTCTTTCCGTCATCAATTTGTTCCCTTAATGTAGGTGGGACACCTTACTCTCTAGCTCCATAAAAAAATTCGAACTCGGGATGCTCAGGTGGTCTAAATATAACTCTTCTGAGTCTGCAGTCCAACGTTGCATGGTACTGACTCATCCAGTCCATACTAAGTACAACATCATAATATGGCATCAAATATATCAAAAATTGTATCCGTATTTCTCTACCACATACTACCACTTAGCAATATCTACAAGTGTCACTAACGGGAATAATCCCTACTCCCGTCAGAATCTCATAGTCTTAGGGAGTAGTGAAGTGGCTACTCTATGTGTGGCTATGAAGCTAGCAGCGATAAAAGAATGTGATGCTCCTAAATGCTCCTGAGTCGAATAAGGCTACAACAGGTAAAGATGCTACTAAGATAGTATATATCACCTTTCCTACAGTAGGCTCCTCCTCCACGGTAATAGCATAAGCCTTCCCACGACCTGGTGTTGGTGCCCTCTGTTGCCGAGCCTGCTGAAATAATGCCTCCAGCGGTACCAAGGGTTGCCTCGGTTGAAATCCTCCAGATGCTGGTAGTCACATGCCTCTAACTCTAGGTTGTGGTGCTCTTGGTGCTGCGTATGCGGGTCTGGATGGCTGTTGTGCTGGCCTTGGTGATGGTAACTGTGCCATCAGTGCTGCTCGTAGGTACTCTGGAGAATCTCGTAATGAATGTTGGCCCGATCCGCATCTCAAACATAGTTCCAGCCTATGTCTGCAATCCTTCACAAGATGTCCCTTTTTGCTGTAGTGATGGCAAGTAGGTAATGCTGCTCCTAGGGGCCTCTGTTGGTGTTGTATCATGGGTCTCTTTGCCGATCCTTTCAGGGGTGCTCTGGCTGGTACAAGCGGCCTTTTCTAGCTAGCCTTTCTCTTTTGAACATGCTTTAGACGTTGTGCGATGGTGAGTACACCTGAGTAAGTTAGGGGTACAGCCGCTCCAGTAAGCTCTTATAGTATGTTGCTTAGTCCGTCGTAGAATTTCTTCGCCTTCTGCTCCTCTGTCTGAATCAGGGCAGGTGCATATCGACTAAGGCGTAGAATTTTTCTATCATCATGCTACCCTGGACTAGGTAAATGAACTTATCCGAAGTTCTGTCCTGAAATTAGCTGGAATGAACGTCTCTTGGAAGAGCTTGGAGAACTCCTTCCAAGTGACATTCTCCGGTCCAAGCCTTTTTCTTCTTAGAGAGCCACCAGTAATGAGCGTTGTCGGTTAGCTGCCTCATGACGGCGATCATCTAACGGTCCCTTGGAAGCTCCGCTGCTTCCAACTGATGTTGGATGTTGGTAAGCCACTCATAGACCATTGTAGGTTCCTCATTGCTTAAGAAATGAGTTGGCTTCTGCTGGCAAAAGTTGGCAATGGTTCCCGTTGATGACTGATGAGCTGGTGGAGGTGCTTGCGCCATTGTTGCTACTATATTGCCTCTGTCATGATACGTGCTCTTGAATAATCGGGTACGAATCGAGTCTTCCCTGGCCTATGCTGTCGTTAACAATGGTAGTCAGCCGTCTAGTCTAGTCATTGTCTAGTATAATCTTATATCTCATCACAGCATCTACCACGAGTTATCCACTACTAATTATCACAGATCACTATACAATTATTACAGGCTTATACATGAATATTTGGGTACAAAGTTGGTAAGAATATGAAGACTACCAAACCAACAATCATCCTATACATGAATCTACATCTCGGGAGTGAGCTCCACAGCCAGGTCTCCCTACTGGCCATAACAATCTAAGGAATCAATCTCACCTATAATCAACGATCCAGGATAGGAGAAAAATATATTGTAGCTCAACCAATCATGATAGAGTATCAACGAAAATAACAGAAACTAATGATAAGTAAAGAAAATAACTGACATATGCACTAACTACATGAATCATGCATAAGAACACCGTCAAGCATGTAGGGCTACGAAGTCAAGAGTAGAGAGTAATGGTATGCTAGCAGGCATGTATATAGGTAAGGCATACCATGTACGCTACACTATCAGGGATAAGGTATATAGCAACGATATGCTATCAGGCATGTCTATTGTAAGATATATCATGTACTATATACTAGCAGTCAAGTAAACAAGCGTATCGTATTGGGCAATGATATACTAGCATACAAGTATAGATATAAGGTATATCATACCTATACTATCAAGCATGTACACGTCCAGGCTTAGGTGACTACATGCCCTCTGATGTTCTTCCCACCCCGACACGACATAACATGATGACAAGCAAGCAAGTAAAATTAAATAACAAACATTAAGTGCAATATGATATGCATGCATGTTTTGATTGAGTACAAGTACTTGCCTCTCTTCCAGGTAGCAGTGAATATCTTCCAATCAACTAACATTAGGGAAATATAATTTAGAAAATACTCTAAAGGTTTTCGTAACTTTAAATATTGTAATAGTCTAACCAATCTTTAATGATTCGGCTAACCTTTTTGTTACTAACATATTACTCTAAGCTATTCTCCCAACTACTACTCAACTCAAGGCCCAACTACCAAAACCCACTGTTCCTAAAGTCCAATTAATAACATGACAATTCCAATCAAATGATAATAGTTACTTCTTAACTTGGTCAAAGGCTTGGAGGCCCATCTTAACAGGTCAAACTTAATATATTAACCCAAGGTCCAAGAACAATAACTCTTTTAATATACTCCATTATCCACAAAACCACTTGGCCCAAGTTTACTGTGCTTGGCCTATCACTGAACCTGGCCAAATGACATACAAGCCCTAACATAATTTTGAACCTAACGGCTATATCAAATACCACTACCCAACAGTTATCATCAATATTGGATCAACACAGCTCTTTGCAACAACTGTAGTAGCCGATTCAACACAACCAAGCTCCTGCATCAATACTCCATTTCAAGTATCTGATCTGCCCGTTATTACTCCAAGTGACCGATTCAAGCATGGACACAACACCAAACCCTTACTAGCTGCCATCTCATTTGACTAATACCCTACTAACAGACCAAGTGTCCAACTCTCTAGAATAGCTCAAGCTGATATAGTGATTATACCTAAGTCTAATTAGTGTGCCGCGGAGGACACTGCTACCTTTGTGTCTAGAATAGGTGTCCAAGATGGTTCAGTCATATTATCAAACAGCACCGGTGCAAGAACAGGAAATAAATATCAATGTACACCGGTGCAAGAATAGGAAATAATGAACTGGCTATGCCATTGACCCAATAAAATGAATGAAACACTTGGATCATGTACACTCTGAGTAACTGATCCAAAATATGAAATGTTGCTGGTTCCCATAATAATAAATAAAAAGCTGCTTGTCCCTTTGAAATGAATGAAATGTTGTTTATTCCTCGTTGCGAGAAATACTATGTGAAATATTACAATGAATCAATGAATGAGGAATGATGATGCTTGGGAGCATGGAGATAACCAAGTAGAATGATGGTAATCATGGAATGATTAGTCGTTGAACATGGCTCATAATTGAGTTGAGATGTTGAACTATTGGCTTTGCTTACTTTTAGTTATTTTACCATGTACTTGTGTTTATCGAGTCAACACGCATTCGCATGGTCATGGACGTACTTGTACAAGTCTTAGTAAGTTTCCTCGAATGGTATATGGGGCACTGGAGCCCGAATTGCGCTCACGCATGGCAGGTCCATAACGGCCGATTATAGGCTAAGCGACGGGGGTCATCGCACAGAAGTCCCAAGCAGAAACATTGAATAGTCAGTAGCAGAAATTTGAAGCAAAACACAAGTCATGCAAAATACTCTTTTATTGATATTGAACAAATATTATAATGTGGGCACGAGGCCAAATTACAAGTTTCTCAAGCTCACTTTTCTCTCATATTACAAGTCACTCTGCTCTCTTTCATTTCTCAATACATGCTTCAAAAGACGAGTGGCAGATTCTGTAGAATGGCGATGTCCATACATTATGTCCCGTATAATTTCTGACTCCATGCGGCCGCCCGCCTCGAAACGCCAAGGAACTTCGTGCCTCGATGCATCCAAGCAAGCTCAACGCCATCGGGCTTCTACCTGTGCCTGCACAGGAAAACTGTGTGGGTTTCAGTACTCAATTGTACTGGTGGAGTAACCTTCTCGCCCACCCATACAAAATGGACACGTTAATTTACTTTGTGCAGCTTAATTCCCTTTTTGATTGTCTTGCTAGTCTTGCCTTAGGATCAATTTTAGGACAGAAGCACCTTAGCCTATGCTTGGCAACGCAATGACAGGGTCATACTATACTCTATTCGTAGCTTCAATTCATATTCGAGGCAATGCCTCACCAAGTAGAACTTATGCAAACTCGACCGTGCCAAGACATTCACTTGTTTTATGTACCTCTCGACTATTCTCCTGCCAATGATGAAGGGGATGACTCATGCTGGTCATGCCAATAGACTTTGATCGTGCCTTAAGATTGAGGCCGTGCCTCGCAAGTATCTACCTGACTTAACCAATTTGCCTAATGACCCTTCCTGACTTAACTCGAGATGTCTCGATGATGAAGCCACATTCATGTTGAAGTACGTATCCTTACTATAGCTAAATTTTAGGCTCCAGAATAGTGTTGCAACCGTGCACACCTAACCCGCGACGATTCAAGGTTAGCACTTGCTATAAGTATACCTTCTTAACCCAACTCGTAACTTGCTAGTACTCCACATAATCCAAAGGCATACTCGCGGTTGTCGCCCTTATGCCGACAAATCTCTATTAGTGGTCACTAGCAATGTCAAGCTATACTGGATCTTTGCATATGGTGACCATTCGCGTGCAAGATACGAGCTCCCACCGAATGACCTGTAACCTATGTTATAACTGTTCACTTCAATCGAGTCGTATCGTCGATGAAGGTCATACAATATCTGCAATTCCTTCTAGGCCGACACGAACCCGGTGCCCCGGGATCGTTCGCAGAATTTCTTCTTGCGCACAAGTTGTCCAATGACCATGCAAGACTCAACTCAATCTACCAAGTCCTTCCATAATCATGACCATGCTTTCCAACTTTCTATCGAGACTCCCAAGTAGCGGGACCGATCTCGTGAACTTCCTTATCGAGACTCCCAAGTAGCGGGACTGATCTCATGAACTTCCTTATTGAGACTCCCAAGTAATAGGACCAATCTCGTGTACTTCCTTTTCGAGACTCCCAAGTAACGGGACCGATCTCGTGTACTTCCTTATCTAGACTCCTAAGTAGCGGGATCAATCTTGTGAACTTCCTTATCAAGACTCCCAATTAGCAGGACCGATCTCGACGACAACCAGTCGCGTGAATATCTATCGTTTGAATTCTAGGAAACTACTAATAAGTAGTCTTCCATCTCAACTTGAACATAACGTCTTCCTTTGTTCGTGGCATGCTTTTCCCTAACCAACCGTGGCTCGTGCCTTAGGCAGACCTTGTTCTCTAGGCGACATTATCGCTCAAGTCACATACATTATATGACGAGCCATGAGATCATGGGGCTATATGACTTGACAACTGTAGACAACAAGGGATAGTGCCTGCTATGACTTCGATAGCCCAACAAAACTCTTGTCTATCTTATTCGGGCAATGACTTGACGAACAAAAGCTACGCCAAGCTTCGTATCATAGAAACGTGCCGTGCACGTGTTTGACATGAACATTCAAGCTTTTTGGGTGCCTAGACTTAACCTACGAGCCGTGCAATACGAAACCACAGGACAGGCGAAGGCTATGCTAAGCTTTGGACGACGGGATCGTGCATGCTTATTAAGCATATACGCGAGCGATGCCTATGACTTAGGCCAATTCTAGCTTTGTGGCAAATACCAACTTCCTTCTCCCAAGCCATGGGACGAAGGACGGAGTGTCATTTCGAAAGCATGCTGAGCAATACTTCTAAGATGACCGCGGGACCTTTTTCCATGTTTTAACACATTCCGACCCGACTTGGGATTATTCCCTTGGCTATATGGATGCGTCTCTTTTATTATCAAGCCTACTTGTGCATTTGAAAACTTTTATTTTATTAGTATGAAGGACAAGATGAGGCAAGTTCACCGAAGCCAACCACCTGAGCGAATCTTCGAGCAAGACATTGCGTGGCTAAGTCCAAACGCTGTCGATGTTTCGATTCCTCTGATTGACTGAGCGGGACGGGGCACTACATTATACATCACTTAGAAAAAGTTTCGTCGAAACTAACTGAATACTTACTCATCGACTTATCACTTTATCCAACATTCTATAACTCTCGCACATATACTACGCCTATGTGTTTCTTCAATCCGAGCCACGCTCGTACTACAATCAATCTTTCCTTTAAAACATGATTTCAAAATCCTCGACACTTTTTTATTTCTCAAGTCTCACTTGAATTCAACGTATCACTTAGTTGGATCGTGCACATATCCCAGGCATCCTTAAAATAGATGCATTTCAGCCAAACCGCGTGATAGAGAATTTTTCATTCTCACTCGAGTCACATCGTGCACATATTCAGGCGTCCCTGAAGTATATTCATGTCAGCCGAGTCTTGTGAGGGGTATTTTCATGTTCTAGAATCATTCTATCCATCCATACCAATCCACAATATTAATCATTCCAATGCTAACTCTTGCAACATGGACGTCTCGCCTAACTCGCTAGGGCATTTCTCAAAGCTAAAGTTAATGTCAGGATTGGAATCATAGTTCTCCAATAATAATACAAATACTGACCCCAATCCTAGGGTCAAACCAAAGTTGATAGTAAGGGGTTTTCTAGACAAGCTCGCATCACTCAAAATTCTAAACATCGAGCATATATATCTCCTATTCGCACTTGCAACACTTAGTCAAAGGAGTCCGAGTCATTCAGCAAAGCCATCCTACACTGAGTCATGTAGAACCATTTCCTTGACATATTAAAATCGTTCATCTAACAAACAACTTGCATAGCCTATCTTTTCAAAAATATTCGATATAATCCACCTATCCATTCCATCCAATTCAAGCACGCTATGACACGATCTGTCGCTAGACCAAAATTTTTATTTCATATTCCTTAAGTCATTTATCCCAATTCCCGTAATCTATCACAAGGTTGTCTGACTTTAACAATATGTCACGCCCCAATCTCACGCGACTCTAATTATCCACGGTCGTCATGAAATCACCATGCAATGATTCCACGAAATAATCGTTCTCATCGGAGCGTAACTCTTGTATTGAGTCTATACTAATTCATTTTTGACACGCAGATTGGGTGTCCTCAATCCTCAAGTTTACTCAATTATCAATCACACGTTCGATCAATCCTCAAATCCACCTTCACCTCAAACCACAAGTCGAAGCAATCCAAATTACCACATCTTGATTTTTCGAGTTCGATCATTTTCGCGACATGAATTACCATGTCCGTGCTCACGCGGAACGATCATCCCCAAATCCAATGTGACGCATGGGCGAGGCTGGAGTTGCGCTCGTGTAAGACAAGAACGTCGACATTATGGTTATCGGTGTAACCATAAAGATACGATCATTTTCATCCAACATTTATTTCATCAAAATCCCAAGCATAGCATCCATCGGAAGAATAACATTTTCCATGATCGTCATTCCTCGAATTAGAGTACCCGTCAGTTATCGCATATCGATCTTTGATATGCCTCAATACCATCGATAAAATACGTAACCTGACAATCTTTATTTGTAACGAATTTCGAGTCGTGCGATTGATGCTATCGTACGAACTGGATAATCTCCTCGATATTTAAGATCAATTTCGATCATTATTCCTCAAACTAGCTACATGTTCAATTTGTTCAAATCCAAAATCATGTACATTCCTTCGACTATCTTAAGTCATCAAGCAACATATCTCCTCAAGTCGTACCTTTCTATGCTAGTTCAATCATTGAGCAACATCATCTATCCAAATTTCTTTGATTCATTGCGTAACTTCCAAAATCAATACTTTTCATGCACGCTATTATCCAATCGTGCTAACTTTTTGTATAAAATTCATATCATTTTCTTTGATTAAGTCATCCGTTGGTATACCTTAACTTTTCCTCGATTCAATCTATCTTTTTCCTTATCACTTGTAATTCATGCTCAATGCAAATTCCAATCCCGTGTGCATGGATTATAATTTCGTTCGAATCACTCATCGAAATCTTCGAGATTATAACTTACTCAACGATACTCGATCTGAGGCTTTGTATACATGCGACTCTTGCTGATAGTTCATTAGGACCCCATATCCTCAATCGACTAACATCCCCAAGACTGTCCTATGAACAACTCAGGAATGAAGTTATTCAATAAATCCTCGGAACAAGTTTCGAATCATACTTCGAATTTTCGTTCGAGCCCAAGCACGCTCATCTATATAACATTGACGATAACATCGTCTTAGGGCACCCCTAATGATAGTCATCCCGTATACTCAATCGAGTCTAACTCATTGTCGTCTGACACAATTTGAATTTCGCACTCGACATTGCTAAGGTTGACACAATTCTTTGTGTATATGTCCAGCCCGACTTAGCCAACCGTTTTTACTTGAACTTTTGTCCAACCAAAATTTCTTTAGTACAATTTTGTAAAATATTTAGACTTATTGTATGGACATGCCGTAGGACATTTGAGAGAGAGCACATCAACGAAGTCAATTTGCGGAAGCAACACTTCTGAGTTTGCGGAAGCATCAGAGTTAAAGAATTCAATCGAAGTCCAAGGACGTAAAGCCATGCTCTGATACTATTATGTCATGCCCTACTCCCGTAGGAGCGATCGTCCTCGCTAAGGTATGATGCTGCGTGAGCCTAGATTGCGCTCACGCAAGGTAGGTCAATAACGGCCGATTACAGGCTAAGCGACGGGGATCATCGCACAGAAGTCCCAAGCAGAAACATTGAATAGTCAGCAGCAAAAATTTGAAGCAAAATACAAGTCATGCAAAATACTCTTTTATTGATATTGAAAAAAGATTACAATGTGGGCACGAGGCCAAATTACAAGTCTCTCAGGCTCACTTTTCTCTCATACTACAAGTCACTCTACTCCCTCTCATTTCTCAATACAAGCTTCAAACGACGAGTGGCAGATTCTGCGGAATGGCGATGTCCATACATTATGTCACATATAAGTTCTGACTTCATGCGGCCGCACGTCACAAAACGCCAAGGAACTCCGTAACTCGACGCATCCAAGCGAGCTTCGTGCCATCGGGCTTCTACCTGTGCCTACACATAAAAACTGTATGGGTGTCAGTACTCAACTGTACGGGTGGAGTGAGCTCCTCACCCACCCATACAAAGTCGACACATTCATTTACTTTGTGCAGCTTAATTCCCTTTTTATTGTCTTGCTAGTCTTGCCTTAGGATCAACTTTAGGACAGGGTCACCTTGGCCTATACTTGGCAACGCAACGACAGGGTCGTGCTATACTCTATTCGTGGCTTCAATACATATTCGAGGCAATGCCTCACCAAGTAGAACTTATGAAAAATCAGTCGTGCCAAGACTTTCACTTATTTTATGTGCCTCTAGACCATTCTCGTGCCAATGACGTCAAGGGGACGACTCATGCTAGTCATGCCAATAGACTTTGATCATGCCTTAAGATCGAGGCCGTGCCTCCCAAGTATCAACTAGCCTTAACCAACTTGCCTTACAGCCCTTCATGACTTAACTCAAGACGACTCGATGACGATGCCACATTCATGCCGAAGCACGTGTCCGTGATATAGCCAAATCTTAGGCTCCAGAATGGTGTTGCAACCGTGCGCACCTAACCCGCGCCGATTCAAGGTTAGCGCTTGCTATAAGTATACCTTGTTAACCCAACTCGTAACTTGCTACTACTCGATGCAATCCAAAGGCATACACGCGGATAGCCGCTCTTTTGCCGACACAGCTATATAAGTGGTCACTAGCAATGTTAAGCTATACTGGATCTTTGTATACGGTGACCATTGGTGTACGAGATACGAGCTCCCACCGAATTAACTCGAGATGACTCGATGATGATGCCATATTCATGCCGAAGCACGTGTCCTTGATATAGCTAAATTTTAGGCTCCAGAATGGTGTTGCAACCGTGCACACCTAACCCGCGCCGATTCAAGGTTAGCGCTTGCTATAAATATACCTTGTTAACCCAACTCGTAACTTGTTACTACTCGACGCAATCCAACGGCATACACGCGGATAGCCGCTCTTTTGCCGACACAGCTATATGAGTGGTCACTAGAAATGTTAAGCTATACTGGATCTTTGTATACGGTGACCATTGGTGTACGAGATACGAGCTCCCACCGAATGACCCGCAGTTCAATATCAGTAATTCCTGCAGTTCAATCGAGTCTTACCATCGATGAAGGTCGTACAATATCTGCAATTCCTCCCAGGTCGATACGAACCCGGTGCCCCGGGATCGTTCGAGGAATTTCTCATTGCGTGCAAGTTTTGTAATGACCATGCAAGACTCAACTCAATCTACCAAGTCCTTCCTTAATCATGACCATACTTTCCAACATTCTATCGAGACTCCCAAGTAGCGGGACCGATCTCGTGAACTTCATTATCGAGACTCCCAAGTAGCGGGACCGATCTCGTGAACTTACTTATCGAAAATCCCAAGTAGCGGGACCGGTCTTATGTACTTCCTTATCGAGACTCCCAAGTAGCGGGACCGATCTCGTGTACTTCCTTATTGAAACTCCCATGTAGCGGGACTGATCTCTTGAACTTCCTTATCGAGACTCCCAAGTAGCGGGACCGATCTCGGCGATAACCAATCGCGTGAACTTTTATTGTTTGAAATCCAGGGAACGACTACTAAGTAGTCTTCCATCTTAACTTGAACATAACATGTTCCTTTGTTCATGGCATGCTTTTCCCTAACCAACCGAGGCTCGTGCCTTAGACAGACCTTATTCTCTAGGCGACAATATCGCTCATGTCATATACTTTATATGACGAGCCATGAGATCGTGGGGCTATGTGGCTTGACAACCACGGACAACAGGGGACAGCGCCTGCTATAACTTCGATAGCCCAGCAAAACTCTTGTCTATCTTATTCGGGCAAGGACGTGACAAGCAAAGCTATGCCAAGCTTCACATCATAGAAACGTGCCGTGCATGCGTTCGACTTGAACAACCAAGCTCTTTGGGTGCCTAGACTTAAGCCACGAGCCGTGCAATATGACTTAAACTACGGGACAGGCGAAGGCTATGCCAAGCCTTGGATGACGGGATCGTGCTTGCTTATTGAGCATATACGCGGACGACGCCTATGACTTAGGCTAATTCCAACTTTGTGGCAAATACCAACTTCCTTCTCCCAAGCCACGAGACGAAGGACAGAGTGTCATTTTGAAAGCACTACAAGAAAATGTAGCATTTACGGCGTTCAATTTATGGCACGCTGTTGCTGCGCGTTGTAAATGGCCTTCTTTTACAGCGTGTAAATATGTGCGCCGTAAAAGAGTTATTTTTTGTCTTTTTTACGGCGTGTTTGATATGTACGCCGTAATTGAAGAATCATTTAGGGCATGCATTTTTGTACGTTGTAATTAACGACTCATTTGTGGCATGCATTATTGCGTGTTGTAAGAAGACACTCATTTATGGCATGCATTATTGATCGATGTAAGAAAAGACACTCTTTTACGACGTACAAATATGTATGCCGTAAAAGAGTTACCAAAATTTTAGGTTTCCCTCTTCTTATTTCACATCCCGCCTTTATTTCCCCCTTTAAACCTTGTCTCTCTTCCTTTCCTTATTTTTGAAATAAATTTAGAAGAGTTACCATACCATTTCTTCACCGTCCTCTCCAGGATCGACTCTCCGGTGCTCGATGGCGCGAAGCGTCAGATCTGAGCACCCTGATCATGTCTCCGACAATCTCTTGGACAGGCGGCGAGTTCGAGTCCACGATGAATGTCTACGAAGTCGACTCTCGGGCGGTCGATCTCCACCGACGTCGGACGCTGAGAGGCGGTGGACGTTAAGGGGCCGACACATACTGGATCTGGACGAAAATGGTATGCGGTGCCACGTTCTCTTGCTCGAGTGCGACCATCTTGGGGTCGGGTCATCCTTTCGTTAGTGGTGTCAGTCCAAGAAGTATGCTCTGGCAGAAACGTCGAGCTTTGGTGGCAAAAAACATGACAAGTCCGGCCGATGAGATATGTTGCCTGCTGCTATTGTGAAGTTGGGCTCTGCAATCGCGAGCTCCGGTCGACGACAAGTTCTCCAGTCATCGTGAGTTTCTCCATTCAGACTTTTCAATTCATACCTTGATTTTCTTCATACAGTTTTTCATCTTCTTTGTTGATTCAAGTCGGATCCAATATTGGTGTCCAGAGAACACCGAGAGGTTCTTGACTGAGCTTCGATCACATTGACAGTCGCCTGAACCCATCGGTAAGAAATTCCTCCTCATTGATCTTCACAATCAATTCAGAATTGATTCGAGCACCAACTGTTCGGTGAAATGCTGTAGAGAAGGGCATCAGTTCGAATCACTCAAACTGCAGCTCTTCTGCATGTGTCCAAACACCTGAATTCTGCCAGTAAGTGAAAATCGGGGACTTCCTTTGACTACAGCTACCTGGGAGCACAACCGCACTTGTCACTTTCCTTTTATGCAGAGTACGAGATGTGGATCTGAAGCACGACTTTGCATTTTTGGTATGTACACCAATTTCTATCTATTTGTAGCACGAGATGTGTATCTGAAGCACTACTTAGGACTTGAGATTTTGGACATCGCTTAAGGCTTTTTCTCTCTTATTCTATTTTAATTTATGTTTAATGCTTAACTAGAATATTCATGCATGGAAAAAAAATCCCTACATTGATGATTTATTTGATTCAGATATTTCATGCCCATTTGTTGCATCGCCTCATAAACTCTGAGGTGCACTCATGAGCATAAATTGTTTGCTGATTACTGGAGGGCAGTACATAGCCTACCTCATCAATTTAGCTTTTGTAAAGCTATATAGGCATAGTTTAATGTAGTAATTTCTGAGTATTGATTGATATATGCCATTACATAATATGATTCTTTTATTGCAGACTAAGGGAACATGGTTGTAGAAGCATGGAAAATATTGCTTTTAGTCCCACATCAGAAAGGAGAAGAAGAAAGGGCTCACTCCATGCTATAAATAGAGCCTTCTTACCTCATTTGAAAAGGGCACCAACTTCTCTTCCCTCCTTCCAAACTTGGACTCTTCCTATTACGCACCTTCGGGTGCTAAGTAGAAGAAGTCTAGGGCAGCGCGGGCTCATCGGGCTCAGTCAGCTGTCCCAACCTCTAACCATCAAGAGCGTCCCGCTAAGCGGGCCTCTGATGGAAAGTTGTACAGAACCGCCTATGTCCAGCCCCCGGCGGCAAACGGACAGAGTGGTTCTCAAGAGTCTCCCAACAAAGATCGAGGGCAAGCGTTTCTATTAGCCCCCACATCAGGGAGCAAACATGATACCTACGCACTCGTGTGTTCGGGATACCCGGGCCCACAAAGCGAGTGCACGGGCAGATCGAGACATTCCTCATGCGAGTCATGAGACGTCCTTCATGCGGCTTGGTCATGAGACATTCCTCATGCGGCTCGGTCATGAGACGTCCTTTATGCGGCTCGGTCATGAGACATTCCTCATGCGGCTCGGTCATGAGACATTTCTCATGCGGCTCGGTCATGAGACGTCCTTCATGCGCCTCGGTCATGAGACATTTTTATGCGGCACAGAACCCAGGAAGCTGCATGCGGCTCAAAATCAGACGAGCTTCATGCGGCTCAAGAGTATCATGCGGCTCAAAAGTCACCAACATGGATATGCGGCTCAACGCACATAGGCAGCTCGAGTAAACTCCATGCGGCCCAGATAGAGAGGCCACGTGGTCTTCAAAAACAGCTGTGCCCAACGTATGGACGCATATAATGCTCTGACAGCTGACAGACCTGACAAGTGACAGACCTGACATAAAGCGTCATAATGGTTCTGCCATAATGACAGACTCTTCGGGAAAAGAAGAAAATCTCTGACCCGATCCGACAGAAGTCCTAGATTGCCATGTGGCACATCTCATGCAGCTTAAATGGGGAACAACTTCATGCGGCTCACTGAGAAGTCACCCTATATGACTAGCAGAAATCAGCCATATGCAGCCCACTGAAAGCTCAGCCCCTGCGGCTCAATACAACGCTAGCTCATGCGGCTCGCAAAGACTATGCATATGCGGCTCATTGAGAGTTCGTTCCCTGCGGTTCGATGAAGCATTGTCTTATACGGCTCACGAAGAGTATCTCCCTGCGGTTCAAGTGTTGCCCATCTTATGCGGCTCTTGCAGGACCCACAATCAAAACACGTGGCATCGGATCAATCAACGATTTAACCGAATCTCAACAAATATATTTGACATCATCATCATAATTACTGAGATCAAGGCATATCATTTATCATCAAGCCAACGGGACACGGGGCGAGCAATCGAATATTGGTAGAATCCATCATGGAGATTTAAAGCAGTTAACATTAATTGCTCACAAGATTCGGTGCTATCCCCATTAATGGCCGAGATTCATTGTAATCAGGATCAAGGGTTCAGATAGATTGAAGGAGCGCCGATATTCCAAACAAATGATCATTAGCCAACCCTAATGATCATACCCCACTCTTATAAATAGCCAGTATCATTTCTTTGCACAAAGGGCCGACAACAAAAAGAATAAAAAAATATACAGAGTCAGAGAGAGAATACACAGAGAGAGAGAGAGAAGCCAGGAGAGCAACAGAGGAGCAAAAAGAGCGCTCCTTCGTCAACGCCAACCATCTTCTCACAAGGAGCCAAGGCTGCATACCGATCGTCCAAGGAGTAAGGCAGGGCTGCCGTCGCCTTCCCGAGCCTCTATCGTCACCCCCAGAATCTAAAATAAACAATTGTACTTAGACTGTTGTACCTAGGTTTTCGTCCCTAGGCTTTCTTTGTACAAGCGAGTTTGTATTGTGAGTCTAAGTTCAGTCCTCCGATAATTGTTCTGTACTTTTACAATCAATGGCAAACACGATGGCGACTCTGCTGGGGACTAACTTCTCCACGGCTGAGGAGTTGGTGACGCAATCGGATGCAGCCAAACTTGGCTCCACACAACAGAAGATGGTCGTCCGCTTCGACCAACAGGCGTTCGAGGAGATGCCCTCTGAAGGCAGCGCTGGCCCGATCCAGAAGCGCACCCGCACCACGAAGGCTCGCAAAGAGTGGAGGCCAAAATCATTTGCTCCTCCTCAAGTCTTCGATGAGATACACTCTGTTGCTCAAAACGGCGAGAAGGACTCTCCTGCGGCCCCACTTCAAACCGTAGACAACTCTGCTGTCCCCAAGTTCGGCAGAAGAAAACACTATGATGCTGGACTTGCAGGGGCAAAGAGGAACTCTACGCGATCCGAGTCGCAGAAGGGTATTAGCCACAGGCAGAAAGCCCATACGGCTACATCCGCCAACCGCATGAAGAAAACTCATGCGGCCACATCTGTCAGCCGTATGACTTATGCGGCTACAGTTGCCAACCGCATGGATGAGACTCATGCGGCTATCAAAGTCAATCATTTGCAGAAAACCTATGCTGCCACAGATGCCAACCGCATGCGGCCAGCCTGCACGGTCGTGACTCCTAGCCGCACGAGAACTCAGCCGACGACAGAAGACAACCGCATGCAGACAGCCTGCACGGTTTCCAATCCTAGTCGCATAGCATCCGCTCCATGCTCCTCCCGATCAGTTTTCGACCGTCTCTCGTACGGTCCGAACCCTGATGATTCTTCAAACTCTGTGGTATTCAACTTGGATTCTTCTTATTATGCACCCACAGGTGCTAAGAAGAAGAAGTCCAGGGCAGCGCGGGCTCATCAAGCCCAAACAGCTGCCCCAACCTCTGACGATCGGGGCGTCCCGCTAATTATCACGCGGGCCACTGATGGAAAGTTGTATCGAACCGCTCAAGTCCAGTCCCCAGCGGCAAACGGACAAAGTGGTTTCTCTGACCTGTATGAGGCTGTCCTCCACAAACGCAAGGAAAGAGAAGGGGCCTCGGCGTGCAAAGAGTCCTCACATGGACGTCACTGCACCCAGATCATCGTCAACTGCTGCTGCAATAACACGGCAGTGACGGAAGATCGACCGTCCGTCTTCCAAAGATTACGGCATCCGAGCTCGGAAGATGAAGCACCTCCTATTGCCTTCTGCAATTCCGTGCAGAAAGTCCCCACCGAGGGGAGAGAAAAGAAGACAAGCATCTCCAGCCCAAAAATATCAACCACTACAGCCAAGAAATTGTCGGCTAAACGGTTGCCCTCCACCGGAGTATACCAACACACCCGTTCGAAGACAAAATCTGCTGCAATGGGCGATTCATCACCGATGAGGGTCGAGGGAGCTGGGGGTAGCACTCCTCCGAACATCCACAACAATCCGATGTTTCAAGGAGACAAGCCCGGAGAAACAACTCTCCCATCAGGTGCAATAGATGCTGATGTCCCCGAGGACATCCGTGACTTTCAAGATGAAGCAAGCTCCGAAGCTGGGGGTACTGTTCCTTCTGAATCCGAACCCGAAGAGAATATTCTCACCTACCCCGATGATTTCTCAATGCATGGGTACGACTCGGAGGGCGCACCCTCCACCGTCCCTTCCGTCACTCCTCACATAAGGACGGTATTCATGACAGACAACAGTCAAGGTGGCTCCAATGATCGCCAATTTATCGACACTTTGGAGGCCATACTGCACGCCTTGGTCAAGTCAGTAGACGAGATCAAAGCGGCGCTTCCTACTCTGCAGGGAGTGACACCTGGCCAGACAAGTACGGGTCCCCCAGTCAACGTAGATTCAAATTCGGCGGTACCGAACCCGGGCAATAATCCTTCCGAAGTAACGGCTCCGACTGCGACAGATGAGACCCGAGAAGTAAGGAAAGAAGTTCAAGAGCTCCGAGCCATGTTCCACGCCCGAGAAAACTCTCAAGACTTCAGAATTCGGCAACCATATCCTGCTGAATGGAGGGATGTTCCATTCCCACCAAGATATAAGCCGTTCAATATCAACCCCTATGATAGCAAGACCTCAGCAAGTCGGCATATCACTTACTTCGAGGTCACCACCGACCATTTGCCCCATGATGACGCTATCCTCACGCGGTTATTCATCGGGGCATTGGAAGGAGTCGCCTTCGACTGGTACCGCAACCTGCCAGACAATTGCATCCACTCCTTCGCTGGCTTCAAACGCTTGTTCTTGGAGAGGTTCTACGAGGTAGGACAGGATGTCACAATGTCTACCCTCATGGACGTCATCCAAGGAGAGAAAAAGCTGATGAGGAATTACATTGAGCGGTTTTGCCAAACCGTAATGAAGTTACCATCTGGCAATCCAGATTCTTCCCTGATTGAAATTTGCCAAAAGAGACTACTCCCGACAATTAGTCTCTGGATGGGCGAAAGTCAATTCAAGGACTGGAAGGCTTTTATCATCAGTGCTACAAGTGCCGAAGAACGATTGAAGAAGGCCCGCCAGCTGGGGTTGCATATCTCAGAGGGAGAGAACAAGGGCAAGCGTCCCAGCACCAACACCGACAACGGGGGTAGCCCCTCCAACAAACGGGACAACAGAGGCAAGCAGGCTATGGTGGCCGACACGGCCCAGAAGCCCGAGTCATAACCAACAGACAAACAATGGCCTCAGATCACTTACTCTTTCGAAGATGGCCACGTCAAGCCTATCTTGGACATGCTCATACAAGGAGATAGAATTCAGCTCCCTCCGCCAAGACGGGAGCCTCGGCCGGCTGATTTGGAGAACCCAAAGTTCTGCCATTACCACCGCTACGTCCACCATGCTACACACGACTGCTACCAACTGAAACGGTACATCCAAAACCTTATCGATTCGAACGCTCTAGCCATCGATTTTGAGGAGGTAACCGTAGCAGCCAACATGGTGTCCATACAATTCGGCAGTTTCCCTCCAACAGAGACTCAAGACGGTGTTATACCCATCCCTCTGGCAACGATGGAAATTGCTAATCTTCTGCCTGCTCGAGATCAAGCTGCCGATCTTGTACCTCTCACTACATCGCGAGGAGAAATTATGTGGGTCCATCTGGACTTGGTCCACGAGGTGACTCAGCCTACAACGCCTCCCATACACAAGAAGAGAAGTGGAAAAGTCAGATCATGCCGTACCGTCTCGGCAGATGCGGAAGAAGTCACGGCCGTTGTTACTCGATCTGGAGCACAATCTCAGCCCGTGGCTGAAAACTCGACTGATGATCATCCGCCCACTACCACTGATGCTCCGGGGCCGCCTCAGCCTTCGACGACCGACAAGCCTAGGCCGAAGGAGACTCGCTTTGACCAATCCCTCTGAAAGGAGACACCTCAGGGGCTGGAGAGGCCCTACAACTTCGATATCTTGGCACAATTGGCCAATACACCGGCCAAATTGTCCTTATATGAACTCCTAAGGCTCTCGAAGGATGTCCGCGCGGCCTTGAGCGATGCACTCCAAAATGTCGACGCATACTTGGCTCAGGCCAACCTCACGGGAGACAATCAGCCCGCAGATCTCCAAGAAAGCACGTGTACGGGAGAGATGCCCAATATCGTCTTCACCTCGCAGGATATGCTCATCAAAACCAACCTGCACGATCGCCCGTTATACTATACTGGATACATCGGCTACGTAAAGGTGGACCTGATGCACATTGATCCTGGGTCCTCCATAAGCATCATCCCGAAGGGTCTGCTACATCATCTTCGCATTCCAATGCATCGCTTGACGCCTACAAACACCGCCATCTGCGGTTTCAATTCGGGCAGGAGCTACCCAATCGGGAAGATCCGTCTGAAATGCCAGATTGGCGATCTCCAATCAGAAGTCACCTGCTACGTCATAGATGCCGACACTTCTTACAACATCCTGTTAGGGCGCCCTTGGATACACGATTATATGATCGTGCCTTCCACACTGCACCAATGCTTCAAGTATGTCGACAAGAATGGCTTCGTGAGGACAGAATTTGCTGACATCGATCCCTTCAAAGGGGTCGAATCCTACTACTCGGACTCCTGCCTATACGAAAAGTCGAAAAGGCACCTTGATGGAAGAAATGAGCAAGCTGGTGCCGAAGCGGCCACAGGATCAGAAGAACCTCTGACGATCCACCTCCAAGCTCGCACACCGGGTAAATTCGCACCCCTTACGGCCACGCTGCGTAAGGACGCAATCAGTCTCTCGGCACAGGAAGAGCAGATGATAATCCGGCTGCCAAGGTCTGGCCAAGTGCCGAGACCCACAACCCCAAACGGAGAAGCCTAATCCTTCCGACAAGCCGATGACGATACGCCTTCCCAAGAAGGGTCGTCACCCCGAGGCAAAGTCTGGGACTTCTAGCGAGCCAACAACTCCCCGCCCAGCATCAACTACCAAACTGGGGGTCGCTAGTTTGCCAACAACTCCCCGCTCGACTCCACCAACAGAACCCCCGATGATCAAGTTGCCCAAATCATCCTCACAGTCTGCATTTACACAGGGGGTGGCTGAAGAAGAGTTGGAGCTGGCCAAGTATGTGGCTGCTCACACTGAGACTTGCTCATGTTGCCCATCAACGGCAACTTCCTGAAGAAGTATTACGTCCGAAACGACATAAAAAAAAAATCCCTGATGATTGAGTTATGTACCCCCCGGTCCCGCTGAACTCACATTCCGCCACCAAATTTCCTAGATTGGTGAGTTATGTACCCCCCGGTACCGCTGAACTCACATCCACTCCAGATTATCTAGTTATGTACCTGCTGGTACCACTGAACTCACATCCATATTCTCTCCAGATCACCGAGTTATGTACCTGCTGGTACCGCTGAACTCATATCCACAATATTCTAGATTTTCGAGTCATGTACCCTCTCGTATCGCTGAACTCACCTCCTCCTTCCACAAAAATCCTAAACTACCAAGTCATGTACCCGCTGGTACCCCCGAACTTACATCCCGGTCACTCTTTTAGGGAGAACATTATGTATAAACATACCCCTGAATTTTCTTCCTAAAGGAGATCCTCCCTCATGATCCACTACCTGCACTTCCAGTACACAAAAAGGGTAGTCGATCCACCAATTTCCGAAACGACCATGTCCTCATTACCTCTGAGTCGTCTTCACTTCCACCAAAAACAAATCGCTCTCTCGCATAGAACTTCCACGTTCTCCTACCTCTGAGTTGTTCTATGTACCCACTCTTCATTGAGCCCACTCCTGCCATGTCCTTATTACCTCTGAATGGGAAGGCTCCGTCGAAGAAATCGTCATATTTGCCATGTCCACATTACCTCTGAGCAAGTATGCCGGTCCTCTTTCAACCTATTATCTGTACCCACAACCGGAGTACGACAAGGATAATAGGTCCACAAATGTCCTCTGTTGACCACAAATGTCCTCTGTTGACCACAAATATCCCCCATGGAGTCCTCTCCTGTCATGTCCTCTTTACCTCTGAGTAGGAAGACTCCACGGTAAAACCTTCGTACTTGCCATGTCCTCATTACCTCTGAGTAAGTATGTTGGTTTCCCTTTCATCCTATTATCTGTATCCTGAACCAGGTTACGCCAAGGATAATAGGCCCACAAATATCCTCCGCTGAGTCCACTCCTGCCATGTCCTCATTACCTCTGAGCAGGAAGATTCCACGATAAAACCCTCATACTTGCCATGTCCTCATTACCTCTGAGTAAGTATGTTGGTTCCCTTTCATCCTATTATCCGTATCCTAAGCCAGGGTATGCCAAGGATAATAGGCCCCAAATGTCCTCTGTTGACCACAAATGTCCTCTGTTGACCACAAATGTCCTCTGTTGACCATAAATGTCCTCTGATGACCACAAATGTCCTCAGTCGACCACAGATGTTGTACTGGGTCTCCAGTACACGCCCATCCCTTCCCTATCATGCCTAGGAGCCCAGTTGCTCCCTGGCATTCTCTCGAATACCAAAAACTTCTATAGCTGTCTTATCGCAAAGTTGTTCTAGGTATTCCTCTCCGAAACTTGTTCCTCGTACCTAAAACCAAGGTACGCCCAGGGTAACAGGTCCACAAATAATCTCCCAGCAGGTCCAATTCCACAAACACCACAAGTACAATAAAGAGAAGATGAGTTGAAACATGCTCATTTATTCAAAATTCAAAGTACTACATCATCTGGGATCACACCCCTTGACAAAAAGAAAAGAAAAACAGTGAAAGAAAACAGAAAACTGTTCACTGCTCCATGGCATTCTTTCGCCCGGTACCAAGAACCTCCATATTCGCCTTACCGCGGAGTTGTCCTAGGTATCCCTATCAAACTTATTATCCGTACCTAAAACCAAGGTATGCCAAGGATAATAGGCCCTCAAATGTCCTCTACTGACCACAAATGTACATCCACATCTTTCCTCATCATCACATGCTTTCGGAGCCCAGCTGTTCCATAGCATTCTTTCACCCAATGCATAGAACTTTCACGTTGATAGCACCTCTGAGTTGTTCTATGTATCCTCATTCGAGTTCACTCCTACCATGTCCATATCACCTCTGAATAGGAAGGCTCTACCATCAACTTTATATTTACCACGTCCATACCACCTCTGAGTAAATATGATGGTTCCCTCTCTCAACTTATTATCCATACCTAAAACCAAGATACGCCAAGGATGATAAGTCCACATAAAATCCCCAGCGAAAGTACCCAAACCTATCACGTCCATGCTACCTCTGATTGGATTGCCACACCTAAACAAATCTACTTTCCATGCTTCTTATTCAAAGTGTTCCAAATTTGCAATTTGGAAACTTTGAAGGGGGTCCTGTAGAAGCATGAAAAATATTGCTTTTAGTCCCACATCGGAAAGAAGAAGAAGAAAGGGCTCACTCCATGCTATAAATAGAGCCTTCTTACCTCATTTGAAAAGGGCACCAACTTCTCTTCCCTCCTTCCAAACTTGGACTCTTCCTATTACGCACCTTCGGGTGCTAATTAGAAGAAGTCTAGGGCAGCGCGGGCTCATCGGGCTCAGTCAGCTGTCCCAACCTTTAACCATCAAGAGCGTCCCGCTAAGCGGGCCTCTGATGGAAAGTTGTACAGAACCGCCTATGTCCAGCCCCCGGCGGCAAACGGACAGAGTGGTTCTCAAGAGTCTCCCAACAAAGATCGAGGGCAAGCGTTTCTATTAGCCCCCACATCAGGGAGCAAACATGATACCTACGCACTCGTGTGTTCGGGATACCCGGGCCCACAAAGCGAGTGCACGGGCAAATCGAGACATTCCTCATGCGAGTCATGAGACGTCCTTCATACGGCTCGGTCATGAGACATTCCTCATGCGGCTCGGTCATGAGACGTCCTTTATGCGGCTCGGTCATGAGACATTCCTCATGCGGCTCGGTCATGAGACATTCCTCATGCGGCTCGGTCATGAGACGTCCTTCATGCGGCTCGATCATGAGACATTTTTTATGCGGCACAGAACCCAGGAAGCTGCATGTAGCTCAAAATCAGACGAGCTTCATGCGGCTCAAGAGTATCATGCGGCTCAAAAGTCACCAACATGGACATGCGGCTCAACGCACATAGGCAGCTCGAGTAAACTCCATGCGGCCCAGAGAGAGAGGCTACGTGGTCTTCAAAAACAGCTGTGCCCAACGTATGGACGCATTTAATGCTCTGACGGCTGACAGACCTGACAAGTGACAGATCTGACATAAAGCGTCATAATGGTTCTGCCATAATGACAGACTCTTCGGGAAAAGAAGAAAATCTCTAACCCGATCCGACAGAAGTCCTAGATTACCACGTGGCACATCTCATGCGGCTTAAATAGGGAACAGCTTCATGCGGCTCACTGAGAAGTCACCCTATATGACTTGCAGAAATCAGCCATATGCGGCCCACTGAGAGCTCAGCCCCTGCGGCTCAATACAACGCTAGCTCATGCGGCTCGCAAAGACTATGCATATGCGGCTCATTGAGAGTTCGTTCCCTGCGGTTCGATGAAGCATTATCCTATGCGGCTCACGAAGAGTATCTTCCTGCGGTTCAAGTGTTGCCCATCCTATACGGCTCTGGCAGGACCCACAATCAAAACACGTGGCATCGGATCAATCAACGATTTAACCGAATCTCAACAAATATATTTGACATCATCATCATAATTACTAAGATCAAGGCATATCATTTATCATCAAGCCAACGGGACACGTGGCGAGCAATCGAATATTGGTAGAATCCATCATAGAGATTTAAAGCAGTTAACATTAATTGCTCACAAGATTCGGTGCTATCCTCATTAATGGCCGTGATTCATTGTAATCAGGATCAAGGGTTCAGATAGATTGAAGGAGCGCCGACATTCCAAACAAATGATCATTAGCGAACCCTAATGATCATACCCCACTCTTATAAATAGCCAGCATCATTTCTTTGCACAAGGGGCCGGCAACAAAAAGAATAAAAAAATATACAGAGTCAGAGAGAGAATACACAGAGAGAGAGAGAGAAGCCAGAAGAGCAACAGAGGAGCAAAAAGAGCGCTCCTTCATCAACGCCAACCATCTTCTCACAAGGAGCCAAGGCTGCATACCGATCGTCCAAGGAGTAAGGCAGGGCTGCCGTCGCCTTCCCGAGCCTCTATCGTCACCCCCCAGAATCTAAAATAAACAATTGTACTTAGACTGCTGTACGTAGGTTTTCGTCCCTAGGCTTTCTTTGTACAAGCGAGTTTGTATTGTGAGTCTAAGTTCAGTCCTCCGATAATTGTTCTGTACTTTTACAATCGATGGCAAACAATGTTGTTGGATGCTTGGCATTGCATGTGCCAAAAAATACTTTTAAAATTATTTCAAGGTCTAGATTACTCTTTACAGCTTAATGGAATTGTTATAGCTAGTACTATTAAGTTTGATTCAACATATGTAATTTGAACTGCTCACTGATTGTAGCTACCTGGAATTCTTATAGCTACTAAGTTTTGAGTATAATTTTACTGGGTTTTTTTTATGTGCATGAATGTGAATGTAATGTACTTTCCTTTCCCTATACACATTTCCTTCAACTGCAGTTTTCTTGTATGCTTCTGATTTGCATGTAAGTAACATTTTTTATAGTGTTTCCTTGGGGAAGAATTAGGAGAGGGAGGATGAAGATGACGGCGAGTCCATGATGGTATCTGAATCGAGGTATATTTTAACTCACTTTGCATATCGTGAATGCTATGTTTCCGAGAAATATTATTTCCAACTATCTTCTATATGAAATCTAGGATTCTTTTCTTTTATGCAGTATTTATAGATTATATATGATGAATGCTTTCTTTTGGCATGTTCTTCGTCTTGCTGTATTACATTGGCCACTTGATATAAATGGTTCCTTATTATTCCTGCATTGGATTGCTGGGTATGCTAATGAGTTAATCCTTTGGAATTGCATTTATGTGCATTGTCTACTTATAACAGGTTGGTTGTATGGTGCATCGTGGAACAAGTGAGGACCATGTGGCTCAATTATTGTAGGAATTCCTTAAAAAGTATGTTACATCAACAATTAGATTCTATTTTTTATTGAGAACTTGGTGATGGAGAACTGGCTTAACAATTATGTGCATGAACGAATAAGATCTTTGGATTCATAGGGATGGAAGGAGCTTTGTTTTCTAGTGAAGGATTAGAGAAGAAGGGGAAGAGTTGATCTGACTTGTGTCTATGTTATGTGTGGAGGGTTAAAGGCTAAGGTAAGTGTACACAAGTTAATATAGTTTTTTTTTCAAGATTAGTGAACTATCTATCTCCTCTCAAAGCTCATCTCAGTTTGAGTTATTTCTGACCTTTGCCTACCCAAATAATCTTTTATTGCAAGCTTTAAGCTTATTCTCTAGGTTAGTGATTGTAATTCATTTAAGTTCTTATCTTATGCTGCAGCAGTGGGCCAAGCCTCCAATTTAGTTTCCAAAAGAAGGGAAAAATCTTCCATGCCTGGAACTTTCTTATGCAAGGCATTTGATAGCCATTTCTTATGCCTGGTACCTTTAATGTTACACTAATTTCTTATTCCTGGTACGTTTAATGCTATTCGGTACACTAATTCCTTATGCTTTGTACCTTCAATTTGATAGCCATTTGATAGACATTTGATAAACCATTTGATAGGCATTTTATAAACCTTTAATGTTACACTAATTTCTTATGCCTGGTACCTTTAATGCAATTCGGAACACTAATTTTTTATGCCTAGTACCTTTAGTTTGATAGCAATTCGAGAGACTAATTTCTTATGCCCGGTATCTTTAATGTTAAACCATTTGATAGCGCACTCTTGATGCGCTAGGTCTAGTTCACCCTTACAATCGCATTCTAATTTTATCATATCGCCACCTTCACATAGTTCAACCATACAAATTCTGCAGACAGCCTCCTCTTCGGGTATGTCCTCACCATTGTCATTGCCATCAATGTCTGAAACATGGAACTAGAAAGGCATAGGTTAGTATCTGATACTCCCAAGGACCAAATTAACAATATGACAGGTTATATAAATAAGTGAATATCTGATATTTTAACATTTCATATCTATCTAATACTCCCATAGGTTGGTATCTGTCCGGTTGAGTATCAGTTGATACATACCGATACCATAATTTTTTTACTGACCCTCTCTGAATGACACTAGCCATGAAAAGTTATTCATGTCTTTGAAGTTTGATACTTTTAACTGCTCGTTTCTTTCTTGATGCAAATATGTTAATTTTTATCTTGTTCTTATTTGGCTTCGTGAATCATGATCTAGTAGATTTCTATGTAGTTTATTGGTGACGTATTCAGATAGCTAGATCCCAAGGTTGCTGCTGCAGCTCTGCACAGCTACCGTTGTTGTAGGTAGCTATTGATGCATTTCCAGGAACCCCATAATATATATGAATGTCTACTGCTGCATTTCTAGGAACCCCATGTACATGAATATATACGAATGTCCCTCTACGAGTCTCCTTTCATTTGTATCATCACCTTTCTAAATTACAAAGTTTTTACAAATGAAAAATAAGACCTTTAGCTTTATTTCGTCTATAGAAGACACCCTTCTTGAATGTCCATATTTGTATGAGGTTTTGGAGGAAGAAAAGAGTACATGAGAATGATACTTGATAATGGTATGTTATGGCGACAATAATTTGTTAAAGAATTTGGTTTGAAAGAAATAATATGGCTTTTAACAGAATACATGATACAGATATACACAACTTGCATGTTAAGAGTTTTGCTAACATATATTAAAGTAATTTAAGATTCAATCTCATTATCGTACAACATATAGTTTTTCTATTTGGGTGCTAACACAATGTTATAATTGTAATGTCAGGAACCCAATGCATTGTTCCCAAAGCCACTCAGTGAGATCTTATCAAGTATCGAAGAAGAGATAGATGATGTGAGTTTTCTTTCAGTAGGCAAGGCACTGACAAGGAGATCTTATCAACTTTAACTTGTATTTTTGTCATTTTAATTTGGGCTCTCATTTTGGTTGCACTTGAATATTTTTTTGGGACTTGTATTAGGACCATTTGAATTTGAAATATAATTTTCGTTGCACTTAGCAAAAGCATTATTGAATTTTGGTTTGCTTGCAATTGTGCCATTTGAATTTGAATTACAACGAAATATATATATATATATATATATATATATATATATATATATATATATATATATATATAAGAATTATTATTATTTTTATATATATGTGTGTGTGTGTTGTGTGTGTGTGTTTGTGAGTGGCACTTGCATTTCTGTCAAAGTGAATTGGAACTCATTTTGGTTGTACATGGCAGAAGCTTTACTATATATTTGGTTGTTGATATTGTATTTGTTCTCCCACCTTGCCTGATTCGTGCACGCATTGCTCCTGTTGTCCTAACCAATGCCTGGCCACAAGCATGTTGTATGAAACGATGGTCTGTTACAGTGTGCTAAATCCGTTGTAAAAAAATGGACATGATTATTTACAATTTTCGAAAGCATGTTGTAAAAAGATAGATAGTGTCATTTACGGCGTTCGAAAATGCGTTGTAAAAAGATTAAGAGAGTCGGTTACAGCGTTCGAAATACGTGTTGTAAAAAGATAGAGAGATCATTTACAACGTTAGAATGTGCGTTGTTAAAAATGGGAGAAGATCATTTACGGCATGCTAATGTGCGTTGTAAAAAGAAAGCAGTTGTCATTTACAACGTTCTAATGCGTGTTGTAAAAGGATAGCGATGATTATTTACAGCATTCGAATGCGTGCAGTAAATAATAAGGTCATGTACGGCATGACCTTTTACGGCATAAAAAAGTACGCCGTGAAAGATCATTTACGGCACATTTTGCACGCCGTAAATGGTCATTTTTCTTGTAGTGAAGCACGCTGAGCAATACTTCTAGGCCGACCGTGGGACCTTTTTCCATGTTCTAACACATTCTGACCTGACTTGGGATTCTTCCCTTAGCTTTGTGGATGCGTCTCTTTTATTATCAAGCCTACTTGTTCCGACCCGCACCCAGTATTGGGCACGAGAAGTGGGTACATCCAGCCTACGCCGCAGTGTCGACGGTAGAACGCTGTTCTAGGTCATAATTAAAACTAAATACAATATGATATACTCTCCGTACGGAGGACAATCACAGCAGAATACAACTCAATCACAAAAACTAGAAGTAGGACGATAAGATAACTATAAATCCACAAGAGAAGTACAACAGAGAAATAAATCTCGGTGTTATCAACACCAACTCAAACAAGCATAAAATAAATACAACTCAAGACAACTGAAAATAAAATAAAAAAACTCTAGCCATCTATTCCAACCTCTACTGTGTCTCCTCTAGGCTAGCAGGTAACATCCAAGCTATCTGTAAAATTTATCAACAGGTCCAATCTGGACGGGAGCGAGCACAATACATCTCACGCAGTTTATAATATGACAGGATATAAAAATAAGTTATAGAGTAAGATACATAAAACGCTGGGAAATATATGAAGTAAAAGAGATTACTGCAAAGAAATATCTACTATAAGTAAAGAACTAACAGTGGCTAGTGATGCAGAGTACAAGATAGACATGTGAACGGCTTGAATTTGCACATGAGTAATATAAGAGTTTGCACATGAGTATACTACTTTGGAATTGTTCACATGAACATTTATACTCCCCCGTACCCCAATCAATACACAAGGATCCAGACAGGTTATGTTATTGCACATGATATCACATGAAGGCCCATAAATGGGTGCACTTGAATGTATACATGGAGGCTCTGTGAACATGAGAGTACATGAATCACAAGAGTGCACATGAATGGTAAAAACACCGGAGTACATGATGAAAGTGAAACGCACATTACATACTGTAACCCGATGCTCCCGAGGGGGATAACATCTCATGAAGGGATCCATATAGTACCAATCCGTGTTAACAATGTGACAATATCAAGTAAAGTAATCTAGAGCATAAATGTAAATCCTATCAAGTATGAAACGGTCAGAGAATGTACTCGGCTGATACCTTGAACAGTTGATATAAAAAGATGGCCAACAAGAGTCACAGAGTCCTAGTTAGAGCAACACAAGTTATAAAGAGTTCAATTTATATGGTAATTAAAATTATAATGCAATCTACATGAGTCTAAGTCAATCTAGGTCAAAGTCAACTCTTGGTCAACTCTGGTAAACTATAAGTCAAACTAGGTCAACTCTAGTCAACTGTGGTCAAACTAGCTAGGGTTGGGTCAACAATGGTCAACTAGTTTAGGTTAGTCAATTCTAGGTCTAAACAAACTAAGTCTATGCAAATCAAGTATCCAAGATAGCTAGTAACTCATAGCCTAAGTCACTTGCTAAACCAAGCACAAAACTAAACCATAAGCTAACATGGCACACAAACTTAGTCATATAATGTATATATATTATTCACATTCTCATATTCATATACAAAGATATATATATAGGAAAACTATATATATAGGCACACACACACACACACACACACACACACACACACACACACACACACACACACACACACACATATATATATATATATATATATATATATATAAAAATAAAAAAATAAAAATATATATATATATATATATATATAAAAGGAGAGGTAAAAGAGTAAGTGGGTGTGTATGTGTCTGTGTTTGGCATGTGTGTGAAAGGATATGTGTTAATGTTCTCAGATTTAGTAATAGGTAGGTGTGTGTGACATGGGATACATGGTGTCAAAGGGTGTATGAATGCATGTGTGTAAAAGCTTATAGGTTAGCTCAGTTTATGGAAATGCATACATACATACTTATATTGCATACATGCATAAACACATATCATGTATACATAAATACATTGCACACATGCCTACATACATATCATATATGCATACTTGCATTCATTCATGCACCTATACATACATACATACATAGATGCATACATACATATTTGAATACATTATATACTTGCATACATTACATACTCTAGATTCATTTAATATCATTTCATTCATACATATATTTGAATACATAGATGCATACATATATATATATCATTTCATTCATCTAACATATCATGCATTATATACTCTACATTCATTTAATATCCAAAGTTAGACAAAATGCCTATGTCGTATAGTCACTCTTCTACTTAAAACTAATACTGTACCAATTGGGCCTTCATAAAATTCTAGGATTAAAGTATGTCGTAGCCCTTCATGTTAGCTTTTCGAAACTTTAAACGGATCGCATTTTCGTGTCTGGAAGCTCCCGAAATCGCGAATACATCAAAAAACATTTATTTTTCGGACAGATGACACTCAAATAGTTTTACATTAAGTTCCTGAACGATTTTGGCTGATTATAATGTATATTTGGAAAGCTAACTTCGATACGGTTCTTTTAATAAAAATGGGAGATTAATCGGAGTTCTAAGCTAAAAGTTATGATATTTCTAAGTTACTTTGGTTAATAAAAATGTGGATAAAAATTATGACGAATTTGAGTTGTTTTGGACAAAAGAAACACATGTAGGCCAAGATACTTGGATACCAACATCGGCATCCAAATGAAACTCAATCTAACCATCCTAACTAAGATCAATCCTCTCTCTAACCATTCTAAAACTGAATTTAAATATCTATTTAAACTATTATCATACATACATACACATGGGGTGTCCTAATTTGGGATCTATCAAGTAGGACACAAGACACATATCTAAAATTCTCAAGAGAGCTCCAAATGGTCTCAAATTTAAATCTAAATGGAGTACATGTATGGGGGTGGATCCTATGGGTTCAAAACTAACTAATATGCATAGAAAATCAATTTAGAGGGTTGGTTTTACCTATTGGAAGTAGAATCCCAATGATACTCCCAAGGACACGTCTCCGATACGAAGATCTTCCAAAAAGGACACTCCTCCTTGCACTTTGCTCCAAATCTTTGCTAGCACCCTCCCTTGGTAGTAAGAGAAGGTTGGATGGAAGTTTTGGTTGAGGGATGTAAGGATTTGGAGATCAAATCAAAGAGGAAAGCTTTCTAATTTGGGGAAGAACACTTTGTGAAGGAAAAGAGGCAAGATGGAATGAAATGAAAGGAAGGGAGGCTAACCTAGATATAGTGGCTGCTATTAAACCCTATTTGGGCCTTGGAGGAAAGCCCAATAAGGCCTCAACTAGTCCTCTTGGTTAATTTTAAGTTAGGTTCAAGTTTGGGATCAAAAGGGTTAAATTTAAGCCTCTAACTTAACTAATCTAACATGTGAGATTAGTCTAAACTCACTAACTTAATTAGTGGGGTTTGTGGGCCATAACTAACTAATCTTGGGATCCCATCTACAGTCTAAGCTACCCGGATCACTAACACAAGTCGGAACGAAACGAAACTCAAACCCGACTCAACAAATCCCGTAAAATCAATATTAAAATATAAAAATTCCCAAAATATAAAAATATGAAAAATGACCAAAATCACAATACATCAATTTAAATATTATTAAAATAATCTAAAATTCACCAATTAATTAAAATTCTAAATAATTCAAAAGTCACAAAATGACCAAAATACCCTTAGTCTAAAAAGTTGTAAATAGTCATTCTTATCACATGGTTAGGTCTCCATGGTCATGGTTAATCTTTAGGCTCAACAGTTCTAGGTTTCACTAGCTAATACATAAAAATTATAATTCACCAATTTTAAATAGTATTAAATTAATTAAAAATTTCCAAAAATCATAAATCCTATTATTAAATAATAAACTTTTACAAAAGTTTAAAATTACCCTCATTTTAGAAAAGTTGGTGTTACAAGTCTACCCTCCTTAGAAAATTTTGTCCTAGAAATTAAGATGGTCATACTTCTTCTAGAGTCTCATCTCCAACAATCAAAGTCTCAGAACTTACCTAAATCATACAATTTAAAAGAATGGCATACTGGGTCATGGCATACGGTGGCAGTTGAAAGTCTCATCTAGGTGTACTAGTCATGCTAAACCAAAACGGTCATAGGGTATCAAAACATACAAGCAATCTGTGGTGCTAAGCTGGAAAAGTTACAGAAACAACAAATCATCAAGGCTGTAAGGTAGTCTACCATCCTATATAAAAACTGGTAATTATCAAAAATAAAATAAAGATAACTAATAATTATCTATAAAGGGGTACTATTCAAAAAAAATCAAAATCAAAAGTTTAAAGAACGAAAGTCAATAGCATTGAAATCGAATCACAATATATATTAAGAAAATTTAGTCTCGATACGATCTAAGTTGATCAATTCTGGGTAATCAAGATTTGTGCAATATGGAAGACAATTTCATCGAAGTCTGAGCACGAGCATATATGGATGGAGATTCAGGTCATAATTAAATTTAATTCAATTGAGTACGACCCAAGATATTAATATGATAAGAAAAGATGATCAAAGTCGATTGGTCATCATTAAGGGAGCTAGGATTCAATGATATTGAAAACTTTTAAAGGGTGATTCAAAGATATGGAATAAGTCAAATTTCTCCTTTTAAAGGGAAAACAAGAGAAAATATTTCATAGGAAAGACAAGTTAATCATCTCTCTTTGATACTTTCAAGTTTATCATTTGCCAATCATATTTTTATCTCACAAGTCCCAATATAAAAATCAACCTTTATATGACTACCATCAAAATTATATCCTTCCGTCATAAAGATTTGACCTTACCATGATCACCATAGGCTAAATTTTTAAGTTTCGAAATATTATTCATGAAGCGTACCCTTCTTACTAGGAATTAAAACTGACCTCTTAATCTTCATAAATCTAAATTCTTCCACCTTGTCCTAAATTGGATCCGAAGCCTCTAAATCAAGTTTTATGTAATCCTTGAACTTATTCAATTTACTCTCCTTGTATTATTTAAATCTAAACCCACTAGGCCTTACAAAACTTATTTTTTATTATAAATTCAACCTTCATATTTTCTTCAACGTACACCTTCAATATTATTCTCTTGAAATTTAAAATTTTCACAAAATCTCTATATTTTATATAAGTCAAAATCCTTGCGTTCTTTCTGTTTCTAGCCATTTCTTACAATATCTTATTCAATTTCGTATCATCATTGCATATAGTTTAAATCTCTTCTCTATTACTAAATTCCTAAATTTAACATCATATCCTTAAAGTGTAACGTCTCAAGAATCAATAAACAAAATTTATCCAAGTTCTCGAAACTAAGTTGACAACGAATATCCTCATCAGTTATGAAATACATCTATAAATTATTCATACCCGAAAGATTTCTCTAAGTATGATTGTTCCTAAATCGATAATATAACTCTCTTGATTTCTTCCTCAAATTCAGCCGCATCTCTATCCAAAACTTATATCAAGGTCCATCATATTATACCCCTAGCAAGATTATCACAAGATAACAAATCAAGTCTTTTCCGAGTTAGATCATTTACGTTACTTCCTCGACCTTTCGAAGGTGAAAATATATATGAGATTCAAGGGTTTCAAAGTATAGCTGACAGAATTAGATACGAGACAGGTGATTGATGTAACCAGGACAGTTTTATTTTTACTTTATTTTTTTAAAATGGTAATACAAGAAATAATGATAAAATTTGTTCATCATCAATTGTTAAAAAGAAATAAACCTATTTAAGATAAAATCTGATTCCATACACGTCTTTCTGAAATCATGTTGTCAGAATTTTGTCACGCCAGTAAGCATAGCTGCAATAAACAATAGAGTCCATAACGAAGGTATACACCCTATAGTCATGTTATCTAGAATTCTTACCATGCCACCCGGTATGGCTGCAAGAAAATCTAGATTTCATAACTAGGATAAGTATATCTAAATTAGGCTCTACGTCCTTGTCATGCAAGCAAATATGAATGCGATAAATTCTAGGCTAAATTGCACTTTGATACCCTCAACTATTCCACTTTTTCAAGTTGATACCATAAACTTTTTTACTCAACAACTTAATACCTCAACTATTATTTTTTTCAACTTGATACCTAAATTTTTAAAAATCCCCAAAATGTCTTTATCCTTTCCCTCTCCCCTCCTCCCTTCCCCACTCCAGTGACCACCTCCCTCCCTTTCCTCTCCGGCGACCACCTCCCCCCTCCCACGGCGACGACCCCCCTCTCTGGCGACCACCTCCCCCCTCCCGTGGCGGCAACCCCCCCTCCCTCTCCGATGATGGTGGAGTCGAGAAAGGAGGGGGAGGGTGCAGAGGAGCGGGGGTGGGTGGCGGAGGGGGAGGGTGTAGGCGGGGGGGGAGGGGCGGATGGTGCGGACGGGACGGAGAGGGAGGGTGCAGGCGGGGCGGGAGGGTGGAGGGGAGCGGGGGGCGGAGGAAGAGGTTGCAGGCGGGGCAGGAGGGGGGAGGGGTGGAGGGTGCGGGCAGGGCGGCGGGAAGAGGGACGGGGGCGGGGGTGGTGGCCGGAAGGGGGGCTGGAGGAGGGGAGGTGGGAGGGGTTGAGTGGTAGTTTTAATTTTTGGATAAGGGCATTATTGTCCAAGAAAATTTTAGGGTATCAAGTTAAAAAAATAATAGTTGAGGTATCTGTCACGCCCACTAATCAGAATACTGGAGAGCGGGGGACAGACACAGCCAGCTGCGTACATTGAAGTGAATCCCACCTCGCAATATGGTCAAGGCTGTATAGACGCATAAGGGTTTACTACAAGCCAACAGTCACTTATGGTCAAGAACATGCCTAGTGTCTCAATCTCAAGCAAGCAAGTAAATGTAACAAGATGGTAGATCATCAGACATACAAAGTAAGGCATCCCAAATATTACATATTCAGATGGTCATGAAGCTAGTCATACAAAATACGAAGACTAGCAAGAGTTTAAGTCATACATGATCAACCCTAGGATTTGTCAATCATGTTAAATTTAACACGAGCTAACACTTGCTCGGTGGCTAAATGCCTCAAAAGTATAAATTACAATAGAGTGGAAGAGCAAAATAAAACCCACTCGTTGCCAGGGTTGCGTCTAGTGTGCACCATCTGGCTGGAAGGCTGGAAGATCCTCGTGTGCTACTCCAAAATCTGGCCATACAAAACCAGCTAGGTCAGACCCCAGAAAGAGTAAGTGCCACAAGGGAGGCTTCACTTAAGAACTAAAACCATCATATTAGCATAAAAGACATAATTGATAAATAAAGACGTGTTAGAGAAAACAAGGTGATAAACGATAAGGCAACTAAGGGACTGTTCCGGTAGCCAAGTTACAACCCGTAAACCAAACAAGGATCAGGATTGTAACCTTTCACCTGAACAAAACTTAGTCTCCAACCAATTATCGATAATAGTAAAGCATAACAGTAATGTACTGAAATAACCATGTACTGGTCTTGCCTAGGCAAGACTAGACGGGACTCCATCCATCAATCACGGCCAAGCAATGAGTACGGCTTGATACTTTAACTAACTAGGGTTATCACAAGCTTAGTTACTAACAAGATGTATCGAGATGTTCCAACAGCCACAAGCCCTGCAGACTTAATCCAGGTTATCCGGTCACCAGTTGAGAGAGTTGGATTAGGTGACTTGGGGATGCAACACATGACAGTGTGCTGGAAATGTGCCCTACTCGACGGCAGGCTACAAGTCCAATTAAAGCGCCCAGATAACGGGACTGCCTGTAGCTGAGAAATCTCTTCATGAACTACATGATCAATCTAGTCATTATCCTAGTCAGATTCAATATGAATCCCTGACCGTGGTAACCAGAAATTCATATCCTAAACATGATACAAGATGAGACATGTAGCTTATACAAGAACAAACACCCACGGTGTCAAGACAAGAGTTACTTAGCATGTCAAGATAGCCGTTATAATAGCATATCAAGATTATCATGTTAGGTTTACTTATCAAGAGTGCGCCACAACGGGCCACTATCATGTCATGTTACTTGTTACTTGTCACTGGCTAAGAGTGCGCCTTAACAGGCCATTATCGTGTTCTATCCTTACATTATCATGAATGAGAGAAACTTGCATAAAATAGCTAATAACATATTCTTGAAGCCAAGAAAAAGATGTACCACTTTCATGTTGGGAGTTGAAAGAAATTTTGGCCACAAATCGGCCAAATAGGGCATAAAATAGCCAAAAACAGCCAAAATAGGCACTATGCGGCACTATTTAGCACTATGCGGCACTTCTATATGCGGTTCGGACACTATACGGCACTTCCATATACGACTCAGATACTATACGGCACTCCCATATACGGTTCGGGTACTATACGGCACTCCCATATGCGGCTTGGGCACTATGCGGTGCTATGCGGCACTCCTATATGCGGCTCGGGCACTATGCAACACCATACGACACTCCCATATGCGGCTCGGGCACTATGTGGCACTCCCATATGCGGCTCGAACACTATACGACACTATACGGCACTCCCATATGCGACTCGAGCACTCTGCGGCACTATACGGCACTCCCATATACGGCTCGGGCACTATATGGTACTTTACGGCACTTCCATATGCGGCTCGGGCACTATATGATACTATGCAGCACTATACGGCACTTCCATATGCGGCTCGGGCACTATACGGCACTATGCGGCACTCCCATATGCGGCTAGGGCACTATACAGCACTATGCGGCACTCCCATATGCGGCTTGGACACTATTTATCGTCCCTGTCAGAATCAGCACAGATGAATATAAAAATGGCCAAAAATGCTTTTGGCCATAACTACCTCAAAACAAGTCGAAACCTAACTTTTTAAAGGTCTATTTTAGGTAAAATTAATTTTATACAACATGGAACAATCAAAACTTAAAAATAATGGTGTTTAATAGATCAAAACCCAAGAATACTAAAAATAATACAAACTTAGATCTACATGAATCCATCCACCAAAATGAAAAATATCAAGTTCTAAAGTGGCATAAAATCAAGTAAGGAAGAGAATGGAACAATAAAACTTGAGGTCCCTCATGAAGCAAGTTGCACTTGCCTAGGACTTGGTAAGTGGGAGGATTAAATGAAGAAGATGAAGAAATAAATGAAGAAGTGAATGAAGAGAGAAGAGAGAGAAGGAGTTGGGTTATATATCAACCCTCTCCATCTCAAGCCAAGCCAAGCCAAGCCAAACCAAGTCAAATAAACCAAGTCAAGATTAAACCAAGACTAGGCTAAGCAAAACAAGCCTAACTACGGTCCACCTGATAAATGGCAAAAATCTCGTATATGCATACGAAAATACGTATAACGGGAAACGAGAGTGACAACTCTACCCACCTTAAAAGAATTTTGTCATCGAAATTTAATCAAGAGGCTAGAGATGTCGGGTAAAGCTATATTAATCCTAAGCAGGCTACGACTAGCAGTCAATCAAGCAATCATTCATGCAAGCAAGGAATTAAAAACATAAGGCATAAGGAAGACATTATACCTTATGAGTCAAATTGGTATGGATATCACGAACGAATATCATCCTCACGCTCCCACGTTGACTCACCCAAAGAGTGATAACCCTAAGTAACACGAACTAAACTAATAGTCTTGTTCTTGAGCACCTTCTCTCTTCGGTCCAAAATGGATACGGGCCTTTCCTCGTACGAAAGGTTGGTACCAACAACCAATTCTGAATGATCAAGGACATGACTCGGATCCGTAATATATCATCGTAATTAGAATACATGGAATAGGTTATGTACCTCACATAAAGACGGTGGAAGAGCAAGACGATATGACACATCACCTACTCGCTCAAGGATATCGAACGGCCCTATGTACCTAGGACTAAGCTTTCCCCATACGCCGAATCGAATGACGCCACGGGTAGGCGAGATCCTAAGGAACACGTGGTCGCCGACAGAAAACTCAAGGGGACACCGATGAGAATCGGCCCAATGGCGCTGGCGAACTTGGGCAACTCGAAGATGATCTCTCACTTTTCTCACCACCTCAATTATCTACGTAATCATCTTTGGACCAAGCATCTGTCTCTCGCCGACATTATCCTATGCTAATGGGGATCTGCACTTCCTGCCATACAGTGCTTCAAAGGGTGCCATCTGGATACTAGCCTGGAAACTGTTATTATAGGAGAACTCCACGAGATGCAGGTGATCTTCCTACGAACCACCGAAGTCGAGTGTACATGACCGTAACATATCTTCAAGAGTCTGGATCGTGCGTTCTGACTGACCATCTGTTTACGGATGATAAGCCGAACTGAACTTGAGACGAGTCCCCAAGCTCTCTTGAACACTCCGCCAAAAGTGCGATGTGAATCTTGAATCTCTGTCTGATACGATACTAATTGGCACTGTATGCAATCTGACAATCTGCCTGAGGTACATCTCTGCTAGCTGATCCGTCGACTGACCAATTCTGAAGGGAAGAAAATGAGCTACCTTGGTGAGCCTGTCAACTATAACCTAGATAGCATCTCTTCCAGTTACGAATTTAGGTAACCTAGTTATAAAATTTATGGTAATATGAACCCATTTCCATTCTGGGATCGGTAAAGGTTGGAGAAGTCCAGCTGGTCTCTGATGTTTAGCCTTAACTTGTTCACAAACTAAACAATGAGAGACAAACCGGGCTATCTCCCTCTTCATGACATTCTACCAAAAATGCTGACGAATGTCTCGGTACATCTTCGTACCACCGGGATGAATTGAATACTGAGAACTGTGAGCCTCTACCATAATCTCCTGTCTGATATCACCACTGGGTACACAAAGATGCCTCCCATGTCGTAGAGTTCCATCTTTGTGAATATATAACTCTGGTCTTCGTCCTGCTTCACACTCCGCTCTGAGCCGATGAAGCTTAGAATCCATGGATTGCACCATCTTGATCATCTCAACTATGTTGGACTGAACTTGCATGCTGGCCATCAATGCCATATTGGTAGGAAGAACTACTTCAATACCCATCTTCTGAAGATCGGCTAACAATTCTGGCTGTGCTGTTAGGAAATAAACTCCAGATCTCCTGCTCAATGCATCTGCTACTACGTTGGCCTTCCCAGCATGATACTGCAAGTTGATGTCATAATCGACAAGTAGCTCTAGCCATCTTCTCTGACGCATATTAAGATCCTTCTGGGTAAACACATACTTCAGACTCTTGTGGTCGGTAAAAATCTCCACCCGATCTCCATATAAATAATGCTTCCAAAGTTTCAATACAAAACTACTACTGCTAATTACAAGTCATGGGTAGGATAATTCCTCTCATGGTCACGAAGCTGACGTGACGCATAAGTGACTACCTTACCATGCTGCATCAAGATACATCCCAATCCTCTGCCAGAAGCATCACAATAAACTGAAAATCCTCCAATCCCATTTGGAAGCATGAGAATGGGGCCGTCATCAATCTTCGCTTCAACTTCTCAAATGAACTCTGACACTCTGCTGTCTAAGCAAACTGCACATCCTTGCGGGTCAACTGCGTTAGTGGTGCTGAAATCCGAGCGAAGTCTGAGATAAACCGTCGGTAATAGCCAGCCAATCCTAGGAAACTCCGAACTTCTGCGACGGTACTGGGAACAAGCCATGACTCTATAGCCACTCTCTTCTGGGGGTCCACTTCCACTCTACCTCGGATAATGATATGACCTAAGTACGAGATGCAATCAAGCCAAAACTCGCACTTACTAAACTTTGCGTACAACTGGTGCTCTCTGAGAATCTGAAGAACTACACGAAGATGCTGCTCATGATCTGCCTCATTCTTGCTATAGACTAAGATGTCGTCTATAAACACTATCACGAATTGGTCTAAATAGGGCATGAAGATACGATTCATGAGGTCCATGAATACGGCTGGCACATTGGTTGCTCCAAATGGCATAACAAGAAACCCCCAATAACCATATCTGGATCTGAATGTTGTCTTCGGGACGTCTTGCTCTCTAACTCTGATCTGATGGTATCCTGACCGCAAGTCAATCTTCGAGAATACTGCCGCTCCTCTGAGTTGATCAAATAAATCTTCTATCCTTGGAAGAGGATATATGTTCTTGACAGTTACAGAGTTCAAGGTATGATAATCAACACATAATCGTGACGTACCATCCTTCTTTTTCACAAGAAGTATCGGGGCTCCCAAGGTGATCCACTAGCACGAATGAATCCTTTGGTTCTGAGTTCTTCAATCATCTTGTACAAAATCTCTAACTCTGATGGCACCATCCTGTAGACTTCCCCTGACACTGGTGCCGTCCCTGGAAGCAAATCAATGGTGAACTCTATCTCTCTCTCTGGGGGCATGCCTGGAAGCTCTTCGGGGAACACGTCTGGGAACTCTTCAACAACTCTGGGAAACTGAACTGCCACTGCTACTGCCATCCGCAATACTGGTGGAGAAGGTTCTACTTCGCCTCTGGAAAATGAAAACTCTGCCTCACAAGGAATACCAAAAATAATCCTGCCAATATGGCAGTCTATTCTTGCGTATTGCTCTTTTAACCAATCCATTCCTAGGACCACATCATAATCGGCCATCGAGAATTCTATCAACCTAGCGGGAAACTCTCTACCGCTAACTACGATTCGACACGAGAAAAATACTCTATCTACTCCCACAAGACCGTTACCAGTAAGTATATTAAGCCTTACTGATAATAACTCGGGCTCCAGTCCTATCCGTGTAGCGAATCGTGCAGACATAAATGAATGCGATGCACCCGAATCAAATAATACTGATGCTGGAAAAGGGTTGACGAGAATGGTACCTGCCACCACCTCACCTGAAGCTAACTCTTCCTCCACGGTCAAAGCCATAGCCTGACCTTGCCTTCTTGGTGCTGGTCCCCTCTGCTGGTGACCTCTCTGCTGGTTCTGAATCTGAGCTTGGGCATACTGCTGAGCCTGAGGCAGCAATAACCTCGGAGGCTGATACTGCTGCTGCACTGGTGCTGGACTCCTAACCGATGGACTGGTTAGGTTTGATGACGACAGACTTGCTCTATTCGGATATGACCCTATCTTGTAATCTGGTACCCCACAAGCCAAGCACAATCCCTGTGCTCTGCGACACTCTGATACTACGTGTCCTGGCTTCCCACATTAAGTGCAGCCCATTGCGGAAGACTACTTCTGCTTCTGTTGCTGAGGATACGCCGGCGTCGAGTGCTGAATCGACGAGATTTGTGGTCGCCCGCCTAGGAGCTCCAAAAGTTAAAGCCCTAGCTGCCGGGGCTAGTGCTGAAGACTGGGACATCTCCCCATGAGACCTCTTCCGTCCTTCGCTTCTATCAACAATCCTCTGCGAAGTATACTCATGCCTCTTCGCTGCTCGTAAGATGGCATCAAACGTCTGGTGCTCAAACTGCTCCACTGATATGATAATCTCTAGGTGGAGCCCCTGCTGGAATCGCTGGGCTCGATCCAATTAGGTTGCCACCAAGGTAGGAGCAAACCGACTGAGTCTAGAAAACTCGGCCGCATATCCATCGACCGTCCTGCCCATCTGTTTCAAATTAGTGAATCTCGTCTGCAGATCATACCGAGCTACTGCATCGAAGTACTTGGTCTGGAACTTGTTGCTGAAAACCGCCCATGAGACAGGCGTCGGTAATCCAACTGCTAGCATCGCCTACCAGCTGTGGGCTATGTCAAATAACTGTGGGCACACAACGGCCACCTTCTTATTCTTAGGAATCCTAGCTGCTTCCAGGATAACCTCTATATCCTGAAGCCATGCATCAGCAGCAATAGCATCTTCAGTGTCGTCAAAGAAAAGAGGGTTCAGACGCTTGAAGCTGTTGGCCGCGTTGTTCCCTTGGTAACCAACTCTGTCCATGGCATCTTGTACTGTCTGCTGTAGGGCATCGCCCCGACGATTTTGAGATGCAAAAAATTCCCTGATGAGACCCACCAGGGTTCCATTGTCGGGCTCTACAGGCTGGATGGACTGAACTGGTGGCTCTTGACCCCCGGTAGGCATGACTCTGGAGGCTACTCCTGAATGCTTGGCTTGGTCTCCAGGTTGCTGCTGGTCCACTGGAGGCGCTCCGTCTTGCTGATCGGTAGGACCAGGAACAATACCGCTGAAGAAATGACATGGAGAACAATAAGGAAGGACCATGATAGATCGAGGATATAAACATGTGATCAGGTCAAGATTTCAGAAGGATTAGATGAAACGAGTAGAGATCAACAGCGAGTGCTGATTGAGACATCTATTCAGTGAAACCCTCACACATTTTGATTTACAAGACCTGCATGGGCCACCACATAAACCGTGTCACGCCTCCTAACCAGTATACTGGAGAGCGGGGGACAGACACAGCCAGCTACGTACATTGAAGTGAATCCCACCTTGCAATATGGTCAAGGCTGTCTAGACGCATGAGGGTTTACTACAAGGCAACAGTCACTTATGGTCAAGAACAAGCCTAGTATGTCAATCTCAAGCAAGCAAGTAAATGTAACAAGATGGTAGATCATCAGACATACAAAGTAAGACGTCCTAAAGATTACATATTCAGATGGTCATGAAGCTAGTCATACAAAATACGAAGACTAGCAAGAGTTTAAGTCATACATGATCAACCCTAGGATTTGTCAATCATGTTACAGCCCTTAGGCAGACAAAATATAAATTTAACACGAGCTAAAAATTGCTCGGTGGCTAAACGCTTCAAAAGTATAAATTACAATAGAGTGGGAGAGCAAAATAAAACCCACTCGTTGCCAGGGTTACGTCTAGTGTGCACCATCTGGCTGGAAGCTGGAAAATCCTCGGAGGCTACTCCAAAATCTGGCCATACAAAACCAGCTGGGTCAGACCCCAGAAAGAGCAAGTGCCACAAGGAAGGCTTCACTTAAGAACTAAAACCAGCATATTAGCACAAAAGACATAATTGATAAATAAAGACATGGGTTAGAGAAAACAAGGTGATAAACGATAAGACAACAAAGGGACTGTTCCAGTAGCCAAGTTACAACCCGTAAACCAAACAAGGACCGAGGTTGTAACCCTTCACCTGAACAGAACTTAGTCTCCAACCAATTATCGACAATAGTAAAGCATAACAGTAATATACTGAAATAACCATGTACTGGTCTTGCCTAGGCAAGACTAGACGTGACTCCATCCATCAATCACGGCCAAGCAATGAGTACGGCTTGATACTTTAACTAACTAGGGTTATGACAAGCTTAGTTACTAACAAGATGTATCGAGATGTTCCAACATCCACAAGCCCTGTAGACTTAATCCAGGTTATTCGGTCACAAGTTGAGAGAGTTGGATTAGGTGACTTGTTGGTGCAACACATGACAGTGAGCTGGAAATGTGCCCTACTCGACAGCAGGCTACAAGTCCAATTAAAGTGCCCAGATAACGGGACTGCCTATAGCTGGGAAATCTCTTCATGAACTACATGATCAATCTAGTCATTATCCTAGTCAGATTCAATATGAATCCCTGACCGTGGTAACCAGGAATTCATGTCCTAAACATGATGCAAGATGAGACATGTAGCTTATACAAGCACAAACACCCACGGTGTCAAGACAAGAGTTACTTAGCAAGTCAAGATAGCCGTCACAACAGCATATCAAGATTATCATGTTAGGTTTACTTATCAAGAGTGTGCCACGACGGACCACTATCATGTCACGTTACTTGTTACTTGTCACTGGCTAAGAGTGCGCCTTAACAGGCCATTATCGTGTTCTATCCTTACATTATCATGAATGATAGAAACTTGCATAAAATAGCTAATAATATTTTCTTAAAGCCAAGGAAAAGATGTACCACTTTCACGTTGGATGTTGGGAGAAATTCTAGCCACAAATCGGCCAAATAGGACATAAAATAGCCAAAAACAACCAAAATAAGCACTATACGGCACTATTCAGCACTCCCAAATGCGGCTCAGATACTATGCAACACTATACGGTACTCCCATATGCTGCTCGGATACTATGCGGCACTATACGGTACTCCCATATGCGGCTCGGGCACTATGGGGCACTATGCGGCACTCCCACATGCGGCTCGGGCACTATACGGTACTCCCATATACGGCTCAGGCACTATGCGACACTATACGGCACTCCCATATGCGGCTCGGACACTATACGGCACTATGCGGCACTCTCATATGCGGTTCGGGCACTATACGGCACTCCCATATACAGCTCGGGCACTATACGGCACTCCCATATGCGGCTCGGCCACTATGCGGTACTATGCGGCACTCCCATATACGGTTCGGGCATTATGCGGCACTCCAATATGCGGCTCGGGCACTATACGGCACTCCCATTTACGGCTAGGGCACTATACGGTACTATACGGCACTCCCATATACGGCTCAGACACTATTCATCGTCCTTGCCAGAATCAGCACAGATGAACATAGAAATGGCCAAAAATACTTTTGGCCATATCTACCTCAAAACAAGTCAAAATCTAACTTTTCAAATGTTTATTTTGGGTAAAATTGAATTCTCTACAAATAGAACAATAAAAACTTGAAAATACTAGAGTTTAATAGATCAAAAGCCAAGAAAACCAAAATAATACAAACTTAGATCTACATGAATCCATCCACCAAAATGAAAAATGTCAAGTTCTAAAGTGGCTTAAAATCAAGTAAGGAAGAGAATGGAACAATAATATTTGAGATCTCTCATGAAGCAAGTTGCACTTGCCTAGGACTTGGTAGGTGGGAGGAGTAAATGAAGAAGATGAAGAAATAAATGAAGTAGTGAATGAAGAGAGTGAGAGAGAGAAGGAATTTGGTCATATATCAACCCTCTCCATCTCAAACCAAGCCAAGCCAAGCTAAACCAAGTCAAATAAACCAAGTCAAGATTAAACCAAGACTAGGCTAAGCAAAACAAGCCTAACTACGGTCCACCTGATAAATGGCAGAAATCTCGTATACGCATACAAAAATACGTATAACGGGAAACGGGAGTGAATGTATCAACTTGAATAAGCAGAATAGTTGAGGGTATCAAAGTGCAATTAAGCCTAAATTCTAAACTCCATAAATAAAGTAGACTTTTACCCTTCTCACTGTCCTTATCAAGTATGTTCTCAGGTTATACCTTAATTCCAAAAAGATGTATATATATACATACATATATATATATATTTTTTATATATATATATATATATATATATATATATATATATACAAACTCAAATTCAACAACTAAGATCAAGATTCAAAATTCAACAATAATCCATCAAAAATCAAATTCAATAACAGGAAGTAAGGGTGAATCAAATCAAGGGAAAAAGAGATTTCAAATCGAAGTTAAAATAAGATTCTCAAGGGTCGTCCCAGGAATCTCTCAAGAAATTCTAACAGTAATTGAGTATCCTATCATTCTAACACCTATTCCTTATCTCTAATCGTAAGTGCACAACAGTACAACTAATCATCGTACGACCATGATTTCGCAAATATGCGAATCTCGACCTGCATGGGCCACCACTAAAAACGTGTCACGACCTGCACCAAGTGTAGGGCACGAGAAGTGGGTATGTCTACCCTACGCCACAGTGTCGATGGTAGAACGCTGTTTTAGGTCACAAGTAAAACTAAATACAATATGATATACTCTCCGTACGGAGGATAATCACAGCATGATACAACTCAATCACTAAAACTAGAAGTAGTACGATAAGATAACTATGAATCCATAAAAGAAGTACAACAGAGAGAAATAAATCTCGGTGCTATCAACACCAACTCAAACAAGCATAAAATAAATACGATTCAAGACAACTGAAAATAAAATAAGAAAAACTCTAGCCATCTATTCAAACCTCTACTGTGTCTCCTCTAGGTTAGCAGGTAACCTCCAAGCTATCTGTAAAATTTATCAACAGGTCCAATCAGGACGGAAGCGAGCACAATACATCTCACGTAATTCAAAATATGACAGGACATAAAAATATGCTATAGAGTAAGATACATGAAACGCTTGGAAATATATGAAGTAAAAGAGATGACTGTAAAGAAATATCTACTATAAGTAAAGAACTAACAGTGGCTAGTGATGCATAAAAAAATAGACATGTGAACGGCTTGAATTTATACATAAGCAATCTAAGAGTTTGCACATGACTATACTACTTTGGAATTGTTCACATGACCATTTATACTGCGCTGTACCCCAATCAATACACAAGGATCCAGACAGGTTACATTATTGCACATGATATCATATGAAGGCCCGTAAGTGGGTGCACATGAATGTATACATGGAGGCTCTGTAAACATGAGAGTACATGAATCACAAGAGTGCACATGAATGGTGAACGAATCGGAGTACATGATGAAAGTAAAATGCACATGACATACTGTAACCCGATGTTCCCGAGGGGGATAACATCTCATGAAGGGATCCATATAGTACCAATCCGTGTTAACAATGTGACAACATCAAGTAAAGTAATCTAGAGCATAAATGTAAATCCTATCAAGTATGAAACGGTCAGAGAATGTACTCGCCTGATACTTTGAACAGTTGATATAAAAAGATGGCCAACTAAAAAGATGACCCTTAAGAAATTCTAACAGTAATTAAGTGCCCTCTCATTCTAACACCTATTCATTATCTTTAATCGCAGGTGCGCAGTAGTACAACTAATCGTCGTACTACCACGACTTCGCACATATACGAATCTTGACCTGTATGGGCCACCACAAAAAACGTGTCACGACCCACACCAAGTATAGGGCACGAAAAGTGGATACGTTCAGTCTATGTCGCAGTATCGATGGTAGAACACTGTTCTATGTCACAATTAAAACTAAATACAATATGATATACTATCCGTACGGAGGACAATCATAACAGGATACAACTCAATCACCAAAACTAGAAGTAGCATGATAAGATAACTACGAATCCACAAGAGAAGTACAACAGAGAGAAATAAATCTCGGTATTATCAACACCAACTCAAACATGCATAAAATAAATACAACTCAAGACAACTAAAAATAAAATAAGAAAAACTCTATCTATCTATTCCAACCTCTACTGTGTCTCCTCTAGGCTAGCAGGTAACCTCTAAGCTATCTGTAAAATTTATCAACAGGTCCAATCAGGACGGAAGCGAGCACAATACATCTCACGCAGTTCATAATATGACAGGATATAAAAACATACTATAGAGTAAGTGTCACACCCCGATTCTGTTAAATCGATAGTCGTCCTCCGGACGTGATGCCGTGCGAACCTAATTTGTGACCGCACAAGGCCTAGTCATAAGGTAATTCGAGACACGAGATCTAAGAGAGTACGCAGACAAATTGATTCACATAATAAGTAAAGGAAACTTGATCTTTATTGATAATGGACATCTTTTACAGACTCCGATACAGGACTCATTGCTGCACGGGCTATAACATGACTCGATTATAAAAAAGTGCCGATGAGATAGCCGTTCCATACATTACACACATCCCTCAATATACAACAAAGTACTCTAGTGACCTGGATGGGAGGGACGCTAAGTCATCTTCCTTGGATTGTCGAGAGCCTTCAAAAGTGGAGTCGCAGAGAAAGTCTTCGACGCACGGCCAAAGCTTTAAAAGTCACGAACGTCGCCGAGCTAGTCGGCACGTCCTTCCTGGTTCGTTGGACCTGCAAAGAGCGAGGATCAGCACGAAACACATGTACTGGTGAATGGATAATTAAATCCAAGCTCTGCATTTGATTCAAGAAGTTTTGTAAACATGTTAGCTAGCTATTTCAATGATCTTTCTAACCATCCTGCTCGATTTGCATGTTAACATGTTTTGAGGTAAGCAATGAAATTGTATAATATTAAGCAACTATCATATTCATCCCGTGTCTCGTGCACCTATTAAGCAGTGAAAAAGGGGTATGAAGGCCACTGGCAATGTCAAGCCATCGCGGACTATAGCATTGGTTAGACGACGCCCCTTTCACGTTGGGTAGCGAGCCCTGTGCGAAAGTGTCCACATAACTCTTGCCGATGAAGGGTTGGCACTGGTACACTCATTCCTTCCGGGCTGAATTGATCCCTTGGCCTAGGCAACCGTTCGAAAAAACTTTACCTTGTCGACAAGTTGTCCAATGACCGTTTTCCTTTGAACTTAGTTGATTTACTCATTTAGTTATATCATTGCGATAAACGTTAATCGATTCATTCATTATTTTGCATAGACCAAGTATAATTGCATAAGGAAGTATCTTTTCCATTTCCAAAATCGACAGTTCGATAGCAAGTGTCTCGTAAAGAATCGTGCCACGATTTCTTTGATTCTACACTATTATGACAGGCATTCATTTTACTTCACATATTGAGTTTTGAAGTAGAGGGACGAGACAAAAGAGGTCAGCCACTCGCCTTAGGCTTGCTTTAAGCGAGCGACCGGTTGGCTGCGCTGACGTTGCCTACGCGATCACCTGCAATCGCATAAGCAACTGATTATAACACTGTATAATTCAAGGATATTGGATATGAATGCGAAGCTCGAAAATTTATCACGAAAACCCATCGAAAACATTCACGAAAAACGTATTCATGAAAAACAAAGCCAAAGCCAAATCAAGTGCGGCATGAAAACCAGAGCAACGGAAGGTCTCTCCCGACTCAGCCGCAGAGCCAATCCTCGAGGCGCAACACGCTGAATATGGGACTTGGTTTCGAAGAAGCCATTCCATAACATGGAATGGATCTTAATTCAACCGTTCCCGTTCGATCCACTCGACCTATTCCGACCTATCGGTCCCGACCGAATCGATAGTGACAGTGTTCCTTTCTCGCGCACCCCATGGACGAAAATGGGGCACGATGTAGGTACGGGGCACTACACCATAACTAACTAATAAAAAGTTTCATCCTCGAAACTTAAAGATAGAACCTACCTCTACGAGAATAATGAAGAAAATTTCTCCTTCATTTCATATTCAAGCTCCCACGTCGACTCTTCGACCGAATGGTTCCTCCAGAGGACGCGGACGAGAGGGATCGCTCAATTTTACAGCCGCTTATCCTTGCATTCTATGATTTGAACTAGCTCTTCAATGTAGGATAAGTCGGACTTTAGCTCCAGCTGGCCAAAATCTACTACGTGGCTCGGATCGTGCACGTACTTCCGCAGTTGAGAGACATGGAAGACATTGTGTACACCTTCAAGCGCCAACGGTAGGGCAATTTTATAGGCCACTGGGGTGACCCGTTCGAGTATTTCGAACGGCCCAACGAATCTCGGGCTCAACTTTCTTTTTACGCCGAACCGAGTAACTCCCCGCATGGGCGACAATTTGAGAAATACGTGATCGCCTTCTTGAAACTCGAAGGGTCGACGATGAACGTCCACATAGCTTTTCTGACGACTCTGCACAGTCTTTAGTCTTTCCTGAATGAGCCAAATTTTCTGCACGGTCTGTTCCACCAGTTCCGGGTCGAGAATTTGTCGCTCTCCGACTTTGTCCCAGCAAATGGGTGATCGACACTTGCGTCCCTACAAGGCTTCATACGGTGCCATTTGAATGCTAGATTGATAGCTGTTGTTGTATACAAATTCGGCCAGAGGTAGATGATTATCCTAGCTTGATTTGAAGTCATTTGTGCAGAGTCGTAGCATATCTTCGAGAATCTGATTAATGCACTCCGTTTGGCCGTCGGTCTGAGGATGGTAAGTTGAGATGAACTCCAACTTGGTACCCAGTGCCGACTGAAGAATACTCCAGAATCGCGACATGAACCGTGAATCCCGATCGGAGACGATGGATACTGGAACTCCATGCAACCGTACTATCTCATCAAGATAAATCGGTGCTAGGCGATCAACGCTCCAAATAACTTTGATGGCAATAAAGTGTGCTGACTTGGTTAGTCGATCGACGATGACCCAGATGGCATCATTTTCCTGCGGCGTCTTCGGCAGACAAACGATAAAATCTATGCACACGTGGTGCCACTTCCATTCCGGAATCGCCAGATTCTGCATCTCCCCACCCGGTCTCTGGTGCTCAGCTTTCACCTGCTGACAGGCCATGCATTGCGACACAAAAAGTGCCACATCTCTTTTCATTTCGTGCCACCAGAAGTTTGTACGGAGGTCCTTGTACATCTTCGTACTGCCGGGATGCAAGGTGTACTTCGCGTAGTGCGCCTCCGACAATATCTCCTTTCTAAGTTCTGAATCATCCGAAACGTATAGCCTACCCCTCAATCGAAGCGTGCCGGTCTTGTCTTCCGTAAAGTCGGTCGTCCTGCTCGTCGAGATTAGATCTCGCATTTTCTTTAGGTACGGATCGTCCTTCTGAGCGGTCTTGATCTTTTCAAGCAAGCTCGGCTCTAACTGCAACTTTGCCAACTGCACATTCCGGAATCGGACTCGGAGTTCAATGCCCATCTCTTCTAGGTCGTGTAGCAGTCTGCGATCAATGGATAGTGAGGCTATGTACTTCCGACTCAGAGCATCCATCACAACATTCCCTTTCCCGGCATATTATCGATAGTCAAGTCGTAATCCTTGATCAGTTCAAGCCAACGCCTCTGCCGCAAGTTTAGTTCCCTCTGCGTGAATAGATACTTGAGGCTCTTATTATCGGTATAGATCGTGCACTCCATACCATAGAGATAGTAACGCCACAATTTTAACACAAACACAATCGCCGCTAACTCCAGGTCATGCGTGGGATAATTTTTCTCGTACGACTTTAGCTGTCGGGAAGCAAAAGATATCACCTTGTTCTGCTGCATCAGCACACACCCCAAGCCCTGACCGGACGCGTCGCTGAATATCTGGAAACCCTCAGTCCCTTCTGGAAGTGTGAGTATCGGGGCCGAGATGAGCCGTTGCTTTAATTCTTGGAATGAAGCTTCACAATCGTCTGACCATTCGAATGTGACTCCTTTCTGGGTGAGGCGAGTCAGAGGCGATACGATCTTCGCAAAGTCTTTCACGAAGCGTCGATAGTATCCCGCTAATCTAAGGAAACTTTGAATCTTACTGACAGACGTTGGCCGCTTCCAATCGACGATGGTTTCAACTTTCTTTGGGTCGACCGCAATATCTTCAGCTGAAATGATGTGTCCGAGGAATGCGACGCTACTCAGCCAAAATTCATATTTGCTTCACTTTGCATACAACTGATTTTCTCGAAGGGTCTGAAGCACGGTCCGTAGATGCTCAATGTGTTGTCGTTTATTCTTCAAGTAGACGAGTATGTCGTCGATGAAGACTACAACGAACTTGTCCAGGAATGGTCGAAACACCCGATTCATTAAATCCATGAAAGCAGCAGGGGCGTTCGTTAGGCCGAACGGCATTACCAGGAACTCGTAATGGCCGTATCGAGTGCGAAAGGCAGACTTCGACACATCGTTCGGCTTGATCTTGAGTTGATGGTAACCCGAACGCAGATCAATTTTGGAGAACACCGTGGCTCCTTGAAGATGATCAAACAGATCGTCTATGCGTGGCAGGGGGTATTTGTTCCGGAAGGTGGCTTTATTCAGCTCGCGGTAGTCGATACAAAGACGCATAGAGCCATCCTTCTTCCTGACAAACAGTACGGGCACTCCCCAGGGCGAGACGCTGGGTCGAATGAATCCCTTGTCGAGTAACTCTTGTAACTGCACCTTGAGTTCTTTAAGCTCTGTAGGGGCCATTCTTTACAGAGCTTTTGAGATCGGTCGAGTGTCGGAGAATGTATCGATAGTAAACTCAATCTCTCAATCGGGCGGTATGCCGGGCAGCTCGTCCGGGAACACATCGGGGAATTCTACCATAACGTCGGTCTGACCTGCGTTTGCACCATCCTGTCGCATATCTCAAACGGAAGCTAGATAGCCTTCGCACCCGAAATGCAGCATCCATCAAACAGATATTACGAAGATCACCATGCAGGTCGGCGATGCCTCACCACACGAGTAGCAGAATTCAGGCACTCCAGGTATGCGGAATGTGACCCTCTTTTCAGCGCAGTCTATGGTTGTGCTGCACGGACCGAGCCAATCCATCCCCAAAATAATATCGTAGTCCTTAATATTTAGAACTATCGCATCGAGACTGACCTTTTGACCACCTATACAGATGATTCCGTATCCGCAGACTAAATTTGCAAGTAGTGGCATGCCCGACGGTACGTTAATAGTGAGATCGAGGCCCAGTGGTGTCGAGGAAAATTTGTGCTCGACGGTAAAGTCTGCCGATATAAAACTATACGTGGCACCTGAATCAAACAATACATGAGCAGGTTTATTATTAAATTGCAGTATACCAGTCACGACTGTATCAGATGTAAACGCTTCATCTCGAGTCATACCGTAGACGTGGCCCTGAGCATTGGGGCGACGGTCTTGGCTATTCTGTTGAGCGGTCGGTGGAGCCCGAGGTGCTTGGCCTCGATTTTGTTGATGCTACGGGGGGTGTTGGTTCGATGTAGCTGTTTGCTATTGATTGTAAAATAACAGAACAGTTTTATGGGAGGACTAAACTTAGACTCACAATACAAACTCGCTTGTACAAAGAAAGCCTAGGGATGAAAACCTAGGTACAGCAGACTAAGTACAATTGTTTATTTTAGATTCTGAGGGATGACGATAGAGGCTCGGGAAGGCGACGGCAGCCCTGCCTTACTCCTTGGACGATCGGTATGCAGCCTTAGCTCCTGTGAAAAGATGGTTGGCGTTGATGAAGAAATGCTTTTCTTGCTCCTCTGTTGCTCTTCTGGCTTCTCTCTCTCTCTGTGTGTATTCTCTCTTTGACTATGGGGGGAGTCTCTCTGTATATACGTATTTCTCTCTGATGTTGTATATATCTTTTTACAAGGGAATGGCACCTTGCTATTTATAATAGTGGGATGTGATCATTAGGGTTGCCAATGATTAGCTATTGGAGATGGCGACGGCCTGCGGATTGGTCAATCCAGGCCGTTCAGTTTTGATTGTGACGAATCCGAGCCATCGAGTGTCGATTACACCAAATCCCATTAGCAATTAATGCTGATTGGAATAAATCTTCCTCATAATGATCTTTTGAAAATTAAATTTATTCTCCTACCACGTGTCCCAGATTATTGGGATTTGACCCAATCTTTAATGGCAGCAAATCTGAGGAATTAATCGGTTTAGGACACGTGTCCTAGGAGCTGCTGGGGATCTGGACCGCATGATGAGTGAGCTGCATATGAATTTGAACCGCATATGGTTAAGCCCACGTGTCAGGGCTGCCTGGGCAGTGGCCCTCACTTGAGCCCTCGAACCACAGGGGAGTAATCTTTACGGGCCGCATAGGTTCATATCCGCCTGAGCCGTATGGACATGATCCTCTTGAACCGCATGAGAAGTCCTCGCTCGAGCCGCATGAGGCTTTCTTGGCCTGAGCCGCATAGGACAGATTCACTGTGGACCGCAAGAGAAGTTCTTTGCTCGAGCCGCATGAGGCTTTCTTGGCCTGAGCCGCATAGGACAGATTCACTCTGAACCGCATGAGAAGTGAGCCACATACGAACGCCCACGTGGCAAGGCCACATGGCATTTTTATGGCTCTCGGGGGATTTGTTTCAGAGATCTCTTTTCTCTTCCCTAGAGATTCATCATTATGACAGGGTCATAATTACCTGCTTTTGTGTCAGGGCTGTCAACTTTTCAGAGGGGTCAGCCATCAAAACAAGTAATGCAGCATGGGTCGGGGAGGAGCACTGTCAGGCCACGTGTCTTCTGAGCCGCATGGAATGCCTCGGGCCTCATAGCTCCTTATGCTGCATGACTCCATGAGCCGCATGAGTTTTCTGAGCCGCATGGATCTTTTCTGGCCGCATGAGTCATTTTCTTTAGTAGTTTCCATGCTTCTACAAGACCTCCTTCAAAGTTTTCGATTTGTAAAATTGAAATACTTTGAATAAGAAGCATGGCTGGATAATCTTCTGGCCGCGCATGGATATCTTGGCCGCATGGAAAGTTCTGCCGCGGGGACGTCTCAACCGCATGGATGGCCCAGCCGCCTAGAAATTTTTGTCTCCTGATCATCTGAGTCGTATAGTTGCTATCAGCCGCATGGCCATTTGAACTGCATAAGCTCTTTGCCACGTCATTATGCCATGCGTGTGGATCTTTTTGGGACAGGATCCCAAGAGCTCAGTCTTTAAATGGCTGGTTTGGCTCAATAACCAAAGAGTTGATCGCGTTTGTACGAGGCATCGGTCCACAGTTCTCTGTCTATAAATAGAAGGGCATTTGGACGGTCTTCTCTCTTAGACTATTCTTGACTCAGATTCTTGTCGTGTTTTCTTCCTCTGATCATCAGACAACAATGGCACCCCGGGCTTCTAAGGCTGTGAAGAAGGCTGTGGCGAGGAGTAAGAAATCGGCTTCGCCCTCGACTGTCGCGCCCCCAGTTCGTCTTGACATTCATATTGCCATCGAAGGTAAGGATTAGGTTAGTCGATTCGAAACCCTAGCAGAGCCTGCTTCACTGCATGCTTCATGTACACGACTTTAACGTGAACTTCTCAAACTATATGGTCCGCATACACGTCCCATGACTGAGCCGCATGAGGATATACCCCATGTCTGAGCCGCATGAGACCTGTCTAAAACTAGCCGCATGAAAATTTCTGACTGTTTTCATTTTCTTCGTCTTTGGTTCTCGCAGTATCTCCACCGAATATTGAGACTGCGGCGTCAGAGGAGCCGCGGCCTCCTGTCATCAGCCAGGGATCTTCCTCTGTTAAGGAGGAAGTGAAGAAAGAAGAACCTGCGCCTGAGGGGAACGGCAGCTTTTCAAATATCGAGACTGTTGAGGGTGGCAGTGCTGGGAACCCTGTTTCTCCTATTCTGGACGAGGATGCTCTTCACTTGCATCCTTCATATATGAGATGGTTGAGGGAATAGTACATGTGCTCTTGTAACTATGATGTGGAGGCATCTCGTGGATGTTTGTCTGTAGTCTTTTATTTTGTTTCGCCTTTCTTCTTACCTTCATGAAGAACTCTTTTGACTTTCTTGCAATCGTGTGGATGTAACCGATTTCTGAATGGAATATATATTTGCTTCACTCTTTTGCTTTGTAATAATCCTCTTAGTGGGATATTTTGCGTGGACCCATTGTCCCTAACGTACCCTGGTTTTGGATACGGACAACAAGTTTAAAAGAAAGAAACTAATCATTCTGACTCAGAGGTACTGAGGACATGGTGAGCATGAGGGTTTCTTTGACGGGGGGGGTACATAAATAACTCAGAGGTAATGAGGACATGGCAATTCTATGTAGAGGGGTGATTTGTTCGTGGCGAAAGTGGAACGGCTCAGAGGTAATGAGGACATGGCCATTTTGGAAATTTGTGGATCTGTTACCCTTTTTTGTGCACTGAAAGTGTGGGTATTGGATCATGGAGGAGGATCTCCTCCCGGAAGAAAGTTCAGAGGTATAATTATACATAACTTTCTATCTGAAAGAGTGACCGGGATGTGAGTTCAGCGGCACCATCGGGTACATGACTCGAGAATCTAGAGAATGGTGAGCGTGAGTTCAGCGGTACCAGCGGGTACATGACTCGGAAATCTGACAAACTACGAGGGTGAGTTCAGTGGTATCAGCGGATACATGACTCAAAAATCTGGAAATTTATGGGGTGAGTTCAGTGGTACCAGCGGGTACGTGACTCAATAATCTAGAAAATTATGGGGGTGAGTTCAGTGGTACCGGCGGGTACATGACTCAATGATCTGGAGAATTATAGGGGTGAGTTCAGTGGTATCAGCGGATACATGACTCAAAAATCTGGAAATTTATGGGGGTGAGTTCAGTGGTACCAGCGAGTACATGACTCAATGATCTGGAGAATTATGGGGGTGAGTTCAGTGGTATCAGCGGATACATAACTCAAAAATTTGGAAATTTATGGGGGTGAGTTCAGTAGTACCAGCGGGTACATGACTCAATGATCTGGAGAATTATAGGGGCAAGTTCAGTGGTACCAGCGGGTACGTGACTCAATAATCTGGAGAGAATGTCGTTTAGATATAATATTTCTTCAGGAACTTGTCGTTGACGGGCAACATGAGCAAGTCTCCGTTTTGCTTAGCGAGGCGGTAAGCACCGTTGGAGAATACTGTCTCGATGATAAATAGGCCTTCCCATTTTGGCTGGAACTTGCCGGCGGTCTTATGAGTCATGACCATTGGCCTCCGGACTGCCAGAACTAGATCGCCCACTTGGAATATTCCGATTTTGACCTTCTTGTTGAAGGCTCCTGAGATGCGTGCTTGGTATAGCTCGATCCTTTGCTGAGCTAGGAGGCGCTTTTCATCTAAGGCCTCTAACTCTTGCAGTCGACGTCGGTAGTTGCCATCCGTCGTTAACTGATAAGTGTAGGCGATGCGGAGTGAGGGTATTTGAGTCTCTAATGGGAGAACTGCCTCACTCCCGTACACTAGGGAGAATGGCGTATTCCCAGTGGCTGTTTGAAATATGGTGCGATAAGCCCATAAGCATTCGCCGAGTTTCTCATTCCTGTCGCATTTGTTGGAGGAGACAAACTTCTTGAGGAGTTTGATGATTGTTTTGTTGAACGCCTCTGCTAACCCGTTTGCTGCCGGGTTGTACGGCGTCGATGCGATATTATGAATACGGTGTTTATCGCAAAACCGATAGAATGCGTGGCTTGCAAACTGTGGACCATTATCATGGATGATCCTTTGGGGCAGTCCAAAGTGGTAGATGACGTGATGCTTAAGGAAGATGATCACGTTTGAAGTCTTGACTTCTGCGAGTGGGACAGCTTCTGCCCATTTGGAGAAATAATCAGTGATCGCAAGTATGAAGCGATGTCCTCGGGAGGAAGGTGGGGTGATTGGACCAATGATATCCATTCCCAATGCTTCGAATGGCCAGGACGCCACTGTCGGATGTAGAAATTCGGATGGTTGGTGAATGAAGTCCGCATGGACTTGGCAGGCTTTGCATTTTCTAGCATAATCTATCGCATCTGCCACCATTGTGGGCCAATAGTAGCCCATTCGTCGAAGGCGGTCTTGCAATTTTGGGCCGGGCTGGTGGGCCCCGCAGACACCGTCGTGAGCTTCTCGTACGGCTTCTTTGGCTTCTATATTTGACAGACACCGAAGCAGTAATCCATCGTAGGAGCGACGATACAGCATTTTTGTCTCTGTATCGTAGAAAAATCTAAGAGAACGTCGTCTGATGGAAGTGGCTTCCTTTGGGTTCTCGGGCAGGATATCGTAGACGACGAAGTCGATGAATGGTTGTCTCCAATCTGGGGCCTCATCGATCGTCTGGGCGGAATAACTCGCCACGAATTGCATATTGTTCTTGGGACAGACCAGTTCGTGGCCTATCACATCCACTGATTGGCGATCATAATTTGGGACTGCTAGGGAAGCGGCAAGACCAGCTAGGGCATCGGCTTCAATGTTTCGGAGTCTGGGGACGTGCTCGATGAAGAACCCCTCGAATGACGAGATGATATCGATCGCTATTTGGTGATAAGGGATCATGTCTTCGTGGCGGACTTCGTACGAGCCCCGGATCTGATTGACGATTAATTGGGAATCGTCGTATGCTTCAAGGTATTCTACCTCCAGTTCTCTTGCAAGTTGGAGGCCAATGACCAGAGCGTTGTACTCGGCCACATTATTAGAGCACGGCTCTGTGAGGGAATAAGCGCGGTTGATCACCAATCCGGTAGGGGAGACTAGCACTACCCCGACTCCGACGACTATGTTGCCTTTAGGTCCGGTCCTCGAAGCACCGTCGAAGAACATTCACCATATAGCCTCGTGAGAGGTTGCATGTGAGTCGGCGACCTCATCTGGGATCTCTTCATATATTCTAGAGGACTCCGAGCCTGGGTGGGCTGCTAAAAAGTCTGCCAGGGCTTGATCTTTGACTGCCTTTTATGGGACGAAGATCATATGATAAGGGGACAACAATATTACCCATGTAGCAAGGCGAGAGCTGAGTACCCCTGGTTTAGTCATGAGGACCCTGAGAGGGTTGACTCGTGAGATCACGTGTATCATTTGTCCGGTGACATAGTGTCGCGTTTTCTGAATGGCGAACACCAGGGCGAGGCATTCCTTCTCCACAGCGGTGTATCGGTACTCTGGTCCAATCATCATTCGGCTGAGGTAATATATGGCCTGTTCATGGCCTGCGTCGTTGTTCTGTGCCAGCAGAACCCCAAGGGAGTGTTCCATTGCTCGTACATAGAGCAGGAATGGTTTTCCAGGAACCGGGGCCACCAAAACTGGAGGATTTGACAAATATTCTTTGCTGCTGTCGAAAGCACGCTGACATTCCTCGTCCCATACGAATGATACTTCTTTCTTCATAAGGTACGTGAACGGTCGGCATCGCCCGGAGAGGTTGGAAATGAACCTCCTGATGTAGGCTAGCCTCCCTTGGAGGCCTCTAAGTTTACGAAGATTTCTCGGGGGACCCATCTCCATGATTGCTTTTGTCTTCTCAGGGTCTACATGGATACCCTTTGTAGTGATGATGAAGCCTAAGAACTTCCCGCTGGATACGCCCAGAAAGGACTTCGTAGGGTTCATTTTCAAATTGTGCGCTCGCATTAGGTCGAATACCGTCCTTAGATCCTGCAGATGGTCCCCTTTGCAGCGGCTCTTAACGGCTATATCGTCAACGTAGCACTCCACTGTCTTACGTAAGTGGTCTCTGAAGATGATGCTCCTGGCTCTTTGATAGGTGGCGCCGGCATTCTTCAAACGGAAAGGCATGACTGTGTAGCAGTACGTGCCAATTGGTGTTCGGAATGATGTATGCTTTTCGTCATCAGGAGACATTTTGATTTGGTTGTACCCCGAGAAGCCATCCATGAATGACATACGTTCGAAGCCGCAGGTATTGTCGATCATGATATCTGTGATAGGAAGTGGAAATTCATCTTTGGGGCACACCTCGTTCAGGTTGCGGAAGTCGATGCAGATTCGAATCTTCCCATTCTTCTTGAGGACGGGTACTATGTTGGCGACCCAGTCTGGATGTTGCTCCACACGAATGAAGCCGCTGGCTATCAATTTGTTGACTTCGACTTCGATTGCGTCCATGATGGCTGGACGGAAGCGTCGCTGTTGTTGCTTGACTGGCTTCGCATCTGGTCGAATGTTGAGTTTGTGAAGAGCGATATCGGGATTTAACCCTGGTATATCTTCATAGCTCCAGGCGAACACATCAATGTATTCCCTGACAAGTTCTAGCAGCGACTCCCGTTCTTCGTCTGTTAGGCTTTTACTGACAAAAATCGATTTTGTAGAAGATTCGCTGCCGTGGTCAACTTGTATAACCTCATCTTCAGTAGGAGGTTTTCTCAGTTCGAACTGCTTTTCCTATTGTGCGTCCAATTGCTGGGCCCACGGCCCTAGCTCAAGGATTTCGGGAATGTCTTTGTCTTCTTCGTAAGCGTCGGCGAATGCCATATTGACTGTCATAACTTGCCTGAACACATCTCCGATGCTGGTATCCGAGTCCGAAGTTGGTGACCCGGTTGAATGTGACTGCCAGTCGCATTCTTCATCAAAACTCTCAGGGGTTGTAGTAGGCGTTACATACCCCAACCCGTATCGAGTTTTGCTATAGTAGTCTCGTGGTTTGCCCGCCGGGACTGGTGGCTTCAAAGGTAATCGTCCCCCAGTGCCGTAGTTCAAACCTGGCATCGTCTCCAGATCATACCCCTATTTCTGCATGAGATATTTGGATTGGGGGCTATAGAGATACAGAGGCAGTCTCCCGGCATCTGACCCGAGGTCGGCTTCTTCTATGGTGTGGGGATGCAGGTTGTTTGTCCGGCCGAAGATGATTGGATTGTCTCCTCCCTCAAATATTCGGTAAGCGTCTTCTACTGGAGTAAGCTGGATCGCAGTGTACACATTTATCACCTGTGTGTGTAGGTGGGTGCCTATACCGTGTTCCATAGCATACATTGTACATAGCTTATTGAGCTCGGTGTAGTTCAAAGATAACCCTTTATTGAGGAAGTAAGGTATCTTTTCTAGGGGAATTACATCATCTGCGGAGGGAACATCAGTGTGGGCGGCCATATACTTGGCTAACTCTGGTTCCTTTTCGGCTACCCCTGCGTAAATGAAGACTGAGAGGACGTCCTGGGAAGCTTGATTGTCAGTAGTTCAGTTGATGGAGCAGAGCGTGGAGTCGTTGGCAGACTAGCGACCCCCAGTTTGGCACTTGATGTGGAGCGAGGAGTGGCCGGTTCGCTAGAAGTGTCAGACCTCGCATCGGGGTGACGACCCTTCTTGGGAAGACGTATCGTCAGTGGCCTATCGGAGGGATTGAGCTTCTCCGTTTGGGGTTGACCGACTCTCGGCAGTCTGATTGTCAATGGCCCCGTTGTGGGTCTCGGCACTTGGCCTGACCTTGGCAGCCGGATTATCATCTGCTCTTCCTGCGCCGAGAGGCTGATCGCGTCCTTCCGTAGAGTGGCAGTAAGGGGCGCGGACTTGCCTGGCTTACGAGCTTGGAGGTGGATCGTCAGGGGTCCTTCTGATCCCATGGCCGTTTCGGTGCTAGCTTGTTCATTTCCTTCATCAAGGTACCTTTTTGACTTTTCGTATAGGCAGGAGTCCGAGTAGTAGGATTCGACCCCTTTGAAGGGATCGACATCAGCAAATTCCGTCTTCACGAAGCCGTATTTGTCGACATATTTGAAGCACTGGTGTAGCGTGGAAGGTACGATCATGTAGTTGTGTATCCATGGGCGCCACAAGAGGATGTTGTAAGAAGTGTCTGCATCTATGACGTAGCAGGTGACTTTGGATTGGAGGTCGCCAATTTGACACTTCAGACGAATCTTCCCAACAGGGTAGCTCCTGCCCGAATTGAAACCTCTAATGGCGGTGCTTGTAGGCGTCAGGCGATGCATCGGGATACGGAGGTGATGTAGCACACCCTTCGGGATGATGCTTATGGAAGAGCCAGGATCTATGTGCATCCGATCCACCTTGACGTCGTCGATGTACCCTGTGTAGTATAGCGGGCGATCGTATAGGTTGGTCTTGATGAGCATGTCCTGCGAAGTGAAGACGATATTGGGCATTGCTCCCGTACAGGCACTGTCTTGGAGATCCATGGGTGAGTCCTCCCCGGTGAGGTTGGATTGAGCCAGATAAGCATCGGCATTTTGGAGTGCTTCGCTCAATGCAATACGAACGTCCTTGGAGAGCCTTAGGAGTTCGTATAGTGACAACTTAGCCGGTGTGTTAGCCAATTGTGCTAAGATGTCAAAGTTGTAGGGCCTCTCTAGCCCTTGGGCTGCTTCTTTTCGGAGGGATTTGTCGAAGCGAGTCTCCTTCGGCCTAGGCTTGTCGGTCGTCGAAGGCTGAGCCGGTCCCGGAGACTCAGTTGTAGTGGGTTGATGATTTTCAGCTGGACTGTCAACCACAGGTTGGGATTGTGCTCCGGACCGCGTGACGACGGCTGTAGCTTCATCGTTGTCTGCCGAGATTGTGTGGCAGGTCCTGACTTTTCCACTTTTCTTTTTATCGGTGGTAGATGGTGTGGGCCGAGTCACTTCTGACACCAAGTCTGGATGGACCCACATGACCTTCCCTCGTGATGTGGTGAGAGGTACTAGACCAGCAGCCTGATCTCGGGGAGGTGGAAGATTGGTAATTTCTATTATCGCCAGATGGACGGGGATCACCCCGTCTTGAGTCTCCGTCGGAGGGAAGCTGCCGAATTGTACGGACACCATATTGGCCACCACGGTTACCTCTTCGAAATCGATTGCCAGAGCGTTCGAATCGATGAGGTTCTGGATGTACCATTTAAGCTGGTAGCAATCGTGTGTAGCATGATGAATATAGCGATGATAATGGCAGTATTTCGGATTCTCCATCTCTGCCGGCCGCGGTTCCCGTCTTGGTGGAGGAAGCTAAATTCTGTCCCCTTGTATGAGCATGTCCAAGATGGGCTTGACGTGACTGTCTTCGAAGGAGTAATCGATTTGCGGCCATTGTTTGTCTGCTGGCTTCGGCTCAAGTTTTTGTGCAGTATCGGCCACCATAGCCTGCTTTCCCTTGCTGTCCCGATTGTTAGAGGGGCTACCCCCATTATCGTTGTTGGGATGCTTGCCCTTGTTTTCTCTTTCCGAGATGTGCAATCCCAGTTGGCGAGCCTTCTTTAGTCGTTCTTCGGCGCTTGTGGCGCTGATGATGAATGTCTTCCAATCATTGAATTGACTTTCGCCCATCCAGAGACTGATTGTTGGGAGCAGTCTCTTTTGGCAAATTTTAATTAAAGAGGAATCTGGATTTCCGGAGGGCAGCTTTATGGCGGTTTGGTGGAACCGCTCAATATAGCTCCTTGTCAACTCCTTCTCCCCTTGGACGACGTCCATGAGGGTGGACATGGTGACGTCCTGTCCTACTTTGTAGAATCTCTCCAAGAATAGGCGTTTGAAGCTGGCGAAGGAGTGGATGCAGTTGTCTGGCAGATTGCGATACCAATCGAAAGCGACTCCTTCCAATGCCCCAATGAATAGTCGCGTGAGGATAGCATCATCATGGGGTAGATGGTCAGTGGTAACCTTGAAGTAAGTGATGTACTGACTTGCTGAGGTCTTGCCATCATATGGGTTGATATTGAACGGCTTATATTTTGGTAGGAATGGCACATCCCTCCATTCGGCGGGGTATGGTTGCCGCATTCTGAGGTCTTGAGCGTTTTCTCGGGCATGGAACATGGCTCGAAGCTCTTGGACCTCTTTTCTTACTTCTCGGGCCTCATCTGTCGCGGTAGGGGCTGTTACTTCGGGAGGATTATTGCCCGGGTTTGGTGCCGCTGAGTTCGAATCCACATTGACCGCGGGACCCGTGCTTGTTTGACCAGGCATTCCTCCTTGTAGAGTTGGCAGGGCTGCTTTAATCTCGTCTACAAACTTGACCAAAGCAAGTAATATGGCTTCAAGATTGTCGATGTGCTGGCGATCATTGGAACCACCCTGATTGCTGTTCGTCGTAAAAACCGTCCTTATATAAGGAGTGATGGAAGGAACGGTAGAGGATGTGCCCTCCGAGTCGTACCCATGCACCGAAAAGTCATCGGAATAGGTGGAAATGTTCTCTTCGGGCTCGGACTCGGAGGGAACGGTATCCCCAGCCTAAGAGCTTGCTTCGTCTTGAGAGTTACGGATGTCCTCGGGGACATCAGCGTCTGTTGCACCTGATGGAAGAGTTGTTTGTCCGGGCTCGGCTCCTTGAATCATCGGATTGTTGCGGATGTTCAGAGGAGTGCTACCTCCAGTTCCCTCAACCCCCAGCGATGTGGATGATGAATTTCCTATCGCGGTAGATTTCGTCTTTGAACGGGTGTGTTGGAATACACCGGTAGAGGACAACCGTTTAGACGATAGTTTCTTAGCTGTAGTGGTTGATATCTTGGGACTGGAGATACTTGTCTTTTTCCCTCTCCCTTCGGCGGGGACCTTTTGAGCGGAATTGCAGGAGACAACAGGAGGTGCCTCATCTTCTGAGCTCGGATGTCGTAGTCTTTGGAAGACGGACGGCCGGTCTTCCATTGTTGTCGCACTGGTGCAACAGCAGTTGACGATGATTTGGGTGCAGTGATGTCCAAGCGAGGACTCTTTGCACGCCGAGGCTCCTTCTCTTTCCTTGCGCTTGTGGAGGATCGCCTCATGCAGGTCAGAGGAACCACTTTGTCCTTTTACCGTCGGGGGCTGGACTCGAGCGGTTCTATACAACTTCCCATCAGAGGCCCGTGTGATAATCAACGGGACGCCCCGATAGTTAGAGGTTGGGACAGCTGCCTGGGCTTGGTGAGCCCGCGCTGCCCTAGACTTCCTCGTTTTAGCACTTGCGGGTGCGTAATAAGAGGAGTCCAAGTTGAACACCACAGAGTCTGGCTTATCATCCAGAGAACCATCAGAGTCAGGACCGCATGAGAGACGGTCGAAGACTGATCGAGAGAAGCGTGAAACGGATGCTATGCGGCTAGAGTTGGGTACCGTGCAGGCTGTCTGCATGCGGTTGTCTTCTGCCGTCGGATGAGTTGTTTTTATGCGGCTAGGAGTCACGACCGTGCAGGCTGACCACATGCGGTTGGCAATTGTGGCCGCATGGGTTTTTTGCAAGCGATTGACTTTTTTAGCCGTATGAGTTTCATCCGTGTGGTTGGCAACTGTAGCCGCATAAGCTATGCGGCTGACAGATATGGCCGCATGAGTTTTCTTCATGCGGCTGGCGGATGTAGCCGCATGAGCTTTCTCCCTGCGGCTGATACCCTTATGCGGCTCGGATCTCATAGAGTTTCTCTTTGTCCCTGTAAATCCAGCATCATAGTGTTTTCTTCTGCCGTACTTGGGGACAGCAGAGTTGTCTACGATCTGAAGTGGGGCCACAGGAGAGTCCTTCTCGCCGTCTTGAGCAACAGAGGATATCCCATCGAGGGCTTGGGGAGGAGCAAATGATTTTGGCCTCCACTCTTTGCGAGCCTTCGTGCCGCGGGCGCGCTTCTGGACCGGGCCAGCACTTCCTTCGGAGAGCATCTCTTCAAACGACTGTTGGTCGAAGCGGACGACCATCTTTTGTTGCGTGGAGCCAAGTTTGGCTGCATCCGATTGCGTCACCAACTCCTCAGCCGTGGAGAAGTTAGTCCCTAGCAGAGTCGCCATCGTGTTTGCGATTGATTGTAAAAGTACAGAACAGTTTTATGGGAGGACTGAACTTAGACTCACAATACAAACTCGCTTGTACAAAAAAAGCCTAGGGACGAAAACCTAGGTACAGCAGACTAAGTACAATTGTTTATTTTAGATTCTGGGGGTGACGATAGAGGCTCGGGAAGGCGACGGCAGCCCTGCCTTACTTCTTGGACGATCGGTATGCAACCTTAGCTCCTGTGAAATGATGGTTGGCGTTGATGAAAAAATGCTTTTCTTGCTCCTCTGTTGCTCTTCTGGCTTCTCTCTCTCTCTCTGTATGTATTCTTTCTCTGACTATGGGGGGAGTCTCTCTGTATATACGTATTTCTCTCTGATGTTGTATATATCTTTTTACAAGGGAATGGCACCTTGCTATTTATAATAGTGGGATGTGATCATTAGGGTTGCCAATGATTAGCTCTTGGAGATGGCGGCGGCCTGGGGATTGGTCAATCCAGGCCGTTCAGTTTTGATTATGACGAATCCGAGCCATCGAGTGTAGATTACACCAAATCCCATTAGCAATTAATGCTGATTGGAATAAATCTTCCTCATAATGATCTTCTGAAAATTAAATTTATTCTCCTGCCATGTATCCCAGATTATTGGGATTTGACCCAATCTTTAATGGCAGCAAATCTGAGGAATTAATCGGTTTAGGACACGTGTCCTAGGAGCTGCTGGGGGATCTGGACCGTATGACGAGTGAGCCGTATATGAATTTGAACCGCATATGGTTAAGCCCACGTGTCAGGGCTGCCTGGGCAGTGGCCCTCACTTGAGCCCTCGAACCACAGGGGAGTAATCCTTGCGGGCCGCATAGGTTCATATCCGCCTTAGCCGTATGGACATGATCCTCTTGAACCGCATGAAAAGTCCTCGCTCGAGCCGCATGAGGCTTTCTTGGCCTGAACCGCATAGGACAGATTCACTCTGGACCGCATGAGAAGTTCTTTGCTCGAGCCGCATGAGGCTTTCTTGGCATGAGCCGCATAGGACAGATTCACTCTGAACCGTATGAGAAGTGAGCCGCATACGAACGCCCACGTGGCAAGGACACGTGGCATTTTTATGGCTCCCGGGGGATTTGTGTCGGAGATCTCTTTTTTCTTCCCTAGAGATTCATCATTATGACAGGGTCATAATTACCTGCTTTTGTGTCAGGGCTGTCAACTTTTCAGAGGGGTCAGCCATCAAAGCAATTAATGCAGCATGGGTCGGGGGGGGGAAGCACTGTCAGGCCACGTGTCTTCTGAGCTGCATGGAATGCCTCGGGCCTCATAGTTCCTTATGCCGCATGACTCCATGAGTCACATAAGTTTTCTGAGCCGCATGGATCTTTCCTGGTCGTATGAGTCATGTTCTTTAGTATTTTCCATGCTTCTACAGTAGCTTTCGGGCAGTCCCTTGCGAAGTGATTTGCTTTGCCGCAATGGAAACATGTTATGTGCTTAAGTCGGCACTCAGTGTCCAGGTGCCCGTCCTTGTGGCAGAAATTATAGACCATCCGCTCCTTCGTTCGGTTGCCGCGATATTGACGCTTGTGCACGTTGTTGCCTCCCGTATTACTATGACGTTTGTTATTAAAGTGAACAGCGCCGGTAGTAGTAGGAGGATACTCAGACTCGAGACGGAGGGCATGGTTGAGTGCCTCGCCCATGGTTTTGTATTCAGGCACCGAGACATGAGCACGGATAGTGGAATGCAGGCCCACTATAAATCGTTTTGCTCTACTTGCAATGGTAGGTAGATAGTGTCCAGCAAACTTGGCCAGTTTGTTGAATTTGCCCGCATATTGTCGTACAGTCATATTCCCCTGCGTCAACTGCATAAACTCGTTTTCTTTTTCCTGTCGCACGGCTGCAGAAAGATATTTGGTCTCGAACGCATTTCTGAATGTCGCCTATGAGATCCCCGTCGTCTCGTCTTCACGTCGAATAGCCCGCTTATGTACAGCCTACCAATCGTGCACATTCATTCGAAGTAGAAGTTGAGCACATGCGACTTTCTTCGAGTCCTCGACACCCAGAAGCTCGAACTTGTCTTCCAGCTCCTCCAACCAGTCGGTCGCCACGGAGGGATCTTCTGTGCCGTTGAAGGATGTGCGGCAGCTTTTAATAAATTTTGACACGTCGAAGTTAGAACTTCTCAGTGCTGCAGGTGAGAGCACGGGCGCCTCTGGTTCAGCTTCGTTGGATCGAACCGCAGGCTGGGTCACAGCAGGTGTCATTATTGAATTGTTATTGTTGCCCACGATCGACTGTACAATTTGCTGGAGGATATTCAGCTGCTGCTGCTGCTGCTTGAATTGAGCCTCGAACCGATTCTCAAATTGGATCTGACGAGCCTCTGTTTGCTGATGATGGAGCTCGTTTTGACGTTGCTGTATTTCAAGCATTTGTAGCATACGTTGTATCGGGTCGCCGGAAGGTCTGGCTACAATAGGCGTCATTCCCGTTCGGTTGACGGCATGCTCGGGTCTGGAAGTACTAGAGCCGCTGGAAGCGCTCGCCTCATCCTCTGCCCGAGCTCCCGCAACTGTAGGGAAAAGAAAGGCAACTCTTGTTAGTTTCAGAAAATGTCCTGGGTTCAACGTATGGAACAACTTATCTCATCGACACGAGGTCAACGGTTGGAGACTAGAACTCGACACTGGAGGCCAAGGACGTAAAGCCGTGCTCTGATACCATTATGTCACGCCCTGATTCCGTCGAATCGATAGTCGTCCCCCGGGCATGATGCCGTACGAACCTAATTTGCGACCGCACAAGGCATAGTCATAAGGTAATCCGAGACACGAGATCTAAGAGAGTACGCAGACAAATTGATTCACACAATAAGTAAAGGAAACTTGATCTTTATTGATAATGAACATCTTTTACAGACTCCGATACAAGACCCATTGTCGCACGGGCTACAACACGACTCGATTATAAAAGAGTGCCGATGAGATAGCCATTCCATACATTACACACATCCTTCGATATACAACAAAGTACTCCAGTGACCTGGATGGGAGGGACGCTGAGTCATCTTCCTTGGACTGTCGAGAGCCTTCAAAAGTGGAGTCGCAGAGAAAGTCTTCAACGCACGGCCGAAGCTTCAAAAGTCACGAACGTCGCCGAGCTAGTTGGCGCGTCCTTCCTAGTTCGCAGGACGTACAAAGAGCGTGGATCAGCACAAAACACATGTACTGGCGAATGGCTAATTAAATCCAAGCTCTGCATTTGATTCAAGAAGTTTTCTAAACATGTTAGCTAGCTATTTCAATGATCTTTCTAACCATCCTGCTCGATTTGCATGTTAACATGTTTTGAGGCAAGCAACGAAATTGTATAACATTAAGCAACTATCATATTCATCCTATGTCCCGTGCACTTGTTAAGCAGTGAAAAAGGGGTGTGAAGGCCACTAACAATGTCAAGCCATCGCGGACTATAGCATTGGTTAGACGACGCCCGTTTCGCATCGGATAGCGAGCCCTGTGCGAAAGTGCCCGCATAACTCACGTCGATGAAGGGTTGGCGCTGCTACACTCGTTCCTCCCGGGCCGAATCGGTCCCTTGGCCTAGGCAACCGTTCGAGAAAACTTCACCTTGTCGACAAGTTGTCCAATGACCGTTTTCTTTTGATCTTAGTTGATTTACTCATTTAGCTGTATCGTTGCGATAAACGTTAATCGATTCATTCATTGTTTTGCATAGACTAAGTATAATTGCATAAGGAAGTATGTTTTCCATTTCCAAAACTGATAGTTCGATAACAAGTGTCTCGTGAAGAATCGTGCCACGATTTCCTTGATTCTCCACTATTATGACAGGCATTCATTTTACATCACATATTGAGTTTTGAAGTAGAGGGACGAGACAAAGGAGGTCAGCCACTCGCCTTAGGCTTGCTTCAAGCGAGCGACCGGTTGGCTGCGCTAACATCGCCTACGCGATCACCTGCAATCACATAAGCAACTGATTAGAACACTGTATAATTCAAGGATATTCGATATGAATGCGAAGCTCGAAAACGTATCACGAAAACCCATCGAAAACATTTACGAAAAATGCATTCACGAAAACCAAAGCTAAAGCCAAATCAAGTATGGCATGAAAAGTAGAGCAACGGGAGGTCTCTCCCGACTCAACCGCAGAGCCAATCCTCGAGGCACAACCCGCTGAATATGGGACTTGGTTCCGAAGAAGCCATTCCATAACGTAGAATGGATCTTAATTCAACCGTTCCCGTTCGATCGACTCGACCGATTCTGACCTATCGGTCCAGACAGAATCGATAGCGACAGTGTTCCTTTCTCGCGCACCCCGTGGACGAAAATGGGGCACGATGTAGGGACGGGGCACTAAAGTAAGATACATGAAACGCTAGGAAATATATGAAGTAAAAGAGATGACAGTAAAGAAATATCTGCTATAAGTAAAGAACTAACAGTGGCTAGTGATGCAGAGTACAAGATCGACATGTGAACGGCTTGAATTTCCACATGAGTAATCTAAGAGTTTGCACATGAGTATACAACTTTACAATTGTTCACATGACCATTTATACTCTCCCGTATCCCAATCAATACACAAGGATCCAAACAGGTTATGTTATTGCACATGATATCACATAAAGGCCCATAAATGGGTGTACGTGAATGTATACATGGGGGCTTTGTGAAAATGAGAGTACATGAATCACAAGAGTGCACATGAATGGTGAAAGCACCGGAGTACATGATGAAAATGAAACGCACATGACATACTGTAACCAGATGCTCCCGAGGGGGATAACATCTCATGAAGGGATCCATATAGTACCAATCCGTGTTAACAATGTGACAGCATCAAGTAAAGTAATCTAGAGCATAAATGTAAATCCTGTCAAGTATGAAACGGTCAGAGAATGTACTCGCCTGATACCATGAACAGTTGATATGAAAAGATGGCCAACTGGAGTCACAGAGTCCTAGTTAAAGCAACACAGGTTATAAAGAGTTCAATTTATATGGTAATTAAAATTATAATATAATCTACATGAGTCTAAGTCAATCTAGGTCAAAGTCAACTCGTGGTCAACTCTGGTCAACTATAAAGTCATACTAGGTCAACTTAGCCCACTGTGGTCAAACTAGCTAGGGTTGGGTCAACAATGGTCAACTAGTCTAGGTTAGTCAATTCTAGGTCTAAACAAACTAAGTCTGTGCAAATCAAGTATCTAAGATAGCTACTAACTTATAGCCTAAGTCACTTGCTAACCCAAGCACAAAACTAAACCATAAGCTAACTAGGCACATAAACTTCGTCATATAATGTATATATATTATTCACATTCACATATTCATATACATAGATATATATAGGAAAGCTTTATATATATATATATATATATATATATATATATATATATATATAAGGAGAGGTAAAAGAGTAAGTGAGTGTGTGTGTGTGTGTTTGGCATGTGTGTGAAAGGATATGTGTTAATGTTCTCAGATTTAGTGATAGGTAGGTGTATATGACATAGGATACAGGGTGTCAAAGGGTGTATAAATGCATGTGTGTAAAAGGTTATAGGTTAGTTCAGTTTATAGAAATGCATACATACATACTTATAGTGTATACATGCATACATACATATCATGTATACATACATACATTACATACATGCCTACATACATATCATATATGCATATTTGCATTCATTCATGTACCTATACATACATACATAGATGCATACATACATATTTGAATACATGATATACTTGCATACATTATATTCATAGATGCATACTCTATATTATATTACATTCATTCCTGCATAAATGCATACATACAATATATGTATACAAACTCATATATTTAACTCAAATTATATGTAAATACAAGCATTACATTACCTTAACACATATATATATATCATTCATTCATATCCCATATACATGCATACTTCAGTTCAGGCATTATATCCATTCACATATCATTAAGTTGCATACATATACTTATTTTCATTACATACATGTCATTCATGCATATTACATACTTACATGCATCTATACATTATATACATTGTATACAACACGTAAAAAATAGAAGAGGGAAAAAGGGAGAAAACTGAAATGGAAAGGGAAAGGAAGGAAAAATGTAAAAAAAATAAAAAATAGTGGACATATACATGCTTGCATCATATATTCTACATTACCATACATGCTATCATTATATATTGCATTACATTATGTATACATTATGCATTCATGTCTATCATTACATGTATACCTTGCATTCATATCTAGCATTCATTATATACTTTCATGCATACATTGTATATCATTCTTTGATTCATGCATTTATGCATTGCTTACATACATTACATTGATTGCATTCCTACATGCTTGTATTCAACCATATATATACATTAATGTAAAGAAGATGTATATATATATATATATATATATATATATATATATCATTTCATTCATCTAACATATCATGCATTACATACTCTACATTCATTTGATATCTATACTACATAGGCTTATAGGTTACACAAAATGCCTATGTCGTATAGTCACTCTTCTACTTAAAATCAATACTGTACCAATTAGGCCTTCACTAAATTCTAATATTACAGTATGTCGTAGCCCTTCATGTTAGCTTTTCGAAACTTCAAACGGATTGCATTTTTGTGTCCGAAATCTACCGGAATCGCAAAAACACCGAAACGCGTTTGTTTTTCGGACAGCTGACACTCAAATAGTTTTATAGAAAGTTTCAGAATGATTTTGGCTTATTAAAATATATATTTGGAAAACTGTCTTCGATACGGTTCTTTTAAAAAAAATGGAAGATTAATCGGAGTTCTAAGCTAAAAGTTATGACATTTCTAAGTTGCTTGGTTAATAAAAATGTGGATAAATATTATGACGAATTTGAGTTGTTTTGGACAAAAGAAACACATGTAGGCCAAGATACTTGGATACCAACATAGGTATCCAAATGAAACTCATTCTAACCATCCTAACTAAGATCAATCCACTCTCTAACCATTCTAAAACCGAATTTAAATATCTATTTAAACTATTATCATACATACATACACATGGGATGTCCTAATTTGGGATCTATCAAGTAGGACACAAGACACATATCTAAAATCCTCAAGATAGCTCCAAATGGCCTCAAATTTGAATCAAAATGGGGTACATGCATGTGGGTGATCCTATGGATTCAAAACTAACTAATATGCTTAGAAAATCAATTTAGAGGGTTGGTTTTACATATTGGGAGTGGAATCCCAATGATACTCCCAAGGACACGGCTCCAATACGAAGATCTTCCAAAAAGGACACTCCTCCTTGCACTTTGCTCCAAATCTTTGCTAAGACCCTCCCTTGGTAGTATGAGAAGGTTGGATGGAAGTTTTGGTGGAGGGATGTAAGGATTTGGAGATCAAATCAAAGAGGGAAGCTCTCTAATTTGGGGAAGAACACTTTGTGAAGGAAAATAGGCAAGATGGAATGAAATGAAAGGAAGGGAGGCTAACCTAACTATAGTGGCTGCTATTAAACCCTATTTGGGCCTTGGAGGAAAGTCCAATAAGGCCTCAACTAGTCCTCTTGGTTAATTTTAAGTTAGGTTCAAGTTTGGGATCAAAAGGGTTAAATTTAAGCCTCTAACTTAACCAATCTAACAAGTGGGATTAGTCTAAACTCAGTAACTTAATTAGTGTGGTTTGTGGACCATAACTAACTAATCTTGGGATTCCGTCTACAGTCTAAACTACCCGGGTCACTAACACAAGTTGGAACGAAACGAAACTCAAACCCGACTAAACAAATCCCGTAAAATCAATATTAAAATAAAAAAATTCCCAAAATATTAAAATATGAAAAATGACCAAAATCACAATACATCAATTTAAATATTATTAAAATAATCTAAAATTCACTAATTAATCAAAATCCTAAATAATTCAAAAGTCACAAAATGACCAAAATACTCTTAGCCTAAAAAGTTGTAAATAGTCATTCTAATCACATGGTTAGGTCCCCATGGTCATGGTTAGTCTCTAGGCTCAACAGTTCTAGGGTTCACTAGCTAACACATCAAAATTATAATTCATCAAATTTAAATATTATTAAATTAATTAAAAAATTTCATAAATCATAAATTCTATTATTAAATAATAAACTTTTACAAAAGTTTAAAATTACTCTCATTTTAGAAAAGTGGGTGTTACAAGTCTACCCTCCTTAGAAAAATTCGTCCTCGAAATTAAGATGGTCGAAATTCTTCTAGAGTCTCGTCCCCAACAATCAAAGTCTCAGAACTTACCTAAATCATACAATTTAAAAGAATGGCATACAGGATCATGGCATACGTTGGCAGTTGAAAGTCTCATCTAGGTGTACTAGTCATGCCAAACCAAAACGGTCATAGAGTATCAAAACATACAAGCAATCTGGGTGGTAAACTGGAAAAGTTACAGAAACAACAAATCATCAAGGCTGTAAGGCAGTCTACCATCCTATATGAAAACTGGTAATTATCAAAAATAAAATAAAGATAACTAGTAATTATCTATAAAGGGGTATTATTCAAGAAAAATCAAAATCAAAAGTTTAACGAACGAAAGTCAATAGCATTGAAATCCAATCACAATATATATTAAGAAAATTTAGTCTCCATACGATCTAAGTTGATCAATTCTGGGTAATTAAGATTTGGGCAATATATAGGACAAGGTCGTCGAAGTCTGAGCACGAGCATAAAAGGATGGAGATTCAGGTCACAATTAAATTTAATTCAATTGAGTACGACCCAAGATATTAATATGATAAAAAAAGATGATCAAAGTCGATTGGTCGTGATTAAGGGAGCTAGGATTCAATGATATTGAAAAATTTTAAAGGGTGATTCAAAGATATGGAATAAGTCAAATTTCTCCTTTTAAAGGGAAAACAATAGAAAAGATTTCATAGGAAAGTCAAGTTAATCATCTCTCTAAGATACTATCAAGTTTATCATTTGTCAATCATATTTTTATCTCACAAGTCCCAATATAAAAATCAACCTTTATATGACTAACATCAAAATTATATCCTTCCGTCATAAAGATTTGACCTTGCCATGATCACCATAGGCTAAATTTCTAAGCTTCGAAACATTATTCATGAAGCATACCTTTCTTACTAGGAATCAAAACTGGTAACTTAATCATCATAAATCTAAATTCTTCCACCTTGTCCTAAATTGGATCCGAAACCTCTAAATCAAGTTTTATGTAATCCTTGAACTTATTCAATTAACTCTCCTTGTATTATTTAAATCTAAACCCACTAGGCCTTACAAAACTTATTTTTCATTATAAATTCAACCTTCATATTTTCTTCAACGTACACCTTCAATATTATTCTCTTGAAATTTAAAATTTTCACAAAATCTCTATATTTTATATAACTCAAAATCCTTGCGTTCTTTCTGTTTCTAGCCATTTCTTACAATATCTTATTCAATTTCGTATCATCATTGCATATAGTTAAAATCTCTTCTCTATTACTAAATTCCTAAATTTAACATCATATCCTTAAAGTGTAACGTCTCAAGAATCAATAACCAAAATTTATCCAAGTTCTCGAAACTAAGTTGACATCGAATATCCTCATCAGTTATGAAATACATCTATGAATTATTCATACACGAAAGATTTCTCTAAGTATGATTGTTCCTAAATTGATAATATAACTCTCTTGATTTCATCCTCAAATTCAGTCGCATCTCTATCCCAAACTTATATCAAGGTCCATCATATTATACCCCTAGCAAGATTATCACAAGATAACAAATCAAGTCTTTTTCGAGTTAGATGATTTACGTTACTTTCTCGACCTTTCAAAGGTGAAAATATATAGAGATTCAAGGGTTTCAAAGTATAGCTGACAGAATTAGATACGAGACAGGTGATTGATGTAATCAGGACAGTTTTAATTTTATTTTTTTTTAAATGGTAATACAAGAAATAATGGCAAGAAAAAAATAATGATAAAATTTGTTCTTCATCAACTGTTAAAAAGAAATGAACCCATTTAAGATAAAATCTGATACCATGCACGTCTCCCTGAAATCATGTTGTCAGAATTTTGCCACGACCGTAAGCACACCGGCAATAAACAATAGAGTCCATAACGAAGGTACACACCCTATAGTCATGTTATCTAGAATTTTTACGACGACACCCGGTATGGCTGCAAGAAAATCTAGATTTCATAACTAGGATAAGTATATCTAAATTAGGCTCTACGTCCTTGTCATGCTAGCAAATATGACTGCGATAATTTCTAAACTCCATAAATAAAGTAGACTTTTACCTTTCTCACTGTCCTTATCAAGTATGTTATCAGGTTATACCTTAATTCCAAAAAGATGTATATATATATATATGTATATATATATATATATATATATATATATATATATATATAAACTCAAATTCAACAACTAACATCAAGATTCAAATTCAACAATAATCCATCAAAAATCAAATTCAATAACAGGAAGTAAGGATGAATCAAATCAACGGAAAAAAGAGATTTCAAATCGAAGTTAATATAAGATTCTCAAGGGTCGTCCTAGGAATATCTCAAGAAATTCTAACAGTGATTGAGTATCCTCTCATTCTAACACCTATTCCTTATCTCTAATCACAGGTGCGTAGCAGTACAATTAATCGTCGTACTACTACGACTTCGCACATATACGAATCTCGACCTGCATGGGCCACCACCAAAAACGTATCATGACCCGCACCAAGTGTAGAGCACAAGAAGTAGGTACATCCAGCCTACGTCGCAGTATCGACAGTAGAACGATGTTCTAGGTCATAATTAAAACAAAATACAATATGATATACTCTCCGTACGGAGGACAATCATAGCAGGATACAACTCAATCACCAAACCTAGAAGTAGAACGATAAGATAAATATGAATCCACAAAAGAAGTACAACAGAGAGAAATAAATCTCGGTGTTATCAACACCAACTCAAACAAGCATAAAATAAATACAACTCAAGACTACTGAAAATAAAATAAGAAAAACTCTAGCCATCTATTCCAACCTCTACTCTGTCTCCTCTAGGCTAGCAGGTAACCTCCAAGCTATCTGTAAAATTGATCAACAGGTCTAATCAGGACGGGAGCGAGCACAATACATCTCACGTAGTTCATAATATGACACGATATGAAAATTTGCTATAGAGTAAGATACATGAAACGTTGGGAAATATATGAAATAAAAGAGATGGCTGTAAAGAAATATCTACTATAAGTAAAAAACTAACAGTGGATAGTGATACAGAGTACAAGATAGACATGTGAACGGCTTGAATTTGCACATAAGTAATCTAAGAGTTTGCACATGAGTATACTACTTTGGAATTGTAAACATGACCGTTTATCCTCCCCCGTACCCTAATCAATACACAAGGATCCAGACAGGTTATGTAATTGCACATGATATCACATGAAGGCCCATAAATGGGTGCACATGAATGTATACATGGGGGCTCTGTGAATATGAGAGTACATAAATCACAAGAGTTCACATGAATGGTGAAAGCACCGGAGTACATGATGAAAGTGAAATGCACATGACATACTGTAACCCGATGCTTCCGAGAGGGATAACATCTCATGAAGGGATCCATATGGTACCAATCCGTGTTAACAATGTGACAACATCAAGTAAAGTAATCTAGAGCATAAATGTAAATCCTATCAAGTTTGAAACGGTCCGAGAATATACTCGCCTGATACCTTGAACAGTTGATATGAAAAGATGGCCAACTGGAGTCACAGAGTCCTAGTTAGAGCAACATAGATTATAAAGAGTTCAATTTATATGGTAATTGAAATTATAATGCAATCTACATGAGTCTAAGTCAATCTAAGTCAAAGTCAACTATTGTCAACTCTGGTCAACTATAAAGTCAAACTAGGTCAACTGTGGTCAAACTAGCTAGGGTTGGGTCAATAATGGTCAACTAGTCTAGGTTAGTCAATTCTAGGTCTAAACAAACTAAATCTATGCAAATCAAGTATCCAAGATAGCTACTAACTCATAGCCTAAGTCACTTGCTAAACCAAGCACAAAACTAAACCATAAGCTAACAAGGCACACAAACTTAGTCATATAATATATATATATTATTCACATTCATATATTCATATACATAGATATATATATATAGGAAATCTATATATATAGGCACATACATACATATATATATATATATATATATATATAAGGAGAGGTAAAAGAGTAAGTGAGTGTGTGTGTGTGTGTGTGTGTGTGTGTTTTGCATATGTGTGAAAGGATATGTGTTAATGTTCTCAGATTTAGTGATAGGTAGGTGTATATGACATGGGATATATGGTGTCAAAGGGTGTATGAATGTATGTGTGTAGAAGGTTATAGGTTAGCTCAGTTTATAGAAATGCATACATACATACTTACATTGCATACATGTATACATGCATACATACATATTATGTATACAAACATACATTGCATACATGCCTACATACATATCATATATACATACTTGTATTCATTAATGCACCTATACATACATACATACATAGATGTATAGATACATATTTGAATACATTATATACTTGCATACATTATATTCATATATGCATACTCTATATTATATTACATTCATTCCTGCATACATGCATACATATAATATATGCATACAAACTCATATATTTAACTCAAAATATATGTGAATACATACATTACATTACCTTAACACACACACACACACACATATATATATATATATATATATATATATATATATATATTCATTCATATCACATATACATGCATACTTCAGTTCCGGCATTATATCCATTCATATATCATTAAGTTGTATACATATACTTATTTTTATTACATACATGTCATTCATGCATATTACATACTTACATGCATCTATACATTATATATATTGTATACAACACGTAAAAAATAGAAGAGGAAAAAAAGGAAGAAAACTGAAATGGAAAGGGGAGGAAAGGAAAAATGTAAAGGAAAAGGGAAAACAGTGGACATATACATGTTTGCATCATATATTCTACATTACCATACATGCTATCATTATATATTGCATTACAATATGTATACATTATGCATTCATATCTATCATTACATGTATGCCTTGATTCATATCTAGCATTCATTATATACTTTCATATATACATTGTATATCATTCTTTCATTCATGCATTTATGCATTGCTTACATACATTACATTGATTGCATTCCTACATGCTTGCATTCAACCATATATATACATTAATGTAAAGAGGATACATATCATATATATATATATATATATATATATATATATATATATATATATATATATATATATATATCATTTCATTTATCTAACATATCATGTATTACATACTCTACATTCATTTAATATACATACTACATAGGCTCGTAGGTTACACAAAATGCTTATGTCGTATAGTCACTCTTCTACATAAAACCAATACTGTACCAATTGGACCTCCACTAAAATCTAGGATTAAAGTATGTCGTAGCCCTTCATGTTAGCTTTCCAAAACATCAAACGGATCGCATTTTCGTGTCCGAAAGCTCCCGGAATCACGAAAACACCGAAATGCGTTTGTTTTTCGGACAGCTGACACTCAAATAGTTTTACAGAAAGTTCCAGAACGATTTTTGCTTATTAAAATATATATTTGGAAAACTAACTTCGATACGGTCCTTTTAAAAAAAGGAAGATTAATCGGAGTTCTAAGCTAAAAGTTATGAAATTTTTAAGTTGCTTTGGTTAATAAAAATGTGGATAAATATTATGACGAATTTGAGTTGTTTTGGACAAAAGAAACACATGTAGGCCAAGATAGTTGGATACCAACATAGGTATCCAAATGAAACTCATTCTAACCATCCTAACTAAGATCAATCCACTCTCTAACCATTCTAAAACTGAATTTAAATATCTATTTAAACTATTATTATACATACATACACATGGGGTGTCCTAATTTAGGATCTATCAAGTAGGACACTAGACACATCTAAAATTCACATGAGAGCTCCAAATAGCCTAAAATTTGAATCTAAATGGGGTACATGCATGGGGGCGGATCCTGTGGATTCAAAACTAACTAATATGCTTAGAAAATCAATTTAGAGGGTTAGTTTTACCTATTGGGAGTGGAATCCCAATGATACTCCCAAGGTCACGGCTTCGACACGAAGATCTTCCAAAAAGGACACTCCTTCTTGCACTTTGCTCCAAATCATTGCTTGGACCCTCCCTTGGTAGTATGAGAAGGTTGGATGGAAGTTTTGGTGTAGGGATGTAAGAATTTGGCGATCAAATCAAAGAGGGAAGCTCTCTAATTTGGAAAAGAACACTTTGTGAAGGAAAAGAGGCAAGATGGAATGATATGAAAGGAAGGGAGGCTAACCTAGCTATAGTGGCTGCTATTAAACCCTATTTGGGCCTTGGAGGAAAGCCCAATAAGGCCTCAATTAGTCCTCTTGGTTAATTTTAAGTTAGGTTCAAGTTTGGGATCAAAAGGGTTAAATTTAAGCCTCTAACTTAACCAATCTAACAAGTGGGATTAGTCTAAACTAACTTAATTAGTGGGGTTTGTGGGCCATAACTAACTAATATTGGGATCCCGTCTACAGTCTAAGCTACCCGGGTCACTAACACAAGTTGGAACGAAATGAAACTCAAACCCGACTAAACAAATCCCGTAAAATCAATATTAAAATATAAAAATTCCCAAAATATTAAAATATTAAAAATAACCAAAATCATAATACATCAATTTAAATATTACTAAAATAATCTAAAATTCACCAATTAATCAAAATCCTAAATTATTCAAAAGTCACAAAATAACCAAAATACCCTTACCCTAAAAAGTTATAAATAGTCATTCTAATCACATGGTTAGGTCCCCATGGTCATGGTTAGTCTCTAGGCTCAACAGTTCTAGGGTTCACTAGCTAACACATCAAAATTATAATTCATCAATTTTAAATAGTATTAAATTAATTAAAAATTTCCATAAATCATAAATCCTATTATTAAATAATAAACTTTTACAAAAGTTTAAAATTACTCTCATTTTAGAAAAGTGGGTGTTACACTACATGTGCATTTGAAAACATTTTTTTATTAGTGTGAAGGCCAAGCTGAGGCAAGTTCACCGAAGCCACCCACCTAAGAGAGTATTCGAGCAAGCAATTGCGTGGCTAAGTCCGAACGCTGTCAGCGTTTCGATTCCTCCGATTGACTGAGAGGGACGGGGTACTACAGATTCGAACCAGGAGGAAACGTTGGTCGTGCTATAGTGCCACGAGGTATTACGGGACATTCGGCTAGGCTTGCAACCTACCAAGGAATGGTGTATCGTAATACCGGTTGGAAAGTCCTTTATGGTGCACCAACGACCATGTAGTCAGGATGCATGCTAACAAATGTTTATGCAACCAGAGTAAGTATATCATATTATCCTGTATTTTTATACAGTTGCAAGGGAGTCGGCTATCGATAAGAAATCACTTAAATATGATATATTCAATATATATATATATATATATATATATATATATATATATATATATATATATTGGTTCAACTTACCTGCTTAACATGCTAAAAATATATATATATATATATATATATATATATATATATATATATATATATATATATATATATTGGTTCAACTTACCTGCTTAACATGCTAAACAAAATGTTGTTGTGATGTGCCTTCCAGGAATATTACCATGTCATGCTTAGGATGTTAACTCAATGTTGCTTAGATGATGACTTGCACAAAGAAATGCTATATCATGCTATAACATGTTTACTTACTTCAATGAATTCTGCTCAAGAACTGTAAACTGATGCTAGGCCCCAAATAGAAAGATCACTATAATGAATGCTTGCTAAAATTGACCACTTAGTGTCGGTTTAGGCGGGTGGGTTAGATTCTGCTCGCCAGTACATAGATGATGTACTGACCCATATTGTTGGCACTCTTTTTAGGTGCTCGTGCTTGGGAAGCTCAGTACACGTAGATCAACATTGATCAATCCCGCGACATTAAAGATTTATTGGGCATGTAAAAGCTCTCCTTCCAAAAGATGATGTCTTTTGTCTATAAAGGGCATAATGTATGGAACATTGTAATCAGTTGTACTAGTGAGTTGTAAGCCAAGTGGGTATATCGAATTGTAATCAAATGTGTCAAAGTATCAAATGTAAGCTTTGTGGCATTTGTTCAGTTGATTATCAATGTAAAGTGAGATGTGTTGTAAGCTTTGTATTCCACTACCAGTCTTGTACTATACTTCAATTATCAATAAAGAGAATATTTCTATATATCTCTGTGTGACTTTATGTTATCTGCTTATGTCCGCTGCTATAAATCAGTGATGTATTTCTATTCGATGAGTAAGAATGTCCTTATTATCTTCAATTTGTCTGCTTCTACCGCTGTGATGTATTCCTATTTGGAGATTATCAATTATATACTGTCTTTTCCTTATACAAATGTAAACCAGACGTGTACGGCATCACGCCCAAGCAAGGATGATCGATTCCAAGTGTTAAATATGAGTGAAATGACTGCAGAATCGGGGCGTGACAAATTGGTATCAGATTACGACTTTACATTATTGGTCTCTTATTTGATTCGTTTCAAATCACAGTTGCATCGGCGATTAACAAACGTTGCTTCCGTGAACACTCAACTTTGCTTCCGCGATTAAATCAAAGGTTGCTTCCGCGATTATTCCATTATGGTTTCTATAATCATTCCAAGTTGTTCTGTGTCTGAAAGTTTGTTGACCCTCTTGGCGGCTCACTAGATGTTCCATAAAATAAGTCTAAATACATTATGATGTCCATGAATAAATGCTTGTTGTTGGTTTGTACACTAATAACCCAATAATGACTCGATGCCATAGTATACTATGTTGTAAATGATGTTCGGAATGTGGAAATAGAGAAATTGCCATGTGCACCGTAACATGTTGAGAATTACATGTGATGTTGGAAAGGAATAGTGAATGAAACAATTAATAGATGAGTTCAACAGAATTGATGAGTTGACTCATGTGTGATGGCTAGTACTTTTGAGACCCTAAGAATGTCGTCTTATGATTTGAGACCCAGAGATGTTGGCTTTGTGATGTGATCATTTTAGATCACGAATGTCCTAATAGACTTGGGTTAACGGTTTAAGAATGGCTTCATTCCGAGTGGTATATTGCCTCTACTACTTCAGAATGAGATATAGCGTGACCCTTTCCATCGGATAGCAATGAGTCTATCTGTGAGCCTTGAATACTACTGAGACTTAGCTGTAGTGCCCCGCTCAGCGAAGATACTAGATAAACAGAGAGATCGGATTGCTGGCTCTGCAACAGAAGACGATTAATCTGGGTGAGTGGATGAAGACTCATTTTATGATTCGCTGGCGCCTAATAAGAATCTGAGTTTTTGAATGAATGTAGTTGCTAATAAAAAGATAGAAATCATTGAGTATGATTGTAAGAGATTTCACTTGTTGCTATGCTAAGAACAAGAAAAGAGTTAACCTGTATGCAAAAAAGAAGAATTGTTGTATGCTAATAAGAAAGGATATGATGCCTTGTTAAGAAATGAATGTTGCCTTGATCGATAAACTGTTGCCATGTTAAATCAATGAGATGATGCTGTGCTAAATTAGAGATGTACCTCGAATGAATGAACTGTTGCCATTCTTAATAAGAAAACAAAAGGGAATGTTTACATGTCCTTGAATAGAGTATGACTATCAAGAGTAGAGTTCATGCTTGTTGATATCGTATTTGCTCAAATAAAGATCGTTCATTGTCCCTTGATTGTTGCTATAAAGACAGAGATGGCATATTGTGCTATTAAAAGAGATGATACGGTTTGTCCGTATAGAGAAAAGAGTAGGGCTACTAGCTCGGTTATATGAAAGAAGATAACAGACAGAATATGAATGTTGTCCAATGATCTGTGCATAGTAGAGTTTTATTTGATAGAGTTGCATACCTGCATTGGTCCTGGACAACATGTGTACAAGTATAGATCCTCACAACCGGTTCTTGGTCACTCGAACCCCTCGGCCCGGGGGAGGATGGAGTAACACCCTGAGGTATAAGAGACCTCACGGTGTATAGAGAGAGTGTCCACTAGCGACGAGTTGAACCCAAGTGTCACAGTGGCTAACTATATGGAATAACCTATGGACCATCATATAGATAGGTGTCGATTAGTGAAGAGCTGAACCCTTAGCCACAGCTGCTAGCATATGTGTTATGAGTGCAAAGTTGAACCTTGGGTCACAGCTGCTGGTCTACACATGTGTTGGTGCAGAGCTGAGCCTTGAGTCACAGCTGCTAATCGATGGCATGCATAGGAAAGATTTTGGTAAGAGCTAACAATGTAAAGACGAACAAAGAACAATGTTGGTTTTACATATTTGTGCTAATCCTTGTCTTGTGCAGGGATGGACCGTCGGCTATGGGTAAGAATTACTGAAAAAAGTGATTTATTTGTGTCGCTTAAGTTTTCTATATGAATTGCTTGATGAGATTAATCTATTACAAAGAAATGCTACGTCCCACTAAAGAAAAGATGTGATATCGTGCTTGTAATTGTTCGTAAGAGTGGCTTGAATAAGAGAAATGATGTAACTCATGAAACACGCTACGCACTGCACACGAGATGAATAGTCATCGTGCTTGAAATGAATAGTCTCCTTGTATGCTTGAGATGAAATAAAATAAATTGTGGCTTTTCAAAGATGTTTTTAAAAGAGATATAAACTGACTCTGTACTGCATGAAATGAACATAGGTAAAAGTAGCAAGATCACATCACAAGAAATATTTTCTTACTAAATGAACAATGATCGTTTCAGAGAAATATAGCCCTTTGTCCACAATTCACGAGTATGCTGATATACTGACCTATTATCAGTCTACATGCAGGTGCAAGACGCATCCAGAAGGATAGTCCAAAGTGATTGTCCGAGCCTCATCCTCAGGAGCCAGAAATCAGAAGAGATGCCAAGAGAAGGACATCTATTGCCAAGAGTTGGTTTTGTATATAAAAGGATATAATGAATGGGAACAGGATCATTGTAATCTATAAAGTTTTTAAGAGAATGTAAACATTGTATCAGAGAGAAATGGGAGCTTGTAATCTGTTCTAATAAAATGAATAAAGAGAATTGTTTCTTGTTACCATTGTGTTCAATTCATATATCTGAAAAATGTCTGCTGCTGCTTCAAATATCTGGAATATGTTCCGCTGTGTATTGTCAACCTTGTCTATATTGTCTTGTTACAGGTCATGTCCTTATGCAAGTGCAACTTAGGCTTACACAGCATCACGCCCAAGCGAGGACGAACGGTCTCACAGAGTCCGAATAGAGGACGAAAGGACTGAACGGGATCGGGGCGTGATAGAATGGTATCAGAGCAACATGATCCTCCGGCCAATTATTAATTCAAAGTTGTTCTCCTAATCAAAATTCCATTGCCTACTCGATATCAGTAATGAGATAAACGTTCCATATAATAAGTCCGTAAATATTTTTATGATGCCGGCATATATTTTATCGATTTGATTGATTGAGATTGAAATACTTTACTGAACAAGAGTTTTGATTTGATCTGAATTAAGAGTTTTATCGATTGATGATGGCGAAGGATGAGGACTATCGCTACTATGGATATCAGAAGTTTCACCTTAAGTTTCATGGACAAAACTTCTTCTCGGTTGGTAATTATGTAGTGCCCCACTCTACGAAGGTACTAGATAATTAGAGAGATCGGATTGCCGGCTCTACAACAGATGTTGATTAATCTGGGTGAGTGGACAAAGACTCATTTTATGATTCGCTTGCGCCTAATAAGAATCTGAGTTTTTTAATGAATGTAGTTGCTAATAACATGATGATAATCATTGAGTATGCTTGTAAGAGATTTCATATGTTGCTATGCTAAGAACAAGAAAAGAGTTAACCTGTATGCTAAGAAGAAGAATTGTTGTATGCTAATAAGAAACGATATGATGCCTTGTTAACAAAGAATGTTGCCTTAATCGATAAACTGTTGCCATGTTAAATCAATGAGATGATGCAGTGCTAAATTAGAGATGTGCCTCGAATGAATGAACTGTTGCCATGCTTAATAAAAAAATAAAAGAGAATGTTCACATGTCCCTGAATAGAGTATGACTATCAATAGTATAGTTCATGCTTGTTGATATCGTATTTGCTTAAATAAAGATTGTTCATTGTCCCTTGATTGTTGCTATAAAGACAGAGATGTATAGAGATGGCACATTATTCTATTAAAAGAGATGATATGGTTTGTCCGTATAGAGAAAAGAGTAGAGATACTTGCTCGGTTATATGAAAGAAGAGAACAGACAGAATATGATTGTTGTCCAATGATCTTTGCATATTAAAGTTTTATTTGATAGAGTTGCATACCTGCCTTGGTCCTAGACAACTTGTGCACAAGTTTAGATCCTCACGACCGGTTCTTGGGCACTCGAACCGCTGGGCCCAGGGGAGGATAGAGTAACAGCTTAAGGTAAAAGAGACCTCACGGTGTATAGAGAGAGTGTCTACTAGCGACGTGCTGAACCCAAGAGTCACGGCGGCTAACTATGGGGAATGACCCATGGACCATCATATACATAGGTGTTGATTAGTGAAGAGTAAAACCCTAAGCTGCAGCTACTAGCATATGTGTTATCAGTGCAAAAGTGAACCTTGGGTCACAGCTGCTGGTCAACACATGTGTTGGTGTAGAGTTGAGCCTTAAGTCACAACTGCTAATTGATGGCATACATAAAAAAGATTTTTTTAAGAGCTAACAATGTAGAGACGAACAGAGAACAATATTGGTTTTATCATGTTTATGCTAATCCTTGCCTTGTGCAGGGATGGACCTTCGGCTATAGGTAAGAATCACTGAAAAAGTGATTTATATGTGTCGCTTAAGTTTTCTATATGAGTAACTTGATGAGATTAATATATTACACAGAAATGCTATGTCCTACTAAAGAAAAGATGTGATATCGTGCTTATAATCGTTCCTAAGAGTGGCTTGAACAAGAGAAATGATATAACTCATGAAAGACGTTGCACACTGCACACGACATGAATAGTCATCGTGCTTGAAATGAATAGTCTCCTTGTATGCTTGAGATGAAATAAAATGAATTGTGGCTTTTCAAAGATGTTTCCAAAAGAGATGTAAACTGACTTCATACTGCATGAAATGAACATAGGTAAAAGTAGCAAGATCACATCACAAGAAATGTTTTCTCACTAAATAAGCAGTGATCATTTCAGACAAATGTAACCCTTTGTTCATAATTCACCAGTATGCTGATATACTAACCTATCATCAGTCTGCGTACAGGCGTAAGACGCATCGAGAAGGATAGTCCAAAGCGATAGCCCGAGCCTCATCCTCAGGAGCCATAAATTAGAAGATATGCCAAAAGAAGGACATCTGTTGCGAAGAGTTGGTTTTGTATATAAAGGAATATAATTTATGGGAACGGGATCATTGTAATCTGTAAAGTTTCTGAGGGAATGTAAGCATTGTATCAGAGAGAAACAAGTGCTTGTAATCTGTTCAACTAAAATCAATAAAGATAATTGTTACTTGTTACCATTGTCTTCAATTTATATATCTGTAAATTGTCTGCTGCTGCTTCAAATATCTGTAATATGTTTCACTGTGTATTGTCAACCTTGTCTATCTTGTCTTGTTACAGGTCATGGCCTTGTGCAAGCACAACTTAGGCTTACAAGGCATCATACCCTAGTGAGGACAATTGGTCTCACTGAGTCCTAAGCGAGGACAAAAGGACTCTACGGGATCGGGGCGTGACATTAGCTGGGAGTCATGCCATTTTACTAGATGACTTGAGTGCCCCTTAACGGTGATAATATGCTGGATAGAAAGATTATCGAAAAGTGTAGCGAGTGCCTTAGTTGAGAATTGTTCAGTCTGGTGATGACTCAGACTAGCACGATGATAGCTATACTGTGGGTAATAAATTTGCCTAGCGAATATTGTGTGGCATAGAACATTGAACGATAGTTGCAATTTGTTCGAAGAAAATCAAGTGTGGCTATTGCAGTTGGTTGCTAAATTAAAAGTTTTAGAAACATTGTCGGTGATTCGAATGAGTGTTGGAAATCTGTGCCTTGGCCCTAAGGTGCGATAAGATGTTAGCACATCTTGATTGACGAAGGATAAAATTAGTAAAGTTGCGTTTGAGCTTGGAGAAATAAATTGTCGTTACATATGTGCATGTATACGAAGAAATTAAAGTGTATCGCAGAAGTAACAAGTAGTGACCCTGAATATTTGTGTTGCATAGAGAATGGTTAATTGATATATTAATTGTCAGATTGAATAGAATAAACTACTCGACCCTTGCGGTATGAGATGTTAAGAATGCCCGTATGAAATTTTGATGACTAGGAAACGTATAAGATTTAGAACCACGAAATGTGTTGGATAGTGTTGGTAGATGGGTGATGGTATAGACGGCTGTCGGTTGGGATATAGATTGCTAGCTTATGACTTAGTGGTATGGCGTTGTCATACAGACCGAATAGTATGATTCTATAGTTCTGTTGGGACTACCAAAAATCGACGACACTTGAATAATTAGCCCGGATATATAGACCCGTGTGGGTACAATAGAATTGGAATGGAAATAGAATCATTAAGAATTATGTCGGGTCGAGATTTGACCTTAATGTTGCTAGATCAATCTTAGTCGATCGTTGGATAAGTCTAGAATGAGCCTCTGTGGGAATTAGTTCCTTGAGGATGACCCTGGATAGATAGACTTTACCCTAGCGACCATTGGCTGCATAACCAATTGTTGGCATAGTCGTCAATGACAATTAGTTATCCAGATTGAGTGAATATCCATAGGTTTGAATAGAGTTGCTGGGAACTGTCGGTTGCTTGTTGGCCTAAGAATAAGAAATTAGTATGATCCCTAGTAGCCATCCACTCTAGGAGAGTCACCTGAATGATTAGGTTTAGCTGTCGGTATAACTAACCTTAGAGACTTGACCAAATGATAGGGTGACCGTTGGTAAACTATATGATGACCCTTTGGTATTGAACAAGTGATTGTGTTGAGTATTACCAGAGGAAGTATATGCTTCAACAGGTGCCTTAGAGATGTTTGACCCTTGTGAAGTTATATGTCGGCCTTAATTGGGAACTACATCGTGGGATGAGACATGAGTTGTATGTATCGAGTAGTAAATTATTCCATGAGATGGAATTGATTGCTCATGACGGAAATGTTGGATCGGTATCTAAAGTCTTGTAGCTGGATTAACCTTGACTGTCGTATAGAATTGTACCCGTGACTCAAGTAATCGATAGTGGGTGACTTCGGATTGTTTCTTATAGAAAAGATAAATTGCCTCGGTTAAAAATATCATTGGATTCAGAAAGGAATAGAATTGTATATTGGTTGTTATGAACACTTAGTATGGTTGGCTCTAAGTTAGACCGTTGGCCCAAAATTTAGAAATACTATGCTTGGATAAGGAACTTATCTTAGTTGTCCCTGATGTTGAGTGTTGTGGCTAGAAAGATAGCGATTGTGGCGAAGTAATAAGTCAATTAAAAGGATGCTAACTCGGATTTGGAGAAAAGAGTTACAATAGTGGCTTATTGAATCGCACTAACATGGAAGTATGCTGAAGTACATATGTTTTGGTGACGCCTAAAGTATGTATATGGATCCAACAGAAGTAATAGCTGCTACAGAGATAACACTATAGAGTGAGCTTATTGAATCGCACTAGCATGGACTTTGGCTGAATGCATATATTTTGTGGATGCCTAAGATATGTATATGAATCCAAACGAAGTGGTAGGCTACGACGAAGATAACAATGCTGGAAGAATATTGGTGAATCAATAAGAAATATAAATACTTTGGAAAAGAGAACGACGAATTGAATCATTGATGAGATAAGTAGTAAAATTACGTAGCAATTTTGATATGGCCGAGTGTGCTAAAATGGATAATGAATAGAAGCTAAATAAGTAACTTGTTGTGAATAAGAAAATTAGTAGAATAAGTTGTTCCCTTAAGTTTCGAGGACGAAACTTTTTTGAGTGGTATATTTTATAATGCCCCGCTCTGTACGAGGCATTTGGTGGGCTTGTTGGATGTGATCAGAATATTGGACCGTGACTTGGGTTGAAAATTAGGAGAATTAAGACTGATGCAGTCTCTCTTAGCTGGCTAGACGGAATGGGTATTGGGACATAACTCGCTGGTAGAGCTACGCTTAGTGGAAATGTGTGCGATCAGAACAAGAAGACCCTTTATGCAAGTGAGTGGAACTGTCTTCCCTCCTTCCTATGCCTTCATGCTTAATAAAATAGAGTATTGTGATGCTATGATTTGCCCCTAAATGTCCTATTTTTTATTTACTGGATAATAGAGATGCTTATGTTGCCTAATATTGAAATGAACAACACATGAATATTGAACTGCTGAACGAATCACACTTGAACTGCTAATGTGAATTGATGCTGTCACGACCCGTACCCAGTGTAGGGGCACGAGAAGTGGGTACGTCCAGCCTACACCGCAGTATCGACGGTAGAACGCTGTCCTAGGTCACATACATCTAACAATTATAAGGTACCTGTACAATGTATATGCTTCGAATGGAGGACAATATAGAAATATACAACTCAATCACAGCTAAGGTAGAAAGTACAATAAAATAGATAGATATGAAAGTTGCCAAAATAAATACAATAAGAGAAGAAGTCTAAGAGTCTAAGATATCATCTCCACAACATCCAGAATAACATAATCTCCAAATAAGTAAAAAGTGTATCCAAAATAAGACAAGATAATAAGTAAGATAACTAGTCTAGCTAACTAGCCTAGACTACTGGGGTAATTGTCACTCCTGTTTTCTGTTATACGTATTTTCAGGATACGTATACGAATTTCTGACAATTGTCAGGTGGCCCGTATTTTTACTTATCTTGCTTAGCTTAGCCTTGGTTTAAATCTTGACTTGATTGGTACAACTTGGTTCAACATGACTTGGCTTGTCTTGGTTTGGTTTATATTGGGTTGAGATGAGAGGGGTTGCTATATAAGTCAACTTCTTCTCTCTCCTCTATTATTTGCATTTACTTCTTCATCTTCTTCATTTACTCCTCCCACCTACCAAGCCTAGGCAAGTACAACTTGCTTCATGATGGATCTCAAGTTTTATTGTTCCATTTCCTTCCTTACTTCATTCTAAGCCTCTTTAGAAGTTGACATTTTTGGATTCGATGGATGGATTCTTGTAGATCTAAGTTTGTAACTATTTGGTTTTTCTTAGTTTTGACCTCTAAAACTTGGATATTTTCGAAATCTAATGGTTCCATGTTGTAGAAAATTTAATTCTACCCAATTTTGGCTTTTGAACCACCTGATTTCAACTTCGTATGAGAAAGTTATGCCATTTTTGAGTTTATGGGTTCCCTATGCCTCTTGGTGCTGTCGGGACGATGAACAGTGCCGTGCGCAATGCGCAACTTGCGTGCAGGTCATCCAAATGACTATTTTTGCCCGTTTGGACTATTTTGTAGCTAAAATCTTGAAAAACTCAAAACATGAAAGTTGTAGATCTTCTTTGGCTTCAAGAATATGTTATTAGTTATTTTATGCAAGTTTTTCTCATTCATGATAATGTAAGAATAGAACACGATAGTGGCCCGCTGTGGCACACTCTTGACAAGTAAACTGACAAGATATATCATGACATGCTGTTACGACAGCTAGCCTGACATGACAAGTATAAAAGACCTGGACACCGTGGGCGATTGTGATTGTACAAATAAACCAGTACTATCTTGCATCATGTCTAGGACAGGGATCCCTGAGTACCACGGTCAAGGATACCTACAGTAGTTGACTAAGGCTAATAAACTAGGATAATTCAGTAGACATGAAGAGATTCCTAGCTACAGGTAATCTCATTATCTGGGCGCATTAAGTGGACTTGTAGCCTACCGACAAGTAGGGCACATTTTCAGCACACAGTTACGTGTTGCATTCTTCATAAACGGACATTTGACCTGGATAACTGGATGGTCTGCAGGGCTTGTGGCTGTTGGGATAATCTCATTGCATCTTGCTAGTAAATAGGCCTGTGATAACCCTAGTTAGTTAAAGTATCAAGCCGTACTCTTTGCTTGGCCGTGAAAGATTGGATGGAATCTAGCTCAGCTTAGTCTTGTCCTGATCCTGTACAAGATTATGACATGACAAGATTATTGATGCTTGCCTTAACAATAACGATCGGGGGTCCAGTTCTATTCAGGCAAAGGGTTACAACCTCGGTCCTTGTTTGGTTTAAGGGTTGTAACCTGGCTCCCGGAGCAGTTCTTTGTCCTCTCTTCGTTTATTGTCTTATTGCAACCCCATGCCATGTTCGTCATGTTTTACCTTACCTTAATACCATGATTATTTATATTGGGCTTAGCAATAAATATCAGGGGTCCAGTTCTATTCAGGCGAAGGATTACAACCCCGGTCCTTTTTTGGTTTAAGGGTTGTAACCTGACTCCTTGAGCAGTTCTGTGACCTCTCTTCATTTATTGTCTTCACTGTACCAATAGTATTTGAGACGGGTTTCTATTTAGGTGAAGGGCTGCAACCCCGGTCCTTGTTTGGTTTAAGGGTTGTGACCTGGCTACTTGAATGGTTTCCTCGTACTCAGTTTACTGTTGTTATCTCTATTATTATCAGTTCTTTATTTATTATCTTTAATATTCTATTATGTTATGCTAGTTTTAGTTCCTCAGTGAAGCCTCCTTTGTGGAACTTGCTCTTTCTGGGGTCTGACCCAGCTGGTTTTGTGTGGCAAGATATCGGAGCAGCTCCAGAGGATCCACCTATCTTCCAACCAGATGGGTACCACCAGGCGTAACCCTGGCAACGAGTGGGTTTATTTTGTCCTCCCACTTATTTGTAAAATTATTCTTTTGAGGCGTTTAGCCGACGAGCACGTGTTAGCTCGTATTGTAACTTTATTTACTGTCTGCCTACGGGCTGTAACATGATTGACAGATCCTAGGGTTGATCATATATGACTAAATTCTTGCTAGTCCATACATTTTGTACGACTAGCTTCACGATCAGCTGAATATGTAATGTTTGGGACGCCTTACGATTGTATATTTGGTGATCTTGCATCTTGTAACTTTTACTTACTTGCTTGTGATTGAGACAATAGGCTTATTCTTGACCATAGGAGACTGATGGCTTGTAGTTAAACCCTCATGTATCTAGACAGCCATGACCGTATAGCAAGGTGGGTTGCACTTCAATATACGTAGTTGGCTATGTCCGCCTCCGCTCTCCAGTATTCTGGTTCTAGGACATGACATGGTTTAAGTGGTGGCCCATGCAGGTCTTGCAAATCAAGATATGTGAGGGTTTATCGAATAGATGTCTCAATCAGTACTCGCCTTTGATCTCTACTCGTATCCTCTGAATCCCTGAATTCTTGACCTAATCATATGCTTGTATCGTTGATCTGTCCTGGTCCTTCCTTATTGTTTCCTATGTCGTCTTCTTCAGCGGCATTATTCCTGGACCTGCCGATCAGCAAGGCGGAGCACCTCTTGTGGACCAACAGCAACCTGGAGATCAGGCCCAGAATTTAGGAGTAGCCTCCAGAGTCGTGCCTACCGGAGGAGAGCCACCAGTTCAGCCCGTCCAGCCTACTGAGCCCGATGATGGCACATTGGTGGGTCTCATCAGGTCATTATTAGCTTTCCAGGATCGTCGAAGAGATGTCTTGCACCAGGCGGTGGCAGACGCATTGACCAGAGGAGGTCATCAGGGTAACAGCGCGGCTAACAGCTTCAAGCGCTTGAACCCTCCCTTCTTCGACGGCAGTAAAGATGCTATCGCTGCTGATGCTTGGCTTCAGGTCACAGAGGTGATTCTAGAAGCAGCCAGGACTCCAGAAGACGAGAAGGTGGCGGTGGTGTGCCTGCAGTTGTTGGATCTTGCCCGCAGCTGGTGGGCGACACAGGCCATTCGATTAGTGGCCCCTATTGCCTGGGCAGTATTCAGGGAGAGATTCCAGACCAAGTATTTCGATGTTGTAGCTCGGTACGACCTACAGACGAGGTTTACCAATCTGAAGCAGATAGGCAGGCCGGTCGACGGATATGCGGCCGAGTTTTCGAGACTTAGTCGGTTTGCTCCCACCTTGGTAGCAACCGAGTTCGATAGAGCGCAGCGGTTCCAGCAGGGGCTTCATCTGGAGATTCTATTGGCAGTGGAGCAATTTGAGCATCAGACTTTTGATGCAGTATTGAGAGCAGCTCGCAGGCACGAGTATAACTCCTAGAGGATCGTGGATAGGACCGGCGGTCGGAAGCGATCCCATAGCCAGATGAATCAGTCGTCATCACCATTCCCGGCAGCCAGGGCTTTGACCATTGGAGCTTCGAGGCGGGCGACCTTAGTAACGTCGGTTCAATATTCAACCCCGACGTACCCTCAGCAGCAAAAGCAGAAGCAGTCTTCCACAGTGGAATGTTCACACTGCGGGAAGCCAGGGCATGTGGTGTCAGAGTGTCGCAGAGCACAGGGTTTATGCTTGGTTTCTGGTGCCCCAGACCACAGGGTTGGGAACTGCCCGAACTGGAGGAGTTCATCGGCCTTCTCTAGTCCTTCAGTTAGAGGACCAGCACCAGTCCAGCAGCAGCAACAGCTGCATTACCCGTTCTCGAGGCCATTGTCGACGCAGGCCCAGGTATTCGAGCAGCAGAGACCACAGCAGTATGCCCAAGCCCAAGCCCTGATCCGGAGCAGACAGAGAAATTTTTATTAGAGGGGACCCGCACCCAGAAGACATGGTCAAGTGCTGGCTTTGACCATGGGAGAGGAAGAATTAGCACCAGGAGAGGTAGTGGCAGGTACTATTCTCGTCAACACCTTTTCTAGCTTCAGTATTATTTGATTCTGGTTCCTCGTATTCATTTATGTCTGCACGATTCGCGACACGGATAGGACTGGAGCCCGAGTCTTTATCAGTAAGGCTCAATATACTTACTGGTAACGAACTTGTGAGAGTAGATAGAGTATTTTCCTCGTGTCGGATGGTAATTAGCGGTAGAGAGTTCCCCGCTAGATTGATAGAGTTCCCGATGGCCGATTATGATATGGTCTTAGGGATGGATTGGTTGAGGGACTAGTATGCTAGGATAGACTGTCATATCGGCAGGGTTGTTTTTCGCATTCCAGGCGAGCCGGAGTTTTCCTTTTCCCGAGGCAAAGTTGAACCTTCTCCTCCAGTGTTACGGATGGCAGTAGCAGCAGTGCAGTTACCTCGAATAGTCGAGAAGTTTCTAGATGTTTTCCCCAAAGAGCTTCCAGGGATGCCGCCAGAGCGGGAGATCGAGTTCACCATCGACTTGATTCCCGGAACAGCCCAGTGTCAGAGAGAGTCTACAGGATGGCGCCGTCAGAGCTAGAGATATTGTACAAGATGATTGAAGAACTTAGAACCAAGGGATTCATTCGTGCTAGTGGATCGCCTTGGGGAGCCCCGATGTTTCTTGTAAAAAAGAAAGATGGTACGTCCAGATTATGTGCAGATTATCGTACCTTAAACTCAGTGACAATCAAGAACAGATACCCTCTCCCGAGGATAGATGACTTGTTTGATCAACTCAAGGGGGCGGCAGTGTTCTCGGAGATCGACTTGCGGTCAGGATACCATTAGATCAGATTCAGAGAGTAGGACATCCCGAAGGCAGCTTTCAGATCCCGGTATGGGCATTGGGAGTTCCTTGTTATGCCCTTTGGAGCAACCAATGTACCGGCAGTATTCATGGACCTCATGAATCGTATCTTTATGCCTTATTTGGATAAGTTTGTGATTGTGTTGTTAGACGACATCCTAGTCTACAGCAAGAGTGAGGCGAAGCATAAGCAACATCTCTGTGTGGTTCTTCAGATTCTCAGAGAGCACCAATTATATGCCAAGTTCAGTAAATGCGAGTTCTGACTCGATCGCATTTCGTACTTGGGTCATATCATCACCAGAGGAGGAGTTGAAGTGAATCCCAGAAGATATTGGCCATAGAGACGTGGCCAGCACCTAGCACCATCGCAGAAGTTCGGCGTTTCCTAGGATTGGCTAGCTATTACCGGCAGTTTGTATCAGACTTTGCTCGAATTTCAACACCATTGACGCAGTTGACCCGCAAGGATGTACAGTTTGCTTGGACAACAGAGTGTTAGAGTTAATTCGAGGAGTTGAAGCGAGGCTTGATGATGGCACCCATTCTCACGCTTCCAGATGTAACCGGACGATTCTCAGTATATTACGATGCTTCAGACAGAGGTCTAGGATGTGTTTTGATACAGCATGGGAAGGTAATAGCTTATGCGTCATGACAACTTCGTCATCAAGAGAGGAATTATCCAACCCATGACTTGGAACTGGCAGCGGTAGTGTTTGCACTTAAGTTATGGAGGCACTACTTGTATGGGGATAGGGTGGAGATTTTCACCGACCACAAGAGCCTGAAGTATGTGTTCACCCAGAAGGATCTTAACATGCGTCAGAGGAGGTGGCTGGAGCTACTTGTGGATTATGATGTCAACCTGCAGTATCATCCTGGGAAGGCCAACGTTGTTGCAGATGCATTGAGCAGGAGAGCCGGAGTTTATTTCCTAACAGCGCAACGAGAGCTGTTAGCAGATCTTCAGAAGATGGGTATAGAAGTTGTCCTCCCTTCCAGTGTGGCATTGATGGCCCGCATGCAAGTTCAGTCCACTATAGTCGAGAGGATCCGAATGGCGCAGTCAGCAGATTCCAAGCTTCAGCGGCTCAGAGCAGAGTGCGAGGCAGGATGGCGACCAGAGTTATGTATGTTAGGGTTATATACTAAAAGCATCACTTTTGTAGTAACCTTATTTTTTTAATATTTGAATGAGAATCATATGGGCAAATGTTTGCATATTGTATTTGTTACAAGTGTTAATGCAAATGTCTGATATTCTATATTGTAGATAATATGGTGTGTGGTGTCACACAGAAGATCATATTATCAGTTTCCTATGGAGTATATAAATAGTTCACAACCTAGATGGACTTGGACAATCTATTAGAAAGGTTGTAGTGTAAACTGGTATTAGTCTATCTTGACTATAGATTTACACTAGTACACTTTGTGTGTATTGAACAGGACCACTTGAGGTTGTTCTTTTTGTACTGACTACATAAGAAAACAAACACCTCTATTATTATGGATGCTTGTACTCTTAATCAGAATATAATAACGGACATGTATATGCAGTGTGCATTACTTTGACTCATAAAAGAGTGAGATTCATTATGGATCAACAACCTCTATGAATTGGGTAATAACATTGTATGTATGATGGGCTGTTGATTATAAATGGAATCCATGTCCCGATACATCAGGTTGATGATGTCCCCTTAAGGAGCTCATAAGGATTGTCATATAAACCCTGCAGGTGGATCATATCCGATATGACAAATAAAGTTGAGCGGTACTATTTAAGCATAAAAGATGTCGAATCAATATAGTTGTCAGTAACTTAATTTGATCGACGGACATACGATATCTTAACATGGGGAGCCAAACGAGCATATAATAAAAGGAGCCCACAAACATAATTTGGGATTAGGGAGGTAGTGCAACAATAGCTCATTAGTGGACCGAGCTATTGTTAATGGGCCTGGATTGTGTGTTCGGGCTGAACACGGGATATCCAGATCCGTTAGGAGGCCTAACCCTAATTTCTTCTCATGGTCCCTGTCGTAGCCTATTTATATCCTTTATTCTCTGGCCGCCAGATTACCGATCAAAAATCAGAAACTTTCTCTAAATTCGTGATTCACGTAAGGAGAGAAAGAGAGGGCTGCCAAGGAGAAGAAAAGGTTGGGAGATCGTCGCCCACACGACGTCCAACTCGAGGAAAGAATACGTGTAGAAGATCTTGGGGTCGTCCGCTCGAGATTGTCGGGAATTACTTGTCTCCTTTTCACTGCAGGTATAATTCGTAAACCCTAGTTTCCGCCTATGAAGGGTTAGAACACGTATTAGATCTGTTTAACTTTCTATCGATCAATACGCACACCAAAGAAAGGGTCATGGGAATCCCCAGTTCCATCAATTAGTATCAGAGCCACTTTGGATCTACGTATTGATTGATACGTCCATGTTGTCCAATAAAACCTGCGCTATGTAATAGTCGGTAGATGTAGATCTGTTCTAACTCGGTTTTGCAGGCATCTTAGATCCAACTATTATGGTCCAATGCATGTTTTTTTTATTGTGTTGTTTAAACCAGGGACATGTCGTGGATGTTGTTGTTGCTGTGGATGTAATTAAAATCATGAGGGTTGATCGTACTTATTATTTTAATTTTTCAATCTAGATTATGTGTGAACTCCTTCGGGGGGCATAGGATTGATGTAATTTTAATTATTTTTGATCAATCGTGATGGCGGTGGTGGCTATTTCTGACGCCGGACGAGATGCTGGTTTTAAGCAATCCAGAGGCAGACAGATGATTTTCGATGAAGGAATCGACAGCCAAAACCTAAAAAAAATCCTATGGTCTCCATAATAGTTGAACCCCGTATAGATCTACGCAGCGCCAGATTTTGGATTCGCATAGTTGAGGACGGAGCAGCAAAGATGACCATAATAGTTGGATATTTTCTCTTATTTTTGTCATTTTTCTTTTTCTGATTATGAATGTTTATTATTGTGTGGTTGTTTTTTTTTGAAAAACCAAGCCTACATTAATAATGGACAACATGGACATAATATCAACTAGTAGAAAAACCCTCATTGTTAAATAACTAAGTGGGAGAGGACTTGTTTTTAGTATAAATCCTATGGTCTTCATTACTGGTTTGTAGGTGATGTAATTATACTTGCGTGTTGGCTTTAGTGCTTTCCTCCATATCTGATGAGTATAATTATGGATCACCATTACAAACTTCCTTAGGAATAATTGTAGAAAGTTACCTAGTATGTGTTCACTTCTCCATCTGAAGGAACTCATTACAAGGTAATGGACTTAGTATTAAGTAATGGTATACACTTAGATACAAATAATGGTATCCTCCCCATCGGAGTCACTGCTATTATTTGTATGACCAGAGCAAGACCAGCATATTAATTTTATTTGTCATAAAGTTATATTGACATGATAGTAAAATTAATAAGAAAAATCTACTTGAACAAAGTTTAATTTGTATACGTCCACACTATCGTAGCATGCTAAATTCATGGTGTTCAAGGTGTTGGTGAATTTCTTATTATTGTTTTGAGGGAATCAATATTTAGTTATTCAAAAAGTTTTTTTTGCCCTACATAATTTTATTTATGTGATTCTCAGGATTTCAAAAATGGGTTCTTTCAGTCCACTTGTGGTGATTCTTAAAGAAAACAAACTTACTGGACCTAATTATATTGACTGGAAACGTAATTTGGACATTGTTCTGACTGCTGAGGAGTACAAATATGTACTTGTTAAGGAATGCCTACCTAAACCTGATGCTAACTCTGATGAAGAGGTCAAAGAGGCTTATAAGAAGTGGAAAAAGGCAGATGAGATGGCACGGTATTACATTCTGGCATCTATGTCAAATGTACTGCAACATCAGCATCAGGCCATGACCACAGCTTATGACATGATGTATAACCTCAAGGAACTCTTCGGACATCAGAATAGAGAAGCTAGGCAGTTTGCTATGAAATGTTTGATGAATACAAAAATGGCAGAGGGTACACCAGTAAGGGATCATGTTCTCAAGATGATGGGTCATCTGAATGAGATGGAGATCCTTGGAGCTGAAATCGATGGGGAAACCTAGGTCGATATCATTCTCGGGACTCTGCCTAAAAGTTTTGACAATTTCTACCTTAATTACAACATGAATAAAAGGTTGTATAGTTTGGCAGAACTTGCAAAAGAGCTACAGGATGCTGAATCTCTCTTTAGGCAGAGTGGTCATGTTTTTGTTTCTGAAAAGACTTTTACTTCTAAGCCAAAAGGCGGTAAGAAGAAGAATAACATTTAGAAATAGGCAAACTCAGCAAAAAAGGGCATGGGACCTCAAGGCGCGGTAAAAAAGCCGAAAGGTAAATGTTTCAAGTGCAAAGGGTCAGGACATTGGAAGACTGATTGTCCACTTCTCAAACAAGGAAACAAAGAAGGTATATCTCATTTACTAGTAGTTGAAACATGTTTAGCAATATTATCTACCGGCACCTGGTGTGTAGATACAGCAGCCACTAATCATGTCTGCAATACATTGCAGGGGTTCCAGAAAACCAGACGGCTCAGTGATGGAGAGATATGCTTGTTCATAGGTGATGCTACAAAAGTATCTGTCGCTGCATTAGGAGATGTTACTTTATCTTTTGGTAGAAATAAGTCTTTGACATTGAAAGATTGTCTTTATGCACCTTCACTAAGAAGGAATTTAGTTTCTGTTTCTATGTTAGTTAAGGATGGATATTCAGTTTATTTTAATAAAAATATTGTTATTAGAAAGAATAAACATTTTATCTGTTCTGGTGCATTGGTTGGTATGTTATTAATCCTATTTCGCCCACGATGCAACTTATGGAAATGAATAATATGTCATCTAACTTAAATAAGAAAAAAGAACCTTCTTGTATGAACCAAACATATCTTTGGCACTTACGATTGGGGCATATTAACCTAAGAAGGATTCAAAGACTAGTTGAAGATGGACCTTTGAGTTCATTGGAAGTGGAGGCACTACCAGTCTGTGAATCCTGCTTGGAAGGTAAAATGACCAAAAGGCCTTTTACGGCAAGGGGTATAGGGCCAAAGATGTGTTGGAATTGGTTCATTCTGATTTATGTGGACCCATGACTATCCAAGCTAGAGGTGGCTTTGAATATTTTGTCACATTTATTGACGATTATTCAAGGTATGGATATATTTATTTGATGCACCGTAAGTCTGAGTGCTTTGAGAAATTCAAAGAGTACAAGGCTGAAACGGAGAAACGTCATGGAAAATGTATCAAGTCATTACGATCAGATCGTGGTAGCGAGTACCTCTTTGGAATGTTTAGGAATTATTTATCAGAGGCTGAAATTGCATCCCAATTGACTGCACCTGGAACACCGCAACAGAATGGTGTAGCCGAAAGAATGAATAGAACTCTTATGGAGATGGTTAGATCAATGATGAGTTATTCAGATTTGCCAGATTTGTTTTGAAGATATGCCTTAGAGACTGCAGCTTATATTTTGAACTTGGTTCCTTCTAAGTCATTACCTCTTACTCCCACAGAGCTGTGGATTGGGCGTAAGCCTAGTCTGAAACATGTTCGCATTTGGGGTAGTCCAACACATGTGCTGAATGGAAAAGCAGATAAGTTGGAATCTCGTACAGAAGTACGCTTGTTTGTAGGCTATCCAAGAGGAATGAAAGGAGGTTTATTTTATAGTCCTAAGGATCAGAAGGTCATTGTTAGCACCAATGCCCGTTTCTTAGAGGAAGACTATGTGATGAACCATAAACCCACAAGTAGAGTTGTTCTAGAAGAACTGAGACGTGAGACACCAAGTACTTCAGTACCAACATTACAAGAGGATGAACCACAAATAACTACACAACGTGTCACAAATGTTACACCACAACCGATCGTGCCACGTCGTAGTGGGAGGGTTATGATACAACCTGATAGATATATGTTCTTGGAAGAGTCGTCAGACTTCGTCCCTGAGGAACAAGATTATGATCCATGTACCTACAATGAAGCACTCCAAGATAAAGATACAGAGTCTTGGCAAAAAGCAATGATATCTGCAATAGAATCTATGGATTCTAATCAGGTCTGGGAGCTTGTAGAAACACCCGTTGGTGTAAAAGCCATTGGATGCAAGTGGGTCTATAAGAGAAAAAGAGGATCAGACGGTAAGGTTGAAACCTTTAAAGCTCGACTTGTAGCAAAAGGTTTTACTCAAAGAGAGGGTATCGATTATGAGGAAACCTTTTCTCCTGTAGCCATGCTTAAGTCTATTCGGATTCTTTTATCTATTGCAGCTCATCTCGATTATGAGATTTGGCAAATGGATGTCAAGACAGCTTTCCTTAATGGAAGTCTTGAGGAAGACATCTATATGAAGCAACCAGACGGGTTCATTGAAAAGGCCCAGGAGCATCTTGTTTGTAAGCTCAAGAAGTCCATTTATGGACATAAGCAAGCTTCCAGATCTTGGAACATATGTTTTGATCAGGTGATAAAATCCTATAGATTTGATCAATGTCAGGATAAATCATGTGTATACAGAAAGTGTGACAGAAACGTGGTGGTTTTCCTAGTACTTTATGTGGATGACATCTTGCTCATTGGAAACAATGTGAAGGTATTATCTGATGTAAGGGTATGGTTATCCAAATAGTTTGATATGAAGGACATGGGAGAAGTAGGTCACATCCTTGGGATCAAAGTTCTACGAGATCGCAAGAAAAGGATGTTGGGCTTATCCCAAGCTTCCTATATCGATACTGTACTAACTCGTTTTAGTATGCAAAATTCTAAGAAAGGTTTCTTACCTTTTAGAAATGGAATTGCTCTATCGAAGGAGCAGTGTCCGAGGACACCTAAAGAGATATAGAACATGAAAGCAGTTCCTTATGCTTCAGCAGTAGGAAGCTTAATGTATGCAATGCTATGTACGAGACCAGACATCTGTTTTGCCGTAGGCATGGTCAGCAGATATCAGTCTAACCCAGGATAAGAGCACTGGACTGTCGTAAAGCATATTTTGAAGTACCTAAAAAGGACTACAGAGTATATGCTAGTTTACCAGGCAGATAGTTTAGTTCCTTTGGGGTATACAGACTCAGATTTTTAGTCAGATAGGGATTCCAGGAAATCTACCTCAGGTTATGTGTTTACTTTGGGAGGTGGAGCCATTGTGTGGAGGAGTATCAAGCAAAAATATATTGCTGATTCTACCATAGAAGCCGAGTATGAAGCAGCCCCTGAGGCAGCCAAAGAAGCGGTTTGGCTTAGAAACTTTCTGTTGGACTTGGATGTGGTACCTAGTTCGCCTAAGTCTATTACACTTTATTGTGATAATAGTGGTGCAGTTGCAAACTCGAAGGAACCACGAGCCCATAAGACAGGCAAACACATTGAGCGCAAGTACCACCTGATACGAGATTTTGTAAAGAAAGGAAAAGTTGCTGTGATCAAGATAGCATCAGCCGACAACCTAGCTGATCCCTTTACAAAGAGCTTACCAGCTAAGGCTTTTGACAGTCATGTTGAGGGAATGGGAGTCAGATGTGTAGCAGCATGGCTTTAAGTATAAGTGGGAGATTTGTAACAGTATACTGAAAAGCAATGCTTTGAGTATAAGTGGGAGATTGTTAGGGTTATATACTAAAAGCATCACTTTTATAGTAACCTTATTTTCATAAAATTTGAATGAGAATCATATGGGCAAATGTTTGCATATTGTATTTGTTACAAGTGTTAATGCAAATGTCTGATATTCTATATTTTAGATAATAAGGTGTGTGGTGTCACACAGAAGATCATATTATCAGTTTCCTATGGAGTATATAAATAGTTCACAACCTAGATGGACTTGGACAATCTATTAGAAAGGTTGTAGTATAATCTGGTATTAGTCTATCTTGACTATAGGTTTACACTAGTACACTTTGTGTGTATTGAACAGGACCACTTGAGGTTGTTCTCTTTGTACTGACTACATAAGAGAACAAACACCTCTGTTATTATGGATGTTTATACTCTTAATCAAAATATAATAACGGATATGTATATGCAGTGTACATTACTTTGACTCATAAAAGAGTGAGATTCATTATGGATCAACAACCTCTATGAATTGGGTAATAACATTGTATGTATGATGGGCTGTTGATTATAAATGGAATCCATGTCCCGATACATCGGGTTGATGATGTCCCCTTAAGGAGCTCATAAATATTGTCATGTAAACCCTGCAGGTGGATCATATCCGACATGACAAATAAAGTTGAGCGGTACTACTTAAGGATAAAAGATGTCGAATCAATATAGTTGTCAGCAACTTAATTTGATCGACGGACATACGATATCTTAACATGGGGAGCCAAACGAGTATATAATAAAAGGAGCCCACAAACATAATTTGGGATTAGGGAGGTAGTCCAACAATAGTTCATTAGTGGACCGAGCTATTGTTAATGGGCCTGGATTGTGTGTTCGGGCTGAACACGGGATATCCAGATCCATTAGGAGGCTTAACCCTAATTTCTCCTCATGGTCCCTGCTGTAGCCTATATATATCCTCTATTCTCTGGCCGCCAGATTACCGATCAAAAATCAGAAACTTTCTCTAAATTCGTGATTCACGTAAGGAGAGAAAGAGAGGGGTGCCAAGGAGAAGAAAAGGTTGGAAGATCGTCGCCCACACGACGTCCAACTCGAGGAAGGAATACGTGTAGAAGATCTTGGGGTCGTCCGCTCGAGATTGCCAGGAATTACTTGTCTCTTTTCCGCCGCAGGTATAATTCGTGAACCCTAGTTTCCGCCTATGAAGGGTTAGAACACGTATTAGAACTGTTTAACTTTCTATCGATCAATACGCACACCAAAGAAAGGGTCCTGGGAATCCCCAGTTCCATCAATGTATTCATGAAGACGGTACACTTAGGCATGGGAGACGTCTTTGTGTACCCAGTGGAGATATCAGACAGGAGATCATGACAGAGGCTCACAGTTCGCAGTATTTCATTCATCCCGGCGGTACGAAGATGTACCGTGATATCCGTCAGCACTTTTGGTGGAATGGCATGAAGAGGGAGATAGCCCGGTTTGTCTCTCGATGTTTGGTTTGCCAACAAGTTAAAGCTAAACATCAGAGGCCCGCTAGATTTCTTCAGCCCTTGCCAATTCCAGAATGGAAGTGGGAGCATATAACCATGGATTTTGTGACAGGATTACCTAGATCCCCGGCTGGCAGAGATGCTATTTGGGTTATGGTAGACAGGCTCACAAAGGTAGCTCATTTTCTCCCTTTCAGAATTGGTCAGTCGACGGATCAGCTTACGGAGATGTACCTCAGGTAGATAGTCAGATTGCACGGAGTGCCAGTCAGTATCGTGTCCGACAGAGATTCAAGATTTACGTCGCACTTTTGGCGGAGTCTTCAGAAGAGTTTGGGGACTCGTCTCAAGTACAGTTCAGCTTATCATCTGCAGACAGATGGTCAGTCAGAACGCACGATCCAGACTCTTGAAGATATGTTGCGGTCATGTACACTCGAATTCGGTAGTTCGTGGGAAGATCACCTGCATCTCGTGGAGTTCTCCTATAACAACAGTTTCCAGGCCAGTATCCAGATGGCACCCTTTGAAGCGCTGTATGACAGGAAGTGCAGATCACCTTTAGCTTAGGATGATGTCGGTGAGAGACAGATGCTTGGTCCAGAGATGGTTACGCAGACAATCGAGGTGGTCAGACAAGTCAGGGATCATCTTCGAGTTGCCTAAGACCGTCAGCGCCATTGGGCCAATTCTCATCGGCGTCCTCTTGAGTTTTCTGTCGGCGACCATGTGTTCCTTAGGATCTCGCCTACCCGTGGCATCATTCGATTCGGCGTACGGGAAAAGCTTAGTCCTAGGTATATAGGGTCGTTCGACATTCTAGAGCGAGTAGGTGATGTGTCTTATCGTCTCGCTCTTCCGCCGTCGTTATGTGAGGTGCATGATGTCTTCCATATATCCCAATTACGATGGTATATTCCGGATCTGAGCCATATCCTTGATCATTCGGAATTGGTTGTTGGTACCAACCTTTCGTATGAGGAAAGGCCCGTATCCATATTGGACCGAAGAGAGAAGATACTTAAGAACAAGACTATTAATTTAGTCCGTGTTGCTTGGGGTCATCAATCCTTGGGTGAGTCAACGTGGAAGCGTGAAGATGATATCCGCTCGCAATATCCACACCTGTTTGACTCATAAGGTATAATGTCTTCCTTATGCCTTATGTTTTTACTTTTACTTCCTTTCTTGCATTAATGATTGCTTGATTGACTGCTAGTCATAGCTTGCTTATGATTAATATAGCTGGTCCAGACACCTCTAGCCTCTTGATTAAATTCCGAGGACGGAATTCTTTTAAGGTGGGTAGAGTTGTCACTTCCATTTTTCGTTATACGTATTTTCAGGATACGTATACGAATTTTTGACAATTGTCAGGTGGCCCGTATTTTTACTTATCTTGCTTAGGTTAGCCTTGGTTTAAATCTTGACTTGATTGGTTCAACTTGGTTCAACATGACTTTGCTTGGCTTGGTTTGGTTTATATTGTGTTGAGATGAGAGGGGTTGCTATATAAGTCAACTTCTTCTCTCTCCTCCATTATTTTATTTACTTCTTCATCTTCATCATTTACTCCTCCCACCTACCAAGCCTAGGCAAGTGCAACTTGTTTCATGATGGATCTCAAGTTTTATTGTTTTAAGCCTCTTTAGAACTTGACCTTTTTGGATTTGATGGATGGCTTCTTGTAGATCTAAGTTTGTAACTTTCCGGTTTTTTTTGTTTTGACCTCTAAAACATGGATATTTTCGAAATCTAATGGTTCCATGTTGTAGCAAATTCAATTCTACCCAATTTTAGCTTTTGAACCACTTGATTTCGACTTCGTATGAGAAAGTTATGCCATTTTTGAGTTCATGGGTTCCCTACGCCTCTTGGTGCAGTCGGGTCGAAGAACAGTGTCGCGCACAGTGTCTTCGCTGCCGCGTGCACGGGCGCCGCGCTTGCGCACAACATGTACCGTAGGCGATTTTGCCCGCACGCAATGCGTGACTTGTACGGCGCGCGCCCGCTCACTTCGCTGCCACGCGCCCGTGCGCCGCGCTTGCGCGCAACGTGCGTAAAGGGCGATTTTGCCCGCACGTAATGCGTGACTTGCGTGTCGCGCGCCCGCACACTTCTCTACCGCGCGTCCGCGCGTCATGCTTGCGCGTAACGTACACCGTGGGTGATTTTGTCCGTGCGTAATGCGTGACTTGCGTGGCACGCGCCCGCGCGCCGTGCTTGCGCGCAACGTGTGCCGTGGGCAATTTTGCCCGTGCGCAATGCGCAACTTGCACAGGTCACTCCAAATGACTATTTTTGCCCGTTTGGGCTATTTTGTAGCTAAAATCTTGAAAAACTCAAAACATGAAAGTTGTAGATCTTTTCCTTGGCTTCAAGAATATGTCATTAGTTATTTTATGCAAGTTTTTCTCATTCATGATAATGTAAGAATAGAACACGATAGTGGCCCGCTGTGGCGCACTCTTGACAAGTAAACTGACAGGATATATCATGACAAGCTGTTACGACAACTAGCCTGACATGACAAGTATAAAAGACCTGGACACCGTGGGCGATTGTGTTTGTACAAATAAACCAGTACTGTCTTGCATCATGTCTAGGATAGGGATCCCTGAGTACCACGGTCAGGGATACCTACAGTAATTGACTAAGGCTAATAAACTAGGATAATTTAGTATACATGAAGAGATTTCCAGCTACAGGCAATCCCGTTATCTGGGCCCATTAAGTGGACTTGTAGCCTACCGACGAGTAGGGCACATTTCTAGCACACAGTCACGTGTTGCATTCTTCATAAACGGACATTAGACCTTGATAACTGGATGGTCTGTAGGGCTTGTGGCTGTTCAGATAATCTCATTGTATCTTGCTAGTAACTAGGCCTGTGATAACCCTAGTTAGTTAAAGTATCAATTCGTACTCTTTGTTTGGCTGTGAAAGATTGGATGGAATCTAGCTCAGCTTAGTCTTGTCCTGATCCTGTACAAGATTGTGACATGACATGATTATTGATGCTTACCTTAACAATAACGATCGGGGGTCCAGTTCTGTTCAGGCGAAGGGTTACAACCCCGGTCCTTGTTTGGTTTAAGGGTTGTAACCTGGCTCCCGGAGCAGTTCTGTGTCCTCTCTTTGTTTATTGTCTTATTGCAACCCCATGCCATGTTCGTTATGTTTTACCTTACCTTAATACCATGATTATTTATACTGGCCTTAGCAATAAAGATCAGAGGTCCAGTTCTGTTCAGGCGAAGGGTTACAACCCCGGTCCTTGTTTGGTTTAAGGGTTGTAACCTGACTCCCGGAGTAGTTCTGTGACCTCTATTCGTTTATTTCCTTCACTGTACCAATAGTATTTGAGACGGGTTTCTATTCAGGTGAAGGGGTGCAACCCCGGTCATTGTTTGGTTTAAGGGTTGTGACCTGGCTACTTGAATGGTTTCCTCGTACTCAGTTTACTGTTGTTATCTCTATTATTATCAGTTCTTTATTTATTATCTTTAATATTCTATTGTGATATGCTGGTTTTAGTTCCTAAGTGAAGCCTCCTTTGTGGCACTTGCTCTTTCTGGTGTCTTATCCAGCTGGTTTTGTGTGGCCAGATATCGGAGCAGCTCAAGAGGATCCACCTGTCTTCCAGCCAGATGGTGACCACCAGACGTAATCCTAGCAATGAGTGGGTTTCTTTTGTCATCCCACTTATTTGTAAAATTATTCTTTTGAGGCGTTTAGCCGACAAGCACGTGTTAGCTCGTATTGTATATTTATTTAATGTCTGTCTACATTCTGTAACATGATTGATAGATTCTAGGGTTGATCATGTATGACTAAACTATTGCTAGTCCTCACATTTTGTACGACCAGCTTCATGATCAGCTAAATATGTAATATTTGGGACGCCTTACGATTGTATATTTGGTGATCTTGCATCTTGTAACTTTTACTTACTTGCTTGTGATTGAGACAATAGGCTTGTTCTTGACCATAGGAGACTGATGGCTTGTAGTTAAACCCTCATGTATCTAGACAGCCATGACCGTATAGCGAGGTGGGTTGCACTTCAATATACGTAGCTGCTATGTCCGCCCCCGCTCTCCAGTATTCTGGTTCTGGGGCGTGACAGTAATGTCCTTTGCAAGGGCTGGGTCCTCCTGGGAGTCCTGCTCACAGGTGTCATCTAGGCCAGCTCCATAGTTTGTAGGACAGAACTCCTCAATTTTATCTGTAATATTTTAACAGGTCTAGTAAGGACAGGAATGAGCACAATACATCTCACGCAGTTCATAATATGACAGGATATGTAAATATGCTATAGAGTAAGATACATGAAATATTAGGAAATATATGAAGTAAAAGAGACGATTGTAAAGAAATATCTACTATAAATAAATAGCTAAAAGTGGCTAGTGATGTAGAGTATAAAATAGACATATGAACGGCTTGAATTTGCACATGAGTATACTAAAGAGTTTGTACAAGATTACACTACTTTGGAATTGTTCACATGACCATTTATACTCACCCGTACCCCAATCAATGCACAATGATCCAGACAAGTTATGTTATTGCACATGATATCACATGAAGGCCCATAAATAGGTGCACATGAATGTATACATGGGAGCTTGTGAACATGAGAGTACATGAATCACAAGAGTGCACATGAATGGTGAAAGCACCGGAGTACATGATGAAAGTAAAACGCACATGACATACCATAATCCGATGCTCCCGAGGGGGATAACATCCCATAAAGGGATCCATATAGTACCAATTCGTGTTAACAACGTGACAACATCAAGTAAAGTAATCTAGAGCTTAAATGTAAATTATATCAAGTATGAAACGGTCAGAGAATGTACTCGCCTGGTATCCTGAGTATCTGACGAATATATATGTCCAGACAGAGTAGATGAGTTCTAAACAGAGCAACACATGTCACAATATGTCCAAAATGGTAATATCGAACATTACAAGGCATTCTACATAATGTTAGGTCAAATTTGGACTAAAGTCAATCCTTGGTCAACTCTAGTCAACTACAATAGTCAAACTAGGTCAACTAGGTCAAGTCCTAGCCCAAGCAAGTATCACTAAGCCTAACCAAGCCTAGTCTAGCATTCACACACAACCACAATGCTACCAAGCTATTTAACATACCAGTATACATATATGCACTATACACATATTGTATATAGTATATATTAACATATATAGGCACAACTCATCACAATATATATATATATACATATTGGCACACATTAACATATAGGCATCTCATATATACATATATATAATAGATAGGGTTAGAAAAGGCAATGTGAAAAGGGGAAAACATGTAGGTGGTAGTGTAATATGTCATGCATTGTGTGTGTCAAGCCATGTTAAGTTAGCCTACAGTTCAGACAATACAACAATTGTAGGTAGGTGTCAAGGGGGTTACAAGTTCAGATTTACATAGTGTAAGGTTGTAAAGCAAGGAGAGGGTTTAAGTAAGTTCAGTTAAGCAGGTAAGTGCAATGCCAAGGTTTCAGTTAACTAGGTAATACAGGGTTCAATGCAATAGGTTTAGTTCAAGCCAAGATCAGTCACAGTGTTGTGCAATGTCCAGGTTTCAATGCACAGGTAAGTTCTGCTATATAGGTAATATGCAGTTAATGCAATGTAATGCCAATGCAATGTAATATAGGTTACTGAAGGTTTATATGCATCAGTTAAAGAAATGTTCAAACATTCAATGCACAAGTTCGAAATCTAAATATAACAACCAACTAACATTACAATGCATCACAGAGGCACAACCCTAATATAACACACATGTTTTCATTTAAACAACATTAAATTTACCATTAATTTTGAATTAAACTTAAATAAACTCAGAAGATACCTACTGCACAGTATTGAGTATCAGAACATGGAGAAAATAGGGTTTTAATTCTCCAATACATGTCAAAATATGAAATTGACTGTGCACACGTGTGTGTCGCATGTTAACGTGTCAGGGGGAAGTGTTTGTGTCCAACCAAGTGGACACAAACGTGTCCAATACGAATAACACACACACAGTATAAACGGTGCACACAGAATCATCGTACATGTGTTTCGTGTCCTCGTGGACACGACAAACGGTACGTAGAGCCACGTGGTCATGTCCACGTGTAGCCCACATGTCATGCTACATAGTCGACACCCTAAGAGGTGTCCATGATGTATCCAAAGCTGACACGAAGCCCATATCAGAATAGATTTGCCGCGTGTGTGTGTGCGTGTGTGGTTCGGTACGGGGCCTAGTGTGTGTCCGACACGACACTATATAACCTGACACTTGAGGGTCGTATTGTCAGTCATTAGCCCTATATGCACATCACGCGTCTTTTCCCCAATCAATACAAACATGGCGTACCACTTCTCGAGCAGCAGGGCACGGTCGAGCGCTGCGCGCAGCATGTCCTATTGCTCGCAGACACGACACAGACACGTGTCCAATCTAAGAGTGACACGAAATCAATGTACAATCATAAATCAACAATATTAATCAAAAACATTTCAAAAATAATAGGAAAATATTCATTGTGGCATTTCATCAAACACTTGAAATAGTGGACTGATACGTGTCCGATACGGACACCAAATTGACACAAAATCACACAAGACTCACTCTACAGCTATGGGACACCTAGATCTATGCATCTATGCAAAAAATTCAAGAAATGGAGGTGGTTTGAGGGGTTTACCTATTGAGTGCCAAACTCAAGGAAAAAGCCCCAAATAGAAGAATTCTTCTTGCAACTCTCAAGCTCCAAATTGTACACATACTGAGATTTCTCACCACCAACAATGAATAGGGGTTAAATAGATCCCAATACGGAAGACTAGAGTTAAAAAGGAATAGAAATAAAGAAACTATGAAGGGTTGAAGAATGGACAATACCTCTTTCTTGCCAAAATTAGAAGTGGTGTAAAAAGAGGCAAGAATAATTCAAGAGGTATTAAACAGGGGTGGGAGAAACCCTAGGCCGGCCACTTAGGGGGAAATTAGGGTTATGGTTGATGGCTAGTGGTCTTGGGCCAAGTTTAGATGTTAAATGGTTCAAACCCTTAGCCATTAGTTCAAACACCTAAAGCACCTAATCTTTCCATGCAACTCAGTCCAAAACAAGTCAGCATGGATCGACTTAAGTTAGACTAGGGTCCACACCATGCTAACAAAGTAACCAAAGTCAAATCAACATCTAGGTTAGTCTCTAAAGTCACAACTAGCAAAAGACAAAAATAACAACCATCATTCAAACAATTCAAATTAAATTCAAAATTTTCAAAATGACCAAAATACCCTCAAGCTAAAATGTGGTAGTGACCAATATACCCTCCTTAAAAGAATTTTGTTCTCGAAATTGAAAGGCGAAACTGAACTGATGAGAAGGATAGACAATCATACCTCAAGGTCCAAAAAGATATGGGTGTCGCTCGCGCAACACATCCTCCCGCTCCCGGGTAGACTCTCCTAGAGAATGATGTCTCCATGCGACGCAAACCAAGCGTATCACCTGGTTTCTCAGAACCTTCTTTCGTCGATCCAGAATCTCCATAGGCTACTTTGGACAGCTAAGAGTAGGTCCCACCTCAATCTGTGAGTGATCGAGTACATGGCTAGGATCTGCCACATGCCGTCTCAACTGCGATACGTGAAATACGTTATGGACTCCCACTAGTGCAGGTGGCAAGTCTAGCCTGTAAGCCACGTTACCGACTCTCCCGCTGATTACGAAAGGTCCAATGAAGCACGGGATAAGCTTTCCACCTCCACCAAAACGTATCGTACCACGTGTCGAAGATATCCTCAAGAAAACTAGATCTCCAACCTAATCACAAATAAGGTCCCAATTACTAATATATTCAAACATGATCAAATAAAATCACAAACAACAACTCCTAATTCTAATTATATCTCTAATCTGTACCTCAAACTCCAAAGGTCTGCGGTAGCAATCGGCCCAGTGCCGATGTCTGTCCTGCGTCACACGAATCCGGTCTTTGATGAGCTTCACCTTCTCGGCTGCATCTACAACCATCTCAGGTTCCAATAAAGCTCGCTCTACAATATCATCCCAAGACAAGGGTGTATGACATCTGCGCCCATACAGTGCCTCGAATGGTGACATCTCAATACTGGCCTGAAAACTGTTGTTGTATACAAACTCCACTAGGTACAGGTATTCCTCCCAGGATCCTCTGAAATCCAAAACATAATTCCACAGCATGTCCTCGAGTGTCTGAATAGTCCTCTCTGACTGTCCGTCCGTCTGAGGGTGGTATGCAGTACAAAACTTGAGCTGAGTGCCCAAACTAGTCTGAAACTCCGCTAAAAATGGGAAGTAAAGCGACTATTCCGATCCGAGACAATTCTCACCGGAACTCCATGAATCCTGACAATCGACCGCATATATATCTCTGCTAGCCTCTCATTAGACATACCCACTTTAAATGGCAAAAAGTGGGCCAATTTGGTCAACCTGTCTACGATGACCCAAATCGCATCTTTTCTTCCTAGTGTACGCGGCAATCCAGAAATAAAATCTATTGTGATGTGCTCCTACTTCCACTCTGTAATGGGCAATGGCTGCAACAAACCTTCTGGCCTCTGTCTCTCTGCCTTGACCTGCTGACAGACCAAACATCTGGCTACGAAGTGAGCGACCTCCCGCTTTATCACATACCACCAAACGTGCTCCCTCAGATCCCTATACATCTTGTTGGCACCTGGATGTATAGAGTACTGAGATTGGTGGGCCTCCTGTATGACCTGCTCGCTGAGCTCTCCACTAGGCACACACAGCCTGGAACAGTGCCTCAATGCGCCATCCTCTGCAAGAGTAAACTCATCATCCACCAGTCCTGCTCGAACCTGCTCTCGGATACACCGCAAAGCAATATCTTCAAACTGTATCGACATGATCCTCTTCATCAAGTCCGACAGAATCTAAAGGCCCACATCTGCATCTGAACTCCTGGCACAACCACCTCAATTGTCACGACCTGTACCCATTTTTCGGATGCGAGCTCGTGAGCAAGCCAGCTACGCACCAAGCATACTCCAGCCCGACTCGAATACGTAAACGCTGTCAAGAGCATGGTAAACTGCCAAATCATGGAAAAACAAATCTATATCTCAAATCCACAATAAATGTACGAAACTTAAATAAACACTATGGGTTGTGGTCTGCAGCCCACTAGCATATTTGTCCGATAAGACACAAAGAATATATCGAGAGTCTCTAAAGTGAATCAATAAGCAGGATATCTCATGATAAGGAATGTAAAGCACGAAAGGATAATAAAGTAATATCACCGAAAAATACCTAAATTATGCATCACAATCATCTACCATCCCGCTCAGCTAACTAACTCCATGCAGTCGCTAACCTGAAGAGATCATCAGATCCTCAGGGGATATTACAGGATATAAGCAAGTAACGAGACATATGCATGGCAAGAGACTATGACTAAAACCGCTAACAAGTGACTAACGACAAGTGGCTACTGACCGGTGACCATAAACTGGAATACAAGAAAAACTACACGTAACTGAACTGCTGGATGAACAAATAAACACGAGATCAATGGAATACCAAACCCTCATCCCGAGTGGACTCACAGGATTGAACTAATCACTAACCCTCATCTCGAGTGTGGACTCTCTGGTTAGTTCTAATCACTAACCCTTGTCCCGAGTGTGGACTCTCTAGTTAGTTCACGGTAAGGCACCCTCGTCCCTAGTGTGGACTCTCTGGTGCAAGTACAACCCTCGTCACGAGTGTGGACTCACGGTTGTAAACAGATCAAGACAAACACCCTCATCCCGAGTGGACTCTCTGGTGCCAAGGAAACAAATACCCTCGTTCCGAGTGGACTCTCTGCTGTAACTGATCAACCCTCGTCACGAGTGTGGACTCTCTGGTTGAGGAAAAATGATACAGGGAAATAGCAGTTCAATCACACGTACTCGTTCCAAGGTACGACTCAGTCAGGGTATAGGTGAGACAAGATACGACTCAGTCAAGACACAGTCAAGTTCAGTATAACTACGCTGTCAAGTCAAGCAAGACCATAAACTGGTGAACATGGTATGAAGAAAATATATCAAGTCAATTTAACTAGAGAACTAAAGATAACATATAAATCCATCACAACTAGAGAATTGGATAATAACATATAAAATAAAAGACCATAAGCATATAATTAAACTGTAGAGGAAGGCAAGGTATCTTGTCTGGAGGTTGCACGCAGATCCAACAAAATATAGTCAACTACTAAGCCATAAAGTTCAAATCATCACAACTCTCTCCGAAAGCTGAAACAGACATTGGCAATATTCTCAGAATAGTAAAATTAGCTAAAATTGCCTGTCTTTAAGTCAAATTCTGGATATAGGAGCAAAACCATAATTTTGGGCCAAAATGGTATCTACCGTTAGACCTACTTTGCACTGAAAAATGTGTCAAAGTCAATGGTCTCTAAAGTCAACAAACTATATGTCTACGGATTTGTTTTGATAATACGAACCCAATGGTATGTCGAAGTTTGGATTCCGATGGACCGTGCACAAAATCTTCCGTTGAATCGGATCGTGGGGCCCGTAAAACGGCGATCCGATCGATCAACTATCTCAGAATTGGACCAAACATGGCATACAAGACCAAAAAATGATACGATCCTGATGGCGCAAGTTTCATCTCGATCTGACGAACGTGCACAAAGTAATTGAATAATTTGCACATAGGCCAATACGGTGAATTTTGACGGATACGCATCAAATTCGTCGTGCACACACGACCAATTTGAATTCCGTCAAAGCCCATATGACCACGAAGCCGTTACGCACCTTTCGATGCTTTCGGTTCATGACCACGTCGCCCGGATTGGCAGGACGCACGTCGTATCGAAGGTTTTTCCTAAAATTTACTATTTCAGAAAACGATTTTTGGTCAACTTTAATCCCGATTTAAACAGAATATAATTGCTAAAAAAATAAACCAATTACTATGTTTGGATCATAGTTAGGTTGTCTATAAATCCCTTCAAGTGGATTTTCGAAACTGTCGAAGGTTTCCCCAAAAACTGCCTTCCAAAGGGGTCCGAAGACTGACCTTCTGTCCTGTTTCCAAACAATTTTTTGCCATTTTCGGCATCAATTTTATATTGATTTTGATTCTATTTTCTTTGACCATATCCAGTATATTAGAAGGTGTATAAGTTAGGTTTGTACTTGTGGAATTGGTTCCGGAAATGATCGGACGTGGCGAGCGAAACGTCGCGACGAACTTGGTCGCGCAACTGCTGTTACTTATCGTTGCTGTGCTCTGTTCTTGCGCACGCGCAGTGGTTCGACGCTGTTTGGCTGGCACTGGCGACGGCTTGTGGAGGCACGCGGGGCCAAGGAAGGTCACCCAGCCTCGAGCGGCCTCTGGGGTGCGGTCGCACACGTTAGAATTAGGGTTTGCGTGTTGTTTCTTCCTCTCTCCTTCTCTATTTCTATATATATGCTGTACATTGTTCTGCTTTAGGTCGAGCTGGGGGATTCGCTTGCTGTGCTGGGGGTTTGAGCATATGGCCTGGCCCGACTGGCTTAGGCCGACTTAGCTGGGCTGGGATTTTATGTTTTATTTTATTAGTTTCTATATAACCATTATACCCTTATATATACAGGTATTTCCATATATATATATATATATATATATATATATATATATATATATATATATATATATATATATACATATATATATATATATATATAATTTGGAGGGATGCCCGATCCCTCTCCCCCACTCTTCCCCTCCTGCCCCCCCCCCCCCCCCCCCCCCCCCGCCGCCCGTCCACTCCGTCCCCCCGCCCTCCGGTCAGACGAGATCGCCGGACTCCCCCTGCGCCCTCCGACGGAGTCGGAGTCGGAGTCGTGGCCGCCACCGGCGGGTCTCCTCGTCCCCCGTCGCATCCCCTTCCAAGGCGGGCGACCTCCCTCGTCCTTCCGGTTGGACCCGGACTGGCCGCCCCCGCTTCGGGCTGCGGCGCCGGCCACCTCGCTCCTCACTCCCCTCTATTCTGGGATCCCCTCCTCCTCGGAGTTCCCCGTCGTCCTCCGCCGTCTCGGAGTCTACCGGCGGCGCCCTGTAGGACCAGGGTCATGGAGGAGGTCAGTTCGCTGGTCTCGCCGGACGACGACCCTCTTCCCCTAACCCACCCCTCCCACCTCCCCCTCCCCCGTCAGTTTTCTCCCTCTTCCTCCTCCTCACGCTCGCTGGCCGCAGGAGCTAACTGCCCTGGTCGACCGCTCCTCGTCGCTGCTCCGGCAGAGCCACGCCGTGTTGGCGCCCCCGTTGAGCTGGCCGCCCCCCTCCGTCCCTGGCGTGGGCCGAGTCGCCCCTCCTTCCGCTGATGTACCGGGAACTGCGTCTCTTGCTTCGCCGTTGGCCGCCCCTCCACTGCGATGGCCTCATCCCCCCGCTTCCGGCGGGCATCTCCCTGTGGACGAGTTCGCGGCAGGCCCGCCCTCAATTCCCCCAAAGCTGGCGTGCTCGGCGCCGCTGACAGCGTTCCTTCAGTCCCGTCCTCCCACGTGGGTCTGTCACTCCGGAGGGAGCGTGCCTCGGGAGTTGAGCGTTGACGAACACGTTTCTCTGTCCTCGGTTGGCCCGCCATTTCCTCCGTTTGCTCTCATTAACTCTGAGCTGTTTAGCGCAGGGCATCACACCCCCTCCTCTGACCTGTCCGTGGACCCCCCCATTGTGGAGCAGCTTTTGGTGGCCCCCACTGAGCTAGCGTCTGCTGCGTCCCTTTGTGCAGGACTCCCCAAGCTTGGCTTGGCGCTGGACGTGGACCCTCCTGCGCAGTTAGGCTTGAGCATGTTGGCCCCCCTATCGTGGGCCCCTTCCACGTGGCAGTCTCCTCTGCCAATCCTTCTGCGCAGTTGAGCAGGCGCATGTTGGATCCCCCATCTATCGTGGGACCCCCGCCTCATATTCCTTCCTCTGCCCTCCTTGTGGGTCTATCCCCCCTAGTGGGCCCCTACCCTCCTGCCCCTCCCCCTCCGCGGCCGTCGGGCTCCATTCCCGCCACCCCCTTCTCGCTGACGGTTCCTCCCCTCACAGCCCCTTGCCGGGTCAAGCCCCAGTTCCCCAGAAAGTCACCTGCGAGATCTGCTCGGGACTTTCCTTGGCGCAGACTCCTTTCCCCCGGCAGCTGCAGGTGTAGACATTCAGGCCGACGTTCGATCCCTAACACCACCCTCCAGTAGTGCTTTCCCGTCCTCCTCGGCAGATCCCTCCCACCCCGGACCATTGCCGATGTAGCCCCCTCCTCGAGACGCAGCTCGCCATCGTCCTCTGGCCTGGACCCTCCAATATCCAGCACCCTCTCCAGCTCCCTCTCCTTCGCGGATGTCCTGAGGCCTGATCGGATTAAGTCTGGTCCCTTTCCGGCCGCGGATGTGATTCTGCCGAACGTTACTCTGACGCCACCGCCAGATGGATACCCTATCCGTGTCCCCTTCTCCCACGAGAAGATCCGATCCCTATCCTTCCCCTTCATCAGAACTTTGGTTCTCAAGTTCGGCTCCGGATGCCCTAAAATTTCTATCGTTCGGGAGACCGTCACCGGCTGGGGTCTCTCGACGACATAACGGATAGCCCCTCTCGACCCCAAACACTTGTTCCTCCACCTCTCCTCCGACCAGGACTTAAGCAAAGTGTGGGTGAAAGGCTCGACCAAAATTGATACTCAGTTTGTCATAATTGTCAAATGGTCACCGAACTTCAACCCTAAAATTGATTCGACCATCATCTCCTCCTGGATCACACTCCACAATCTCCCCTAGTGTGCTTTCCTGCAGCATCCCTCAAGAGGATCGCCAGCTCCTTCGGAGTCCTTGTGGCCATCGCCGAAGAAACGAAAAACCTCTCTAAATACAACTACGCAAAGATTTACGTCGAGCTGGACCTCGCAAATGAACCACCCAAATCGATCGAGATAGAACTCGGAGATCAGTTATTCAGCCAAGCGCTGGTTTACGACAACAGCATAATTTTCTGTCAATACTGCCAGATGTGCGGCCACTCTCTTCAACACTGCTTCCGTGCACACCCAGAACTCAAGAAACCTGTTCCCAGAAAACCGTACGAGACAGGCACGGCACCGCTATCCCACCCCACTTCGCAGATCCTGCCCCACAACCTCTCATCTCCCGCTCGAAGTTCCCCCACCCAAACCGCTTCTGTCTCCGCACCACCCCCTTCTCTCGCCATCATTCTCCATAATTCCTCCGGTGCTCTAGAATCGGATCCAGCTGATGGCGCTTCTGAAACGCCGGTATCCGTTTGCCCCCCTAACCCCCAATCCCCTTCACTCGCCATCACTCTTCATAATTCCTTCGTAGCCCTAGACTTTGACCCGGCTGATTGCTCCCCGGAGACGCCTACCTCCGGTGGCCTCTCTAACCTAACACCTTCCCCCCCTAACGGCCTCGCCATCGTGCCCCTCCAAATCCCCACCATCACCCCTATCTCCCTCGTCTCCCCCCCAAGCATCCTCCTCTGAACCTGTGATTCCCTGTGTTCTGTCTTCGGCCGATCCCAGATCGCTCTCCCTCAGTGAGGAAGCTGGGGCGAAGTCCTCTGCCGATCCTCCTACCCCCTCTACTCGGCAATCTTGCCTCATCGCCAGTCCTTCCCTCTCACCGGCAAATTTTGGCAGGCTCAGAATGCGGGTTTCTTTGATCGCGATAATCCTCTTTGCGCTCTGGCGGAGTGTGAAGACTCTGGCACTTCTCCTTCGGCTGTTGCAGCCTTTAACTCGAGCTCGGATAGGGATTTTGAAGCTGTCAACACTAGCCCCAAACACAATTCTCAAAAAAAAATCTAAGAAATAAAGACAGCGTACGGCGATGACCACGAGATCCACCACAAAGCTGCAAAACACCCCTACCTCCCCCCTTAAAGCCTAACATTCTGTCTTGGAACGTTCGTGGCATAGGGAATAAACAGACTCTGAATCGGATCATCAGCCTCACCAAATCCAATCGGATTGATCTACTTGTCGTTATTGAACCCAAAATCCCCCACAAAAGAATGAAAGAAATCCAACTCAAGCTGGGATTCCCTTCCGCGATCTCCGGATGTCACGCCATTTGGATCTTCTTCGCTGCTGAGTTCCGCTTCGGCATTATGAACGACTCCCCCTAGGCCCTCTCCTGTTGGATCCAGCATCCCGCCTTTAAGTCCCGTATCCTTCTTTCGGCCATCCACGGTAGCTGCTTCATCCCGAAGCGTAGACTTATTTGGGAATTGCTGTCGGGGACCTCCCTTCCCCACGACGACATGCCGTAGCTTTGCATCGGGGATTTCAACACGGTATCATGCAGAGAGGAAAAATCCGGTGGTCGGGACCCCCCTCATTCGGCCATGGAGGACTTTATCAACTTTGCCTTAACTATGCACCTTTCCGATATCCCCTTTCACGGTAACCAGTTCACTTGGAGCAACATGCAAGAAGGATCACGTAGGCAGTTCTCCCGTCTTGACTGCGCCATGGTCAATGACTGTTGGTCGAATTTGGGAGTGATCAGTTATCTTTCGCACCTGAACTCCACTGAATCAGACTATTCTCTCCTTTTTCTCGAGATCAACAACACTCATAACCACATCAAAAAACCCTTCCACTTCTTCGACTTCTGGCGCCACCACCCACAGTTCATGTACATCGTGGAAGAGGCTTGGACTTCTGTCAATCATCCGGATCCTCTGATCAGAATAGCTACCAAACTCAAAGCTACTAGAAAAGCCCTTATGGCCTGGAGCAAAATGGCGTTCGGGGACATTTTTCAAGCCATTAAGGATGCTGAAGACGACGTCACCCGTGCGGAGATTAATTTTGCCGTCGTCACTTCCCAAAAGAATCGCGCTTCTCTCAACCTCGCCAAGGCCATCCTTAAATCTAGAATCAAGGTTGAGACAGAATTCTGGAGACAAAAGGCTAGATTAACTTGGGACATGGAAGGGGACAAGAACTCTGGCTTCTTTCACAAATGCGTCAAAGGCCGAAGAAGCTCTCTTAAGATCCATCGCATCGGCGACGGGAATGGTCAAATTTTGGACGATCAGGAGAACATTCAGATGGCAGCCACGAACTTCTTCTCCAACATGTTTACCAAAGAGGCAGTGGTTAAAGACGATGGATTCCTATCCGAGATCCCCTCCCTGATTTGCGACAGGGATAACGAGGCCCTCTATGCCCCCTCCTATGTCGACGAGGTTAAGACCGCTGTGTGGTCCATTAATGCTAACATCGCTCCGGGTCCGGACGGGTTCAAGAGGGTATTTTTTCGAACATGCTGGGACATCATTCAGTCCGACCTCTGGGATGCTACAATCGTATTTTTTCAAGGAGCCACGTACCCAAAATCTATATCTTCCGCCCACATCATCCTCATACCCAAGAAAGATAACCCGGAGACCTTTAAAGACTTCAGACCGATCAGTCTCTGCACTTTCACCAACAAAATTATTTCTAAAATCATTGCCTCCAGAATGTCGGACCTCCTCTCCAGAATCATCTCCGAAGAGCAAAGCGGCTTCATCAAAGGTCGTAATATCACCGACAATATCCTCCTTGCACAAGAAATGATCACTTGTATGAAATTCCCGTCCAGAGAAGGGAACGTCGCCATCAAACTGGACATGGAAAAAGCATGCGATCGTCTTGACAGGCAGTTCATGATCTGGGTGTTCAGAGCCTTTGGCTTTTCGGAACCAGTTATCGACATCATCTTTAGATCCATCAACAACTCCTGGTTTTCCACCGTCATCAACGGCCAAGCTCAGGGTTTCTTCAAAATAAGTCGCGGAGTCAGACAGGGAGATCCCCTCTCCTCCACCATTTTTATCATCACGGCTGAAGCCCTGAGCAGAAACCTCAAAATCATGCCGCGATACCCCGGATTCTAGCACTTTCACACAACGACAGGTTGCCCTCTCATAACTCATCTTTGCGTACGCGGACGACATCCTCATTTTCTCCGCTGGTGCGATTGGAGCCATTGAGGTGGTTATTAGAACTCTTACTAACTACACTAGATGCTCTGGCCAGAAAATTAACAACAGCAAGAGCGTGATCTACACCCATCACAAAGCCGATAGAACTCACTCGGCTGTGCTGTCCACCATGACCTCCTTCTCCACAGCTTACCCCCCTCCTTTACTTAGGTTGTCCGCTGGTGTACGGCAGAACGAACTCTGGCATTTTCGACCTCATGGTGAGCAAGATTCGCCAGAAAATTGTAGGCTGGCACAACGCAACCCTTTCCCCCGGAGGAAAGTTAATTCTCATAAAGCACGTCCTATCCTCCATCCCCATTTACACCCTTGCGGTGTGCTCGCCCCCCATCAAAGTGCTCCATGCTATTGAATCCATCCTCGCCAATTTCTTTTGGGGTCATCTCGAGGAAAAGAACAAGCACCACTGGGCCAGTTGGGATACCATGGCCAAACCTACTGAAGAGGGTGGTCTGGGATTCTGCAGGCTTGCCCACATGGTCGACGCCCTCTCGGCTAAATTGAGGTGGAAACTCCACACCGAAAACTTGATCTGGACTAGGTTTATGAAAGCGAGATACTCCAGATTTTGTCACTTGACGGTAGCGTCTGCCAACAACAGATCCTCTGCGTCGTGGCGGCGCATCATCCGGGGCCGAAACCTTGCGGAATCGCACTTGCGTTTGACATTGGGCAATGGTCACTCGCAGGCATGCAAGGAACGCTGGTTGGGGGACGACATCCTCAGGCCCAACGATATTACTCCGATGCAGTGTGAGATCTGTAATTTATGGGATGAGGACGCTGTTGGGTGGAATTGGGATAGAGTTCGTGATTGGCTTGGCCCGGCGGCCATGGCGAGCCTGGCCGCTTCTCACCTGTCGATCAATGATGCCCATGACGTCCTCAGATGGTCCCCCAACCCCAGTGGCCTCTTCACCCTCGCTTCGGCCAGAGCCATTACCAGAAACATCCAGGTTACGACCTCCCCTTCCGCCAAGTTTTAGCATGCATGTATTCCAGTGAAATGGTCCATACTCCTCTGGCGTGCCGTGCGTCGGAAACTCCCCATGGACGACGCCGTTAAATCCTTCGGCTTTAGTCTGGCGTCCAGATGCCACTGCTGTGTAGATTATCGAACAGAATCCGCTGATCATGTCCTTCGTTCTGGCGAATCTGCTCCCACATTTGGACGCAACTTCAATACAGGTGTAAAATGGTCCCCACAACCGGGGGCATCAACGATCTGTTGACCAGCTGGAACACGTCTCACGGGCATCAGATCGTCGCTGCCGCCGCTTTTTGGGTTTTATGGAAAAATAGAAACAAACACAGATTCGAGGGCCATCAGTTCCCGCCACCTTTATTGTACATAGAGGTTGCACGACAAATCTTCAAAAGAAAGAGGCTTTGCACTCACACATCGAACCTGTTTTGGGCCGTCCTGGACTGACCAGATCGCCGAGTGTAATATGCTGTCTCTTTGGTCATGTTCGACCAAGGGGCCGGGGCGACTTTTCTTTGGGGGCTAGCTTTGGCCGCCTATCCTTCTGATTCTCGGTCCCGCGACCATTTTGTGGGCAACACTTCGAGTTTCTTTCTTTGTTTTGGGCCGTGCGTAGCGCGCGGCGTGCTTTCTTGTATAGGCTTCGACTTTTTGCGCCTGTCAATCAATAAAGTTCTCGTTCCATAAAAATATATATATATATATATAAAATATATATATATATATATATATATTTTTATATATATATATATATAAATATATATATATATACATATATTTTTTTATATGTATACATAAACACTTATAAAAATTCTAAAGCCTTAATTACCTTTTATACAAGCATACTCCTAGAATAATATATGTGCATACATTTACATACCATATATACATATCATAATTGATTACCCTATTTCTAATGAAAATATCAATTAGTACCAATAATATAGATATTATATGTAATAAGTCATTTATATACGAATATACTAATTTGGACATTCCAAAATTACTACTTACTACAAATCCGATGAATAAACATAAAGCTTATTATGATATTTTCGAAAACAAATAGCAACCTAGTAAAATGATATTTATTATATATCGCAATATTGACTTATTAAAATAATTATTAGACCCTTAGACAAATACAAAGTATATATATACATATATAGGAATATATAGTCCAATGGATATTACAACCATATGTGTCTTTAGTCTGTAAACCAAAATAAAAACTAAACAATTATATTTGCATGTGTCATCATAATTCAGGATAAAATATTGATATTACCAGCAATATCACATACATGATATATATGCATATATACAATTACTTACAAAAATATATTTAGTGGAACACTAAGATAAGATAAGACCTACCCACACATAATATAACGACACAGTCATCTTTGGACACACTACATAACTACATGGGCTCAGTTCGGGTCCAGTTTGACTAGTTTAGTACAACCGGGTTTTCTAAAATTCAATACTCTAATGAATAAATAATTAAATCGTTCTATAGGGATTAAGTCGCTACTTGGCCTGGTTTTCCTAGTTTGGGCAATCCTATGACTCGGCCTTCCCCTACTATGGCTAAACACTAGTCAAAGCACGCCACTGCACTATACGTGCCATGATTCCTAGTCGCCTTTTACTCAAATTCCTAACCATGACTAAAATCATCTACCGTAATAATTAACTAAATAATTATTTATAAAAATCTAAAAATCACCACTTTAATCAAATAATTAATAAAAATATTTTAAAAATCTCCGGGAAGGGCGGCTACAAATCTACCCACCTTAAAATAATTTTGTCCTCGAAATTCATATTCATAACTATTCCTTAAAATTCAAAATCTACTATTACCTTAATCTCCTCAAATTTAATTTCTCAAAAAAATTTTATAACTTTCTCTAGTCATTTTATAACTCTGAATACTTGAGGACTTCTACCAACATTTGGTCACACTACTCCTTCAAAGGTATGTCACTAAAACTTTATAACCTTCCATCAAGTTGCTAGAATCATTATCCTTAGATATCTAAGACATATGGCATCTATAATCCCCATATATCTATCAAACAACCAAATATTCAAAAATTAAGCAATATTTTACTATAACTTAAGAATCTCTGATGAATTCTAGACAGTACGATCATTCGTCACCCCGAAATAGGAAGGGACGAGAATCAAGGGTACAGGAAGGCAAGGAAGAAAAATCGAGAACAAATATGAAATTTCATGTACGTAGAGAAATTTCTAGAAGAATTTTCAAGGTAGAGTTGATTGAGATTTCTAAGGGTTTAGTCATATTCGCAGGCTCGTATGAGTACAGTTACGTAACCGATACGATATGCTCTGACCTGCATAGGCCACCAAAAAAACTTGTCACAACCCACACCCGCTTTTCGGACGCGAGCTTGTGAGTAAGCCAGCTATGCATCAAGCGAACTCCAGCCCGACTCGAATACGTAAACGATGTCAAGAGAATGGTAAACTGCCAAATCATGGCAAAATAAATCTATATCTCAAATCCACAATAAATGTACGAAACATGAATGAACACTATGGTTCGTGATCTGTAGCCCACTAGCATATATGTTCGATAAGACTTAAAGAATATATCAAGAGTCTCTAAAGTGAATCAATAAGTAGGATATCTCAAGATGAGGAATGTAAAGCACGAAAGGATAACAAAGTAATATTACCGAAAAATACCTGAATCATGCATCACAATCATCTACAATCCCGCTCTGCTAACAAACTCCATGCAGTCGCTAACCTGAAGAGATCATCAGGTCCTCAGGGGACATAGCAAGTTACATATAAACATGCCTATCTTACATTTTAATCATGCATAAACTATAAACAGGATATAAGCAAGGAACGAGACATATACATGGCAAGAGGCTACGACCGAAACCGCTAACAAGTGACTAACGAAAAGTGGCTGCTGACCGGTAACCATGAACTGGAATACAAGAATAACTACACGTAACTGAACTGCTGGATGAACAAATGAACACGAGATCAATGGAATACCAAACCCTCGCCCCGAGTGGACTCGCATGTTAGAACTAATCACTAACCCTCATCCCGAGTATGGACACTCTGGTTAGTTCTAATCACTAACCTTCGTCCCGAGTGTGGACTCTCTGGTTAGTTCACGGCAAGGCACCCTCGTCCCGTGTGTGGACTCTTTGGTACAAGTACAACCCTCATCCCGAGTGTGGACTCACGGATGTAAACAGATCAAGACAAACACCCTCATCCCGAGTGGACTCTCTGGTGCCAAGGAAACAAATACCCTCGTACCGAGTGGACTCTCTGGTGCAACTGATCAACCCTCGTCCGAGTGTGGACTCTCTGGTTGAGGAAAAACGATACAGGGAAATAGCAGTTCAATCACACGTACTCTTTCCAAGACATGACTCAGTCAAGGTATAGGTGAGACAAGGTACGACTCAGTCAAGATACAGTCAAGTCCAGTATAACTACACTGTCAAGTCAAGCAAGACCATAAATAGGTGAACATGGTATGAAGAAAATATATCAAGTAAATTTAACTAGAGAACTAAAGATAACATATAAATCCATCACAACTAGAGAACTGGATAATAACATATAAAATAAAAGACTATAAGCATGTAATTAAACTGTAGAGGAAGGCAAGGTATCTTGACTGGAGGTTGCACGCAGATCCAACAAAATATAGTCAACTACTAAGCCATAAAGTCCAAATCATCCCAACTGTCTCCGAAAGCTGAAACAGACATTGTCAACATTCTCAGAATAGTCAAATTAGCTAGAATTGTCTGTCCTTATGTCCAATTCTGGACACAGGCAAAACACTAATTTCGGGCCAAAACGGTATCCGCCGTTGGACCCACTTTGCACCGAAAAATGTGCCAAAGTCAATGGTCTCTAAAGTCATCAAACTACATGTCTACAGATTCATTTTGATGATACGAAACCAACAGTATGTCCAATTTTGGATTTCGGTGGGCCATGCACAAAATCGCTCGTTGAATCGGATCGTGGGGCCCGAAAAACGGCGATCCGATCAACTGTCTCAGAATTTGACCAAACTTGTCATACAGGACCATAAAAATGATACGGTTCTGATAGCGCAAGTTTCGTCTCAATCTGACGAACGTGCACAAAGTAATTGAAAAGTTTGCACAGAGGCCGATACGGTGAATTTTGACGGTACGCATCAAATTCGTCGTGCACACGCGACCAATTTGAATTTCGTCAAAGTCCACACGACCACGAAGCCGTTACGCACCTTTCGATGCTTTCAGTTCGTGACCACGTCGCCCGAATTGGTGGGACGCACGTCGTATCGAAGGTTTTTTCTAAAATTTACTATTTTAGAAAACAATTTTTGGTCAACTTTTATCCCGATTTAAACAGAATATAATAGCTAAAAAAATAAACCAATTACTATATTTGGATCACGGTTAGGTTGTCTATAAATCCCTTCAAGTGGATTTTCTAAACTGTCGAAGGTTTCGCCGGAAACTGCCTTCCAAAGGGGTCCGAGGACTGACTTTCTGTCCTGTTTCTAAACAATTTTTTGCCATTTTTGGCATCGATTTTATATCAATTTCGATTCGATTTGCTTCGACGATATCTAGTATATTAGAAGGTGTTTAAGTTAGGTTTGAACATGAGGAACTGTTTCTGGAAACAATCGGATGTGGCGAGCGAAATGCCGTGGCAAACTTGGTCGCACAACTATTGTTACTTATCATTGATGTGCTCTGTTCTCGCGCACGCGCGGTGGTTAGGCACTGTTTGGCCGACGGCGATGGCTACTTATGGCGGCACGCAGGGCCAAGAAAGGTCGCCCAGCCTCGAGCGGCCTCTAGGGTGTGGTGGGGCGCGTTATAATTAGGGTTTGCGTGTTGTTTCTTCCTCTCTCGTTCTCTATTTCTATATATATATACTGTACGTTGTTCTGCTTTAGGCCGAGCGGGGGGATTCGATTGCTGGGCTGGGGGTTTGAGCATGTGGCCTGGCCTGACTGGCTTAGGCCGACTCAGCTGGGCTGGGATTTTATGTTTTATTTTATTCGTTTCTATATAACCATTATACCCTTGTATATACAGGTATTTCCATATATATATATATATATATATATATATATATATATATATATATATATATATATATATATATATATATATACATAAACACTTATAAAAATTCTAAAGCCTTAATTACCTTTTTATACAAGCATACTCCTAGAATAATATATGTGCATACAAGCATACCCTTGTATAAATCATAATTGATTACCCTATTTCTAATGAAAATATCAATTAGTACTAATAATATAGATATTATATGTAATAAGTCATTTATATACGAATATACTAATTTGGACATACCAAAATTACTACTTCCTATAAATCCCATGAATAAACATAAAGCTTATTATGATATTTTCTAAAACAAATATCAACCTAGTAAAATAATATTTATTATATATCGCAATATTGACTTGTAAAAACAATTATTAGACTATTAGACAAATACAAAGTATATATATATATATATATATATATATATATATATATATATACATATATATATATATATATATATATATATATATATATATATATATATATATAATATATATAATATTTATATAATATATATAATATATAATATTTATATAATATATATAAAAAAAAATATATATATATATATATATATATATATATTCTTTCTTTTTATATATATATATATATATATATATATATATATATATATATATATATACATATATAGGAATATATAGTCCAATGGATATTACAACCATATGTGACTTTAGTCTATAAACCAAAATAAAAACTAAACAAATATATTTGCACGTGTCATCATAATTCAGGATAAAATATTGATATTACCAGCAATATCACATACATGTTATATATGCATATATATAATTACTTACAAAAGTATATTTAGTGGAACACTCATATAAGATACGACCTACCAACACATAATATAACGACACAGTCATCTTTAGACACACTACATAACTATATGGGCTCAGTTCGGGTCCAGTTTGACTAGTTTAGTACAACCGGGTTTCCTAAAATTTAATACTCTAATTAATAAATAATTAAATCGTTCTATAGGGATTAAGTCGCAACTTGGCCTAGTTTTCCTAGTTAGGGCAATCATATGATTCGGCCTTCCCCTACCATAGCTAAACACAAGTCAAAGCAAGTCACTGCACTATCCGTGCCTTGATACCTAGTCGCCTTATTCCTAACCATGACTAAAATCATCTACCGTCATAATTAACTAAATAATTATTTATAAAAAACTAAAAATCACCACATAAATCAAATAAATAATAAAAATATTTTAAAAATCTCCGAGAAGGGAGGGTATATCAATCCCCAGGCTCTCCAAATCTTCTCGCAAGTGAAAATCCATAGTCAAACACATGGCTGTCGGATACATACTCAAGGCATCGGCAACCACGTTGGCCTTCCCTGGGTGATACTGCAGTGAAATGTCGAAGTCTTTCATCAACTCCAACCACCTGCGCTGCCTCATGTTGAGCTCCTTCTCTGTAAACACATACTTCAATATCTTATGATCTGTAAAGATCTCCACCCGCTCTACGTATAAATAGTGTTTCCACAACTTCAAAGGAAAAATAACTGCTGCCAACTCCAAGTCGTGGGTAGGGTAGTTCTTCTCATGGGGATGTGACTGTCTGGAAGCATAGGCAATCACCTTCCCATGCTGCTACAAGACACAACCCAAATCCTTCCCTAAGGCGTCACTACAAATAGTGAACCCTCTTGATCATGATGACAATGTCAGAATCGGAGCTGTCGTCGGCCGCTTCTTCAACTCATCAAAAGCGGCCTGACACTCCTCTGAACAGACAAACTCTGTATCCTTCCGGGTTAGTCTAGTCAAAGGCTTTGCAATCCGGAAGAAATCCTGCACGAACCTCCTATAATAGCCTGCCAATCCCAAGAAGCTCCTGATCTCTGCTACTGAACTCGGTGCTGTCCAAGCCTCAACTGCCGTGTTCTTCTTCGGGCTAACTGAGATCCCATCTCCAGTCACCACATGACCCATGAAGTCAACTCTGTCCAGAAAGAACTCACACGTCGAGAGCTTGCCATAAAGCCCCTCCCTCCTGAGAGTCTCCAAAACTACTCTCATGTGCTACTCATGCTCCTCCTCAGTCTTCGAGTACACTAGGGTATCATCGATGAACACCACCACGAACTTGTCCAAGTACTGGTGGAACACCTTGTTCATCAAGTCCATGAACGCCATCGGGGCGTTGGTCAGCCCAAACGGCATAATCGAACTCAAACTGACCATACCGCGTCCTAAATGCAGTCTTCGGGATATCCTCCTTCTTCACCTTCACCTGATGGTAACCTGACGTCAGATTAATCTTAGAAAATACCCTCACCATACTCAGCTGATCGAAGAGATCGTCGATCCTCGGCAACGGGTACATGTTCTTGATCGTGAGGTTGTTGACTATTCTGTAGTCGATACACATCCTAACCGACCCATCCTTCTTTGGTACAAAGAGTACCGGTGCACCCCATGGTGAAGAACTCGATCGAATGAAGCCCTTGTCCTGCAGCTCATCCACCTGCTTCTTCAACTCTACCAGCTCACTGTTGTTTACCCTATAGACGTGCTGAGATATCGACTCTGTGCCGGGTACTGAGTCTATAGATAATTCCACGTCTCTGTCCGGTGGAAGTCCTGGCAAATCCTCCGGAAAGATGTTGGGTGAACTCCGCTATCAAAGGGTATGGCAACGCCTGCTCCTCAACTGATACTCCACAGAAAACTCCGCTACTCTGCTCCTCCTGCCGTCGGGTGAACTCGAACTCTGGCTCTCCGGGTGCTCTGAAAAGAACTCTACCCCCGCGGCAATCTATGCTGGCGTGGTGCCTGCTCAACCAAACCATACCGAGTACGATATCGTAGTTCGCCAATGGCATCACGAGGAGACTTACATCCAACTATCGGCCTCCAAAATCAAATCTTCGACCCTTGTAAATATCACTAACGAGGATAATGCCATCCCTGGTAGTGATCTTGCAAGTCCTAAGCAATGATTCGGATACAAGGTGGTGTCTAATAGCAAAAAATACAGACACAAAGCTGTTAGAAGCCCCCGAATCGAATAATACAAAAGCTGGAATGGAGTCGAGAAGAATAGAACCTGCGATCAGCTCCACGATAGCCTCTGCGTCCTCAGCTGCCATGGCGAAAGCTCACCCCTGCTGACCTCCCCTGGCCTGCTGCTAATGCTGAGCGAACCTCTGCTGAGTCTGCAAAGGTCCCTCCTGCTTCACTGCTGGAGCTCTGGCCCCCGCTTCCTGAGCTTCTCGTCTTGAAGACATGGGACACTCCATCAACTGGTGCTCCGTCGAACCACAGAGTAGGCACCTCCCGAGCCTCTTCCTGCAGTCATTCCACACATGCCCTGGCTTCTTGCAGAAACCATAACTGACGGGTGCTGCTTGAGTGCCTGCGGCTGAACCCTCGGCTGCTGCTGCACCTGCTAGAAAGGTGTACGGCCCTGACTCTGGAACTATCTCTGCTGCTGCTGATGCTAATGCTGCTGCTAAAAGTGCAGCCTCTTGGCCGGTCCTCCGCTACCACAGGCTCCCTGAGCGTCTCATCCCCTCTTGAGCCTCAGCTCAAGATCATCCTCTGTTGCTAGGGCACCCACCAGAATCTCCTCAGTGGCACTCCGGTCACTCTTGGTCAAGGACTTGACCTCCTTGACTAACCCCTTCCGGAACCTCTAGGCCTTCGCCGTCTCACTGAGCCCCTCAACAAATCTGTCCAGATAACATAACTCACCAGCGTACTCCTCGACAGTCTGACTGCCCTGAACTAAGCTCTCAAACTGCGTCTCCAGGGCGCCAAGAGCTGTGTCAGGGAGAAACTTTTTTTTGAACAGCTTCTTGAAGGCTGCCCAAGTCTGCCCCTCTGTACCGGCCCTCGGGTCCGTCTGGTACCATGTGTAGGCCAGGTCCTGTATCTGGCTACCTGCCACCTCAATCTATAGTCGTGCTGGAATCTCCGCCAGTCGGAAGATCTCCTCGATGTGCTCTATCCAGTCATCCGCATACAGAATTCCCTCAGTATTGCGGAAGTCCCGCGGACGTATTTTCTAGAAGTCCTGGATCCCTGCTGTCCTCGACTGATATGGCTACATCTGGGCTGCCTACGGCTGCGCAATAACTCTCTCCACAGTCGTCAGGGCAAGCTGATGGGCATTCTCTATGCCCTGCTGGAAATGAACGGACTACTTTCGCTAGGCCTCCACCATCCTCTGAAAGAAGTCGAACAACTGCCCTACGTCAACTCATCCGGAAGGTGGTTGCTGCCGAAAGAAATCAGGAATGACGGGAAGGTCTCTGTACTGGCGGAGGTGCACCTCCAAATACAGCAGAAATGCCAACCTAAGTTGGCACAACAGGAGCTGCGGTCTCGAGGCCCTACTGAACAGAACGAGAGGTGGCCGACCTTTCGATAGTATCCCCCGGACCGGAGCGATGAGATCGTGTCTCCATAACCATCCTAAAGACAGATAAAAAACAAGAAACAATTACTGAGAATGAAGCAAAAAATCAAAGGATGACAGTTTATTTATTCAATGGAAAACATTAAATCAACAAGAATTTAGATGGCAAGTATTGGATCAGAATTTTCCTAATGTGATTGTGTTCCTCAAAACTATATCCTAGATCCTACTGCAGACTGCAGTGATATTCTAGTTCGAATACTACTAAAAATCTAGACCTGCATAGGCCACCACTAAAAACGTGTCACGACCCGCACCCAGTGTAGAGGCACGAGAAGTGGGTACGTCCAGCCTATGCCGCAGCGTCGGCGGTAGAACGTTATCGTAGGTCACATACATCTAACAATTATAAGGTACCTGTACAATGTATACGCTCCGAATGGAGGACAATATAGAAATGTATAACTCAATCATAGCTAAGGTAGAAAGTACGATAAGATAGATAGATATGAAAGTCACCAAAAGAAATACAATAGGAGAAGAAGTCTAAGAGTCTATGATAGCATCTCCACAACATCCAGAATAACAAAATCCCCAAATAAGTACAAAGTGTATCCAAAATAAGATTAGATAAAAAGTAAGATAACTAGTCTAGCTAACTAGCCTAGACTACTGGGGTAATGTCCTCTGTAAGGGCTGGGTCCTACTGGGAGTCCAGCTCACAGGTGTCATCTAGGCCTGTTCCATAGTATGTAGTACAGAACTCCTCAATGTCATCTGTAATATTTCAATAGGTCTAGTCAGGACAGGAACGAGCACAACACATCTCACGCAGTTCATAATATGACATGATATGTAAATATGCTATAGAGTAAGATACATAAAATACTGGGAAATATATGAAGTAAAAGAGATGACTGTAAAGAAATATATACTATAAGTAAAGAGCTAACAGTGGCTAGTGTTGTAGAGTACAAGATAGACATATGAACGGCTTGAATTTGTACATGAGTATACTAAAGAGTTTGCACATGATTACACTACTTTGGAATTGTTCACATGACTATTTATACTCTCCCGTACCCCAATCAATACACAAGGATCCATACAAGTTATGTTATTGCACATGATATCACATGAAGGCCCATAAATAGGTTCACATGAATGTATACATGGAGGCTTTGTGAACATGAGAGTACATGAATCACAAGAGTGCACATGAATGGTGAAAGCACCGTAGTACATGATGAAAGTGAAACACACATGACATACCGTAACACGATGCTCCCGAGGGGGATAACATCTCATGAAGGGATCCATATAGTACCAATCCGTGTGAACAACGTGACAGCCTCAAGTAAAGTAATCTAGAGTATAAATGTAAATCCTATCAAGTATGAAATGGTCAGAGAATGTACTCGCCTGGTATCCTGAGTATCCAACGAATATACATGTCCAGACAGAGTAGATGAGTCCTAAACAGAGCAACGCAGGTCAAAACATGTCCAGAATGGTAATATAGAATATTACAATGCATTCTACATGATGTTAGGTCAAATCTAGACTAAAGTCAATCCTTGGTCAACTCTAGTCAACTACACTAGTCAAATTAGGTCAACTAGGTCAAGTCCTAGCCCAAGCAAGTCTCACTAAGCCTAACCAAGCCTAGTCTAGCATTCACACACAAACACAATGCTACCAAGCTATTTAACATACCAGTATACATATATATACTATACACATATTGTATATAGGTATACATTAACATATATAGGCACACCTCATCACAATATATATATATATTGGCACACATTAACATATAGGCATCTCATATATATATATATAGAATAGATAGTGTTAGAGAAAGCAATGTGAAAAGGAAAAAATATGTAGGTGGTAGTGTAATATGTCATGCAATGTGTGTGTCAAGCCATGTTAAGTTAGCCTATAGTTCAGACATTACAACAAGTGTAGGTAGGTGTAAAGGGGGTTACAAGTTCAGATTTACATAGTGTTAGGTTGTAAAGCAAGGAGAGGGTTTAAGTAAGTTCAGTTAAGCAGGTAAGTACAATGCCAAGGTTTCAGTTAACTAGGTAATACAAGGTTCAATACAATAGGTTTAGTTGAAGCCAAGTTCAGTCACAGTATTATGCAATGTCCAGGTCTCAATGCACATGTAAGTTCTGGTATATTGGTAATATACAGTCAATGCAATGTAATGCCAATGCAATGTAATGTAGGTTACTGAAGATTTATATGCATCAGTTAAAGAAATGTTCAAACATTCAATGCCTAAGTTCAAAATCCAAATATAACAACCAACTAACATTACAATGCATCACAGAGGCACAACCCTAATATAACACACATGTTCTCATTTAAACAACATTAAATTAACCATTAATTTCGAATTAAACTTAAATAAACTCAGAAGATACCTACTGCACAGTACTGAGTATCAGAACAGGGAGAAAATAGGGTTTTAATTCTCGAATACATGTCAAAATGTGAAATTGACTGTGCACACGTGTGTGTCGCATGTTAACGTGTCAGGGGGAAGTGTTTGTGTCCAACCAAGTAGACCCAAACGTGTCCAATACGAATAACACACACACACAGTACAAACGGTGCACACAGAATCATCATGCATGTGTTTCGTATCCTCGTGGACACGACACACGGCACATGGAGCCACGTGGTCATGTCCATGTATAGCCCACGTATCAGGCTATACAGTCGACACCTTGCGAGGTGTCAACGATGTGTCCAGGGCGGACACGAAACCCGTGTAAGAATAGATTTGCCGCGTGCGTGTGTGTGCGTGTGTGGTTCGGTGTGGGGGCTAGTGTGTGTTCGACACGACACTAAATGACCTGACACTTGAGGGTCGTAGTGTCAGTCAGTAGCCCTAGCTGTACGTCACACGTTGTGTCCCCAATCAACACAAACACGACGCACTACTGCTCGAGCAGCAGGGCACAGCCGAGTGCTGTGCACGGCGTGTCCCGTTGCTCACAGACACGACACAGACACGTGTCCAATCTCAAAGTGACACAAAATCAAAGTACAATCATAAATCAACAATATTACTTAAAAATATTTCAAAAATAATAGGATAACATTCACTGTGGCATTTCATCAAATACTTGAAAAAGTAGACTGATACGTGTACGATACGGACACCAAATCGACATGAAATCACACAAGACTCACTCTATAGCTAGGGGACATCTAAATATACGTATCCATACAAAGAAATCAGGAAATGGAGGTGGTTTGAGGGGTTTACCTATTGAGTGTCAAACTCAAGAAAAAAGCCCCAAATAGAAGAATCCTTCTTGCAACTCTTAAGCTCCAAATTGCACACAGGCTGAGATTTCTCACCACCAACAGTAAATAGGGGTTAAATAGATCCCAATGCAAAAGACTAGAGTTAAAAAGGAATAGAAATGAATAAATTATGAAGGGTTGAAGAATGGACATTACCTCTTTCTTGCCAAAATTAGAAGCGGTGTAAAAAGAGGCAAGAATGATTCAAAAGGTATTAAATAGGGGTGGGGGAAACCCTAGGCCAGCCACTTAGAGGGAAATTAGGGTTAGGGTTGATGGCTAGTGGGCTTGGGCCAAGTTTAGATGTTAAATGGTTCAAACCCTTAGCCATTAGTTCAAACACCTAAAGCACCTAATCTCTCCATGCAACTCAGTCCAAAACAAGTCAACTTGGGTCGACTTAAGTTAGACTAGGGTCCACACCATGCTGACCAAGTCCCCAAAGTCAAAGTCAACATCTAGGTTAATCTCTAAAGTCACAACTAGCAAAAGTCAAAAATAACAACCATCACTCAAACAATTCAAATTAAATTCAAAATGACCAAAATGACCAAAATAACCTAAAGCTAAAATGTGGTAGTGACATATGCCATGAAATGAATCGATAATGTCCCTTATGCTTAATGCTGCTGAAACAAATGGATCACTTGAATAATGAGATGCTATGTGAATGATAGAATGAGTAATGAACTGGCTATGCCATTAACCTAATGAAATGAATGAATACTTGGATCATGTACACTCTGTGTAACTATTACAATATGTGAAATGTTGCTGGTTCCTATAACAATGAATGAAAAGCTGTTTATCCCTTTGAAATGAATGAAATGTTGTTTGCTCTTCATTGCGAGGAACGCTATGATAAATGTTGCAATGAATCAATGAATGAGGAATAATGAGGCTTGACAGCATGGAGATCACCAAGTAGAATGATGGTAATGATGGAATGATTAGTCCTTGAACACGACTCGTAATTGAGATGAGATGTTAAACTATTGGCTTTGCTTACTTTCAGTTATTTTACCATGCTCTTGTGTTTATCAAGTCGACACACATTCGCATGGTCATGGACGTACTTGTACCAGTATGAGTAAGTTTTTTCGAATGGTACCTGGAGCGCTGGGACCGATTCGACCCGGGGGGGAAACATTGGTCGTGCTATGGTGGCACGAGGTATTATGGTACATTCGACTAGGCTTGCAACCTATCCTGGTGTAACGCCCCAGTCCTAAAATACTTACAGGACTAGGATACGTATACATGCCAGCTACGCATCGAGAGGACTTTAGTCCAACTCAAATACGTATAAGCTGTCTGGTTGTTCTAGAATCTACTGCATCTCAATCTACCTAATGATAATAAACCTAAAAAATGAACAATATGGTTTGTGGTCTGCAGCCCACTAGCATATATGTACGAATAGACTCAAAAGGAAAAACAAGTCTAATAAAATAGGCTAATAAGCTGAATATATCAAGATAAGAATGTGCAGCACTAGAGAATAATAAAATGAAACCATATACCAAGGATACTTAAATCCTGCAGTCGCAAATCATAACCATCCTTCGATTCTACCAGCTCGACTATAACCTAGAGAGATAACCAGGACCTCAGAGGACTAGCAAGACACATAATATACATGCCTACTGTACAGTAATAAACATGCAAGAAAATAAGAATAATAAGTAGAGAAAAAGATGACACGTAAGGGAACTCTACAGATGGTGACATGTCATAAGAATATAATATTAATCATAGCTAAAGCCATAGCCCGGGGAGACACTAATAGTCATATAACTGGTTCTCTATTGTAGCCCGAGGAGGCACTAACAATAGAGGATAGCCACGGCTAATAAAATATTCTCTCCTAAGGTACTAGGAAGTCAAGCCTATCTAGTCATGTCCAAGTCAAGTACAAGTCAAACAGGTCAGGAAAAACATGGCACTGGTATATCAATACTATTACTAGACATGAACAAGATAAGAAAGAACAAGTAGTATAGAAAGAAATAAAAATCTACGTGCACGTGAAACTAGAAAGTAACAATAACATAAAAAAAGAGGAATATATAACCAAGCAAGAAGGAATGGAAATAGAAAAGCATGTAAGTACTGCAAAGTTTGGCAAGGTATACTTGCCTGGGTCGTGAGCACTGTGGTGACTAAGATCAGACAGGAAAGTAGGTGGAACAACGACTGCCGAGGAACTAAGGTCCAAACAAACATCTTCGGATGCTGAAAATAGTTTATTATCTAATTATAATTAATGCTCCACCTATTACATTTATTTAATAAATTTTGAAGTTAGGATATGGTGTAGGTTTTCGTATCATCTTTCTGAAAAACTAAAAGGATCGCATTTTCGTTTTCGGAATCTCCCGAAATCATAAAAATACCGAAACATGTTTATTTTTTGGACACTAGATACTCAAACAGTTTTACAGAAATTTACAGAAGAAAATTTGTCTATTAAAATATGTTTTTTGAAACCTTACCTCGATACGTTTTTTTTTTAAAAATGGAGGCGAGACGGAGTTCGGAGCTAGGAGATATCGTCGTTCCAAGTTGCTCTTGCTGCTAAAAAAAGGGCAGAATTCTAATGACGAATTTTAGAGTTTCTGTTGGACTAAAAATAATTTTGAATAATGGCTGATAGAATGGGGATGTATTAGGTTTATATAGGTATTTATTTCAGATTTATTACTAAATTAGATAGGATTTTATTTAAATTGATAGACGTTACTTTGTTATGATATAATATAGATAGGATTGCTTTCCTATTAGACTTAGGATTATGATTAACTTAAAATATAGTTCATATTTATCTAAATTATCTATAACATTATTTAAAATTACTATAGATTATAAATAGAGTTAATATTTATTTAAACAACCATCATCTAATCTCATTTATTCAAGCTAAAATATTTAATACTAATTTGATATTTATTCTATATTATGTAAATAGTGTACAATATAAGTAACATGTAAAAAGTAATAGAAGTTATGAAATAAATCCTAAAATTTTGAGAAAATTGTATAATATAGTTTAGATCCTTAATGTACTAGAAAAATAGCTTTATATATTTTTTATACTAAATTCACTAATAAGCACTATACTAAATATATGTAAAATATTATATTGGAATGACACCTGGGGTCGGACCCGATGCCGTCACAGCTGATACGAGTAAGCGGACACCGACACGATACACTCTCTTGTGGTGGAAAAATATTTGTGATGAATAATTATGGAGGAAAACAATATGGAGGCTTTCCCTATATATAGGGGGTGGAAACTCCTAGCGGGATAAGGATTAGGAAAAAACAAAACCCCCTTTAGATAATCTTACTTTTAATTTAAATTATTTTATAACCGATTCAATCCAAATCCAAATCCAACTCAATTAAATCTAGATATTTTCAAATCCAAATTAAATATAGATGATTCCCATCTTTAAATTAAACTTATTTAAATTAAATCAATAAAATCTAATCAAAGTTTAAATTACCACAATAAGTTCAAAATATATTTTCTAAAAATAATAATAATAAATAATTTCAAAAATTCAAAAATATATGAATAAAAATTTGTACATCCATGCAAATAAGATATTTACATAAAATACAGTTTTCTAAATTAATATCTATATTTGAACAAGAAATAAAATAATCTTTTATAAAAGTAAAAGATAAAGTTTTTGGCAAATATCGTGAAATGTTCTTTTGATATGAAAATATTTGTTTATACTATGTATTGAAACAACATATTTATTCTATATTCATATGAAAAACAATAATAAAATATTTTGTGTATGAATGAACAAATATCTCGTATTTACGACTTTACGCATTCGTACTCGAGGTACGATACCAAAATAAAAATCAATACCAAAATAAATTAATAAAAAAAATATAGTGAAAATTTATGGATTTTACATCCTACCCAACTTACAAGAATTTTGTCCTCGAAATTAAGAATAAGTAGGGGGTTCGAGAAGGTACAAAGGTATATTGATCAAATTACGACGTTCAACACAAACATGCATTAGAAAATCGTGATCTCGATAACTATGGAAATAAATCACGAATTTAATTTAGGGAGTGAATGATGGTCGCGATAATGAATCTAGGGTCAAGGGAAAGGATGAGTAACTCGAGATGGGGATATAGTTCCATTGGTTGGTCGGTGGCTAACTATTTTGGCAATAGATGGTAGGACAACTAAGGGGATATCAAGTATGAGCATTTTGTCATTCCAAAATAAGTGAAAGATAAAGACTATTAAGAGTTTGAAGAAGCTATTATCGAATACGAATACGTGGTCCAAAGGCGACATGAATAGTTCAAAAGAGAATTGCCAAGGCAGTCGTGGATGAGACTCTAGAGGCCAAGTTTAACTATATCTCCATCCATGTTAGAATGATATGTAAAAAGCGAACCAAAGTGCACTCGGTTGATCAGACCATCATGCACCGGTTCTGATTAGACAATATGTTAGTGAGCGCGCGCTCAATAGTATAATTCATGAACAAGCTCGATAGATGGATAAGCTTGCAAAACTTGGTTATAGTAGCTACATTAGTCAAGATGGTAAAACATAGGTACGTGAGATTAAGATTGAAAGGAAGTAGAGTTTGGTCAAAGTCCTTAAAAATCTAGGTCATGTCCTATGATGGTACCTATACAGTCATCCAACCGTCTACTTGTCTAAGACTTAGTTATGGTCATAAGGAAGGTTAGGTCGTAAGGCATTCCACCCAACTTACAAGAGTTAAACTAGTAGGGTGATGGGATAATGGGTCATATCCACCTAGTATGGGTTACCTTATTAATTTCTATCAATCACGAAAGAAGGGCACGAATCACGATAGAAGGGATTAAGCAAGATGCAACTCGAGGAGTCAAGCGAGAAGGCTGTCAAGTATGTGGATGAGATCCTGGACTCTAATCCTATACGCAGGCTTGCTTGGTACGGTAAAGTAACCAAACAATTTATCTTGACCTACATGGGCCACCACACCCCAGTCCCAAAATACTTATAGGACTAGGATACGTATACATGCCAGCTACGTATCGAGAGGACTCCAGTCCAGCTCGAATACCTATAAGCTCTCTGGTTGTTCTAGAATCTACTGCATCTCAATCCACCTAATGATAATAAACATCAAGAATGAACAATATGGTTTATGGTCTACAGCCCACTAGCATATATGTCCGATTGTCTCGAAAGGAAACATGAGTCTAGCAAATTAGGCTAATAAGCATAATATATCAAGATAAGAATGTGCAGCACGAGAGATTAATAAAATAAAACCATGCACCAAGGATACATGAATCCTGCAGGCGCAAATCATAACCATCTATCGATTCTACCAGCTCGACTATAACCTGAAGAGATAACCAGGTCCTCAGAGGACTAGCAAGACACATAATATACATGCCTACTATACAGTGATTAACATACAAGAAAATAAGAATAACAAGTAGAGGAAAATATGATACGTAAGGGAACTCTACAGTGGTGACATGTCATAAGAATATAACATTAATCGTGGCTAAAACCGTAGCCCGGGAAGGCACTAAAAGTCTTATTACAGGTTCTCTATCATAGCCCGGGGACGCACTAACAATATAGGATAGCCACGGCTAATAAAACATTCTCTCCTAAGGTACTAGAAAGTCAAGCCTATCTAGTCATTTCCAAGTCAAGTACAGGTCAAACAAGTCAGGAAAAACATTGCACTGGTATATCAATACTATCACTAGACATGAACAAGATAAGAAAGAACAAGTAGTATAGAAAGAAAAATAAAAATCTTCGTGCACGTGAAACTAGAAAGTAACCATAACATAAAACAAGAGGAATATGTAACCAATCAAGAAAGAATAGAAATAAAAAAGCATATAAGTACTATAAAGTTTGGCAAGGTGTACTTGCTTGGGTCGTGAGCACTGTGGTGACTAAGATCTGACAGAAAAGTAGGCGGAACAACGGCTGCCGCGGAACTAAGGTCCAAACAAACGTCTCCGGATGCTGAAAATAGTCTATTATCTAATTATAAATAATACGGCACCTATTACATTTATTTAAAAAAATTTGAAGTTAGGATATGGCATAGTTTTTCGTATCATCTTTCCGAAAAACTAAACGGATCACATTTTCTTTTTCGGAATCTCCCAAAATCGTAAAAATACCGCAACACGTTTATTTTTTGGACACTAGATACTCAAACAGTTTTGCAGAAATTTACAGAATGAATTTTGTCTACAAAAATATATTTTTGGAAACCTTACCACGATACGCTTCTTTGAAAAAAAACTGGAGGTGAAACAGAGTTCGGAGCTAGATGATATCGTCATTCCAAGTTGCTCTTGCTGCTAAAAAACGGGGCTGAATTTTAATGACGAATTTTTGAGTTTCTATTGTACTAAAAATAATTTCGAATTATCCCTGATAGAAGTGGGATGTATTGGGTTTATATAGGTATTTATTTTGATTTATCTCCTAAATTAGATAGGATTTGATTTAAATTGATAGAAGTTACTTTGTTATGATATAATATAGATAGGGTTGCTTTCCTGTTAGACTTTGGATTATGATTAACTTAAAATATAGTTCATATTTATCTAAATTATCTATAACATTATTTAAAATTACTATAGATAATAAATAGAGTTAATATTTATTTAAATAACCTTCATCTAATCTCATTTATACAAGCTGAAATATTTAATACTAATTTGACATTTATTCTATATTATGTAAATAGTGTACAATATAAGTAACATGTAAAAAGTAATAAAAGTTATGAAATAAATACTAAAATTTTAAGAAAAATTGTATAATATAGTTGAGATCCTTAATGTACTAGAAAAATAGCTTTATATATTTTTATACTAAATTCACTAATGAGCACTATACTAAATATATGTAAAATATTATATTGGAATGACACCCGGGGTCGGACACGAGGCCGTCACAGCTAATACGAGGAAGCAGACACCGACACGATGCACTCTCTTGTGGTGGAAAAATATTTGTGATGACTAATTGTGGAGAAAAACAATGTAGAGGCTTCCCCTATATATACGGGGTGGAAACTCCTAGCGGGATAAGGATTAGGAAAAAATAAAAACCCCTTTAGATAATCTTACTTTTAATTTAAATTATTTTAAAACCGATTCAATCCAAATCCAACTCAATTAAATCTAGATAATTTCAATTCCAAATTAAATATAGATGATTCCCATCTTTAAATTAAACTTGTTTAAATTAAAGCAATAAAATCTAATCAAAGTTTAAATTACCACAGTAAGTTCAAAATATATTTTCTAAAAATAATAATAATAAATAATTTAAAAAATCCAAAAATATATGAATAAAAATTTGTACATCCATGCAAATAAGATATTTACATAAAATATAGTTTTCTAAATTAATATCTATATTTGAACAAGAAATAAAATAATCTTTTATAAAAGTAAAAAATAAAGTCTTTGGCAAATATCGTGAAATGTTCTTTTGATATGAAATATTTGTTTATACTATATATTGAAACAACATATTTATTCTATATTCATAAGAAAAACAATAATAAAATATTTTGCATATGAATGAACAAATATCTCGTATTTACATCTTTACGCATTTGCACTCGAGGTACGATACCAAAATAAAAATCAATACCAAAATAAATTAATAAAAAATATAGTAAAAATTTAGGGGTTTTGCACCTGGAATTGTGCATCGTAATACCGGTTGGAAAGTCCTTTATTGTGCAGTTTCACCAACGACCATGTAGTCAGGATGCATGCTAACGAATGTTTGTGCAGACATAGTAAGTATATCATATTATCCTGTATTTTTATGCAGGTGCGAGGGAGTCGGCTATCGGTAAGAAATCACTTAAATGTCATATATTCAATATATATATATATATATATATATATATATATATATATATATATATATATTGGTTCAACTTGCCTGCTTAACATGCTAAGCAAAATGATGCTGCGATGTGCCTTCCAGGAATATTACCATAACATGCTTACCTTGTTAACTCAATGTTGCTTAGATGATGCCTTACATTAAGAAATGCTATATCATGCTATAACATGTTTACTTACTTCAATGAATTCTGCTCAAGAACTATAAACTGATGCTAGGCCCCAACTAGAAAGATTACTCTAATAAATGCTTACTAAAATTGACGACTTAGTATCGGTTTAGGCGAGTGGGTTGGATTCTGCTCGTCGGTACATAGATGATGTACTAACTCACGTTGTGGGCACACTTTTTAGGTGCTCGTGCTTGGGAAGCTCAGTACACGGAGATCGGCATTGATTAGTCCCGCGGCATCGATGATTTGTTGGGCATGCATAAGCTATCATTCCAAAAGATGATGTCTTCTGTCTATAAAGGGGATAATATAAGGAACATTATAATCAGTTGTACCAGTGAGTTGTAAGCCAACTCGGTTTATCGAATTGTAATCCAATGTATCAAAGTATCAAAGCTTTGTGGCATTTGTTCAGTTGACTATCAATGTAAAGTGAGCTGTGTTGTAAGATTTGTATTCCATTACCAGTCTTGTACTATACTTTAATTATCAATAAAGATAATAAATTTCTATATATCTCTATGTGACTTCAAGTTATCTGCTTATCTCTGCTGCTATAAATCAGTGATGTATTTCTATTCAATGAGTAAGAACATCCTTATTATCTTCAATTTGTCTGCTTCTGTCGCTGTGATGTGTTCCTACTTGGAGATTATCAATTATATATTATTTTTGCCTTGCACTAGTGCAATACCAGACTTGTATGGCATTACGCCCGAGCGAGGACGATCGATTCCAAGAGTTAAATGCGAATGAAATGACTCTGCGGAATTGGGATGTGACAAACTATTCTGATGATCCTATATTCCCGATAGTTGTATATGAAGCTTAACACTTGTATGTACTAGTTTCTATGGAAAGTGGACATTGTTTTTTAATGCTAACTACTTTGGTTTTTTTTTTTCTTTCAATGCATGTGATTAAAAGCATACAAAGACACTCCCAGTCTTTCAAAAAATCGCAATACCAAAACTTTTGGTCACATACTTATAAAAATATGGAATATAATGGTTGGTATCAAGATAACTCCCTTTAAAATTTAAAATTTGTATATAGAAAATTCTTGATCTATATAAAACAAAGATGCTAAGAAATTGCCATTGTTTCATATTTATCTAAGCATAATTAATAATCACTAGTCTAACTACTTGTTATTGTCTTTGAAAAATTAAGAAGTGAGTTAGCATATTTGTCAGTTCTCCATTACCAATATATATAAAAAAAATCAAATAAAAGTTGCATCTTATAGGCATACTTAACCATTAGAGACAAGCATCATTCTAATATATGGTAAATCAAAGCATTAGATTACCGTATATTACAACAACAAATTAAGTTTGCAATTATTGATGTCAACATCAAAACATGGAATTCGAGCTAGGAGGAAGAAGAAAGTTTTGACTATCAAATAACATATATAGAAGAATGAAAAAATATTTCTGATCTTGATTAGTGGATAAATAATAAAATATATTAGTGGTGGTAGACAGAGCCAGTTGCAGATGTTGATTAGAGACTTGTCCTGACAACGTGTTATAAAAATAAAAAGTAATGGAATATTTGTAGCACATCGCAAAAAAAAAATAATTGCAACCAAATAGAATAACTCTCGGAAGAATATATATAAAGGGAACGGTGGTTGTAGATAGAGATAAGGACATTCATTATTTGAATTTATCCACTAATCACAATATTATTATCATTTTATAAATGAATAACAATAAATAAAAACTTTACCCTTTTTTTAAACGAAGTTGGCTAGGAAAATAAGGGGAAAAAGTTGATACTATCAAAATGCTCGTAAAAATAAGGGTAGGGTGTCACGCCCCGCTCCCAGAATACGCCGAGCCGAGTACGTAACACCATCCTCAGGCTACGCGACATATGAATATACTGGTACCTATATTCGCGATTGTTTTCCGTAAGGTTCTAGGATTGGTTATCACAGGTCATATTCTGGCATAACAAAAACAATATTATTCTACAAGGGACATTCTAAGCTACAAATGGGGAAATGGACTACTCTACCCAGTACAATAATTAACCCAATATAAAATATAAATGTATACCTGAATTAACGATAAAGAGAGTATTTGATTCCAACATAATTGCCTTCAAAAGTAAAATCTCGTTCTTGTTCTCCAGCTTCCTTTCAACGTGTCGTAGCAGTTCCTTGGAAGTATGTCTACAAATCTAGTGAACAATATTAGGTCGTCAAACGACATGCAATTTCTCAGTCAAGGAGTAAGGTAGGTAAAGTAAGATGATAAAATTATCGAAATTGAACTGGAGGAAAGGATAACTTTAAAAGTAGATTTACTGATAGAATTTTCTAATGGTATTGGCATCTTTTCCTAAAAGAATTCAGGTGCCAAGTATAAATGTGTAAATCTCAGACAAAATCTTGTATACAAATGCAATATTTAGAGAAATGCTTCTGGATCATACAACTTCTATTATCTTAATAACATTCTTATTTACTCAGGATTAGGTTTACACTTGAATGAACGGTCCTCAGATTTATCCGTCCCACCAGTATCAGAAATCACATAAGGATGTGATATAAACAGGACAACACATGACTTATTTCGAATATTTTTGGCTGAATATTGGATCAATTATTATTTAACAGGACTCGTATAACTTTGACGTTTCCAAGTATATCAAAAACAGGTCACATTAGATATTACAGGGTCGAATTCGGGGATATGAAATCCAATGGAAAATAGATAACAGAAAAGTGAGCAAAGCCTCACCTCAGACATCGTATGGTCGTACGGATGCCGATAACAAGAACTGATCAACTTTGTAAATATAATATTGCAAAGATTTCGAAGGTGTGATCCAAATGTTTCTCTTCCATCGCAATGCAATTCTAACCAAAAAGTAAGTTAGTTATAGTATAACTTCAAATTTTGTATCTCATTTTTCGTGTGTTAGTGAGCACACGTAATAAGCGAATATTATTTAAGCAGGTGAATCCGTTTTAGCAGGATAATGTGTCAAACCAGAATTTGTCTGCCTAAGACAACACTTTCAAGGATTTTAGGATCAGGGTTGTGTTAGGAAATTTAATAAAAATTTAGGAACTAGAGTTTAACCATTTCGACTTTCTAAAAACGGCTGGCTCTAGAATTTCTTAAAAATTTCTGCAGAGTCTCATTTGTATTTTGGAGCCCGAAATTTTCACAAGAGTATAAAACACACTCGGAGCAACCCTCCATAGAATTCTCGGGTACGTCGACCCCTTCGGTAGAACAACTCGATACCAGAATCATACGCAGTTATATATATATATATATATATATATATATATATATATATATATATATATATATATATATATATATATATTTTAAACAATTAATAAACGAGAACTTTCATACCAATGCAAAACATTACCTTAGCAATTTTTAATTCTAACAATTAGTACTTGTCCAGAGTTACTACACAAGTCTATAATACTCAAGGCAAGTCGGAGATCACAATTTTACACAAAACACTAAATGACACAACCATACCAGAGGAAGTACTATTAATAGATTGTATATGTCAAATATCTTGTTCTCAGGATAGTGATTATCTATATATAATGAAATTTTCTTAATTGAGAACGAGCACTTCCTTGCTATAAAATATATTTCAGAAGTTCATGTAATACTATAAACTTAATGCTACCTAGCAATCGAGAATCCATTTACATATACAAAATTAGAGTCAATATTCAGCATTCATAATGATTTTTAGTAAGTTAGATTTAAAATTATGCAGAGTCACATTTTGGATTCGATATGCTAACATATACTAGGTAATAGCCACCTAGTTAGCTTACTCTAAATTTTAATATCCAATTGAACATTATGACATTCTAAGTTAATTGCAATTGCTTAATTCTAAATCAATTTGACCTAAAATTAGATTTAGTAAATTTCTAGATTGATACAATCCCTAAAACCTAGGAAATGGAACTATAGTCCCTTGGACTATATTTCCTCAAAAGCTAAACAATTCCACGAGTACTACATGTTCGAAAGAAATGAATTTAGGATTTCATTAACTAATTTCTCTATGTATTTCATATCTATAGGATTTGGTATTAAACTTATGCACACCCACAGGGGTATCTAGTTAGAGGACTAAGTAGTAAAATATATATATATTATATTTAGCTATAGGTACCATGACAAATAATTCTATTCTAGTTTAATTTCAATCCTAAATACATAATTAAATACATACATACATATATATATTATATATATATATATACACACATATATATATATATATATACATATATATATAGGGATCCAGATCAAGATACCCGGCCGAGGAGCCCCGTCGAAGCCCCGCCCCCCATACCATCGGATCGAGCGGGGCCCGTGTTGTACAATGCCTCGCTCCACACGGTGCATTATGTTGAGTCGTTGACTCGAAGAGTCGTGTTGACCTGATTAAGTATCGATGCGAATCGATACAAGAGTTATCTTGTCTCGAGAATGCATCGAGTCGGATCGATGCAAAGAGTTACATTGACCCGAGGAACGCATCGAGTAAGATCGACGCAAGTGTTAAGTTGGCCCAAAAGAAAGCATTTAGTTAGCTCGAAGATTCTAAGAAATCGAATCGACATAAGGCATTAGTCCGATTCAGACAAGTATTGATTTTAGTTGGTTTCGTGTGCAGGCTATATATTTATACTAAAATATAAGAGGTCGACATTTTGCCTTATTTGCAATTGTGTCCACAAAACCAAATCATCGCCTTGCTACGAACTGAAGCATAGGCACGGTAGGCCAAATTGCTTAGATAATTCAATGTAGCATAAAGTGTTCGAATGGCCAAGTCAGAAGAGTTGGTCGTGCAAACAAAGTTAAGAAATTGAGCCGCATCGACTCGGCGAAACAACAAGGCGTATCGGCTTAAGGTGGGGGGACTTTGACTACTCTTTCCTACTTCTACATGCCTAAGTAAAATATATCGTTGTATACTACATTTACCTATCGAGACCACGGGCGTGGCTCGATCGAAAGATGAACATAGTGTGTGTCGAACACTAGATAGAACAATTGAAATAAAATGTACATTAAATATACGAGTTGCTATAGAACATTGAATATCGCAGAGGCGAGCACCTCGGTGCGCAAGCCATAAGAACATGGGACAACTGTATCTACAAGTGCCTCAACGTACGAGTCATTCCATGCCTTCATGAACGAGTCAGTATGCTAGAACATTGAAAGACTATATCGGCCCGAGTGCCTCAGTGCACGAGCTATAGAACATCGAATACCCTATTGAGTCGTGCCTTTGCTGCACGAGTCAGAGGAAAGGAACATACATTGAACAATAAGACATAGAACATGGAATTATGATATCGAGGCATGCATCGCATGCACGACTCGAAGAATAGAGAACAATCGTGTCAAGGAGTGTGTACATGCACGAGAATCATAAAAGATTGCTTCGTTGCAAAGAGAACAGTTGTGACATGAATGTGACGGAACTGTCAGATATGACATGATGCCTCAAAAATGTTCGGGGCCTTCTGGTCATTCGTTTGACGAACATTGAGTTGGGGCTTGGTGCCATTGAACATCGAAGCGAAGAATAAATTGAGAATACATTAAAAGAATAGAGAAATGCAAGAAGATGTAAAGTCTGAGTTTCGAACTCAAGACTATGTTTGGTTGTATGAGTTTGATACACATGTTGCATAGTCGAATGGACTTGAGATATTATCCGTGTACAGGGTGTGGTAACTTCCCTTGAACGAGTTATATTTGCCGGGACACCAGGATCGTTCGGCCTAGGAGGAATGAATAATCATTATTTGTGCACATCTTTTGGGTATGACTTACGATCTGCTACAGAAGTGATAAGCCACAATTGATGGTATATTCAACATCCTTTGGATACTGGGCCAGCAAACCGGTACGGAGAGGACGCCGGGTTATCCAGTTTGAGAAAAGAAAAGAAATGAAAAGATAAACAAATTAGTCCATTCCGGCGCGGATACGCCAATGACCTTCATATAGTTAAGGAACGGTGGGCTAAAAATACAGGAACACAGAGCTGCTGCACAGAGCACTTATAACATGACAAGAAGAAATGAGGTGTATTCACCTTATATCAGTGCAAGAAAGAGTGCGTCAATGTGTGATAAGATGTCATGAAACAATACGAGATTGCTATTGGTTGCCTGTTTGCTCATACGAATCGAAATAATATGCTTGCCATGATATCATGTTTTACTATAATCGAATATGCTATGTAACATACCCTAAGGAAAACATAGAAAGATAACTAAATTGTATGTTGCATGAATCAATACATAACGAATGTCGGTTTATTTAAGTAGCTCTTTGATCAGTACAACGAGGATAAAAGTACTAATCCCCCACCAGTTTGCTAGCAAGTTCAGGGAATAGTTTGCTTGCGATGGAGCTTCGCTTGATCGCGCTGAGGCATAGAATGCCGTAGCGTGTGAAGCGTGCGATCGCATTGACGCTCGGACTTGCAACAGGATTGATGTGGCCAAGATATAGAAGGCATGATGTATGGAATGATAAAATCCTTTGTGGACAAGAGAGAACTTGAGTATTGTAAGCTAATCTAGCAAATTCAGTTGGTCTATTGAAAGCCTTTATAACCTCAGTTCATTTATCAATAAAGAGAATTGTTTCGTATACTCCGTTTGCTTTCCTTGCTAATATCAAATCAAAGATAACCATTTGAGAACTTGTCATCTTGCCTTGTACGAGTGCAACTCCAGACTCGTACGGCATCACACCCCAGCAAGGATGATGATTCGGATAAATCGATACGAGGACGAGCGATTTTCGGGGTCGGGACATGACAAATTGGTATCAGAGCTCTAGGCTCAATTTCCTCAGGACGCTTGCTTCGTTTTAATTCCAAAGAGTTGTCCACCACCAATCAAATCACTCTTGACTCTACTTGATGCCGTACTGGATGTTCCATACAATAAGTCTAATACAAATTGTGTAATTTTGCCGCATGTGTTTTGGAAATTACATGATGTTTGCTAAGGAAGTCGTAAAATATTTTTTGCATCGAGTGCAACAAGTCGTGAAATAATTGTTGCTACAAGCGCAACAAGTCGCGAGATGTGAATTGAGATATTTGTTGCTGCAAGTGTAACAAGTTGAGAAATGTGGATCAAAATGTTTGTTGTTTCAATGCAACTGTTGAGATGAGAAATATCGATTGCATTGATATAATAAAAGTCATAAAATATTATGGTTCAAATGCAATGAGCTGTGAATGATGCATTGCAAGAAAAATAAAAGTTAAAAAATTGAATGTGTTGAACAGATTCGAGTATTGGCTTTGAATATCAGAAATAAAAATATTGCACAAGATGCAACGGTTGAAACTTAATAATACGTTGCACGAAATGCAACGGCAGGAACTGAAATCATAAATCGATAGAACGAATCGTTCGGTTGCGCACCGAGTTTTTGTCGGCAAATGAAAATATTGGCCGAATTGTGTCGGATTTTAATTAATTAAAAGTTACGGTTGTGATCGGCATGATCACTGCAAAAATCGTGAGTAGGAATAGATTATTGGTTCATACCGAGTATGATGTAAGGGAAATAGCTTGATTTTCGAGTGGTATATGCCATACCATATATGCGATGAATGACTCGATTCTGAGTGGTATATGAAATAACACTTGTGCGATGGATTCCGTCAACACATTGTGTAATTTACGGAAGGATTGTCCGCAACGGACAGGAGAGTACCAAGATTCGATTGGAAATTTGTATGACGGTATATTGATGCAAGTGTTCTTCGATAATCGGTTGGAACGATAGGACTGGTACACATATCAATGAATGATACATCGGACGAAAATTTGTAAGTCAGTCGAACGACCGAGAGTAACGAAACGATTATGCCTTGAAGCAATAATCGGATTGATAGGATAGGAAACTTGATAAACGAGTCGTACGACTTGTGATATCGATTAAAATGTTGGGCGATGTGAATTATAATCAGATCGCACGATGTGCGACTTCGGTGAAGAGTTGGTTGATGCGGGTAAAATAGTGTCTAAGAGATAGTTGGTTACGTTGTGGCAAAACTCATTTGAGTACGAATAAAACACACAAAACATAGATGGCGTGATTGTATAACTCGAGGGTTCGATGTTGGATAATCGGTAACTCGGTTACGCGATCAAAGTATAGCGGGATGCGGCAAATCGGAAAATGAGTTGATGCGTAATGAAAAGTTTGTAGTGAACTTGGATGTATGCAATACGAACTAAATGTCGCCTGTTGATGAAGATTCAAAGTTGAACCTCGTCTTATTAAAATTGATATGACCTATTGAAATCGATATGCAAGGAAACGTAATCACGATTTGAGAATACAAAATGGGGCAGGCCTACGATATCAGATTTTTTGAAAATATCAATATGAAAGTGTCGAACTGGTTGATCATAAACTTTTGTGATTGATCAGGGTGAGACTATAAAGTCATCGACGATTATTTCAATTGCGTATAACATCTCGGGTGTCGAACGTGGATAGAAAGACTCGAACTCAATACAAGTAGATATTTCATGAAATATGGAATTATCGATGGTAGTGCTTGACTTTACTCGGAGGATAGTTACGCATCAGTTGTGCTGATCGAAATGGTTTTGTCCGAATTGGGTTAGTCCGATAGAAATGGTCGAAACATGATTTAGATCTGAAATGATATAGCATGGTTCGTAGTAACTGTCCTTCGTTAATGATCCACAATTATCGAGCGTAGCATCGGGGCAGCTAACCCTATAAGACTTGACTGCCAAATCAAATTGAATGTTGCAGACCCATAAGGTGACCCATGCGATGTCGTATATGAAATTATATTGATAACAAATATAATGTGGTACATATTGATGATTAGTCTAGGTAATTTTGAGAATGGTGCTATGCACAAGCGCGAGCGGTAAGAGAATGACTTACGAGTTATGTCGTTAGATTTGGATTCACCTTGCAGTTGAGCTTGCGTTAATCGAACTTATATTCAATGTTGCGAGACAAACAAGTTAGGAATTTGGCTAGTGAATTCCTACTCGATAGGAATCGAACGTAAATCACATCGTAAAGACCTTCGTGTGAAAGTGACTGTTGCCTTTCTCCATCGTCGACTCGAATTAAACTTTTGTATCGGATAGATTGTGGCCTTTGTGCAATGTCAATTTAAAGTTGCACCAGGAGAATCTAAGCACGGTATCTAAGTAAGTCACCTAGTAGGCGTACCCTTGAGTGTTGATGTATTTGTAACTCAACAAAGGAAATCGTTTTGAGAAAAGTTGTATAGCCAAACTTTGGAAATAGTTGGACAGTGACTTCGAACGCAAGGCAATGCGGAGGATCGTTGCGATTGGATGCGCGATGGCTCGATGAGACGCATAGAATTGATGGTCCATACGAAACATACGAAATGAGAAATGTGATTTTAAATCGCGTCGCGTACAGTGACTTTATTGAATGAATCACGTATGTATCGAATATACGTATGCGATAAAATTACGAAAAACAGTTGCTAAAGATAAGTCCGAAGGGGATACGAGATGGCAAGCATAGGATTAAAATTTACCTGTCAGCTTTATTCCAATTTTCTACCACTGGGCTTGGCTGAAATTCACATATTTTTGGGATGCCTTGAATAGGTGCACGATCCAAATCAAGTTGTATACTTAATTCAAATTAAGATGCAGGAAAGACTGAAAGTTAATGAAAGCTTGGACGAGTGTTTGAAACAGAAAAACAATAGTTGGGCGAGTTCGTGAAACGATCTAAAAACACCTGAATTGAGTATTAGTTTCAGTTCAAAGATGAACCTTCTTTTGAGTGGTATATTATGTAATACTCCGCTCCGTACGGTATATTATGCTGAGTCGTTGACTCGAAGAGTCGTATTGACCTGATTAAGTATCGATGCGAATAGATACAAGAGTTAACTTGTCCCGAGAATACATCGAGTCGGATCGAAGCAAAGAGTTATGTTGACCCGAGGAACGCATCGAGTCAGATCGACGCAAGTGTTAATTTGGCCCAAGAGAAAGCATTTAGTCGGCTCGAAGATTCTAAGAAATCGAATCGATACAAGGCATTAGTCTGATTCAGACAAGTATTAATTTTAGTTGGTTTCGTGTGCAGGCTATACGCTTACGCTAAAATATAAGAGGTCGACATTTTTCCTTATTTGCAATGGTGTCCGCAAAACCAAATCGTTCCCTTGCTAGAGACTGAAGCATAGGCAAATCGCTTGGATAATTCAATGTAGCACAAAGTGTTCGAATGGCCAAGTCAGAAGAGTTGGTCATGCAAATAAAGTTATGAAATCGAGCCGCATCGTCTCGGCGAAACGATAAGGCGTATCGGCTTAAGGTGGGGGGACATTGACTTCTCTTTCCTGTTTCTTCATGCCTAAGTAAAATATATTTTTGTATGCTAAATTTACCTATCAAGACCACGGGCGTGGCTCGATCGAGAGATGAACATAGTGTGTGTCGAACACTAGATTGAACAATTGAAATATAACTTACATCAAATGTACGACTCGCTATGGAACAATGAATATCGCAAAGATGAGTGCCTCGGTACGCAAGCCATAAGAACATGGGATAACTGTATCGACAAGTGCCTCAGCGCACGAGTCATTCCGTGCCCCCGTGTACGTGTTAGTATGCTAGAACATTGAAAGACTATATCGGCGTGAGTGCCTCAGTGTACGAGCTATAAAACATTGAATACCCTATCGAGGCGTGCCTCAGCTGCACGAGTTGGAGGAAAGGAACACACATTGAACACTAAGGCATAGAACATGGAATTATGATATCAAGGCGTGCATCGCATACACGACTCGAAGAATAGAGAATAATCGTGTCAAGGCGTGCGTATATGCACGAGAATCATAAAAGATGGCTTCGTTGTGAAAAGAACAGTTATGGCATGAATGTGAAGGAACTGTCAGATATGGCATGATGCCTAGAAAATATTCGGGACCTTCGGGTCGTTCGTTTGACGAACATTGAGTTGGGGCATGGTGCCATTGAACATTAAAACGAAGAATAAAGTGAGAATACATTAAAAGAATAGAGAAATGCGAGACGATGTAATGTCTGAGTTTCAGACTCAAGACTATGTTTGGTTGTATGAGTTTGATGCGCACGTTGCACGGTCGAATGGACTTGAGATATTGCCCGTGCACAGGGTGTGGTAATTACCCTCAAATGAGTTATATTTGCTGGGGCACCGGGACCGTTCGGCCTAAGAGGGATGAATAATCATTGTTGGTGAACACCTTTTGGGTATGACTAGCAATCTGCTACTAATGAGATAAGCCACAATTGATGGTAAGTTCGGCGTCCTTCGGATACTAGGCCAATAAACCAGAGGATGCTTGGTTATCTAGTTTGAGAAAAGAAAATATAACCACCACTTTTCTGAAATGATGGTAATTTTAAACTTTTGTAATTTTTATCATTTAATAATAATATTTTAATCATATTATGATTTTTTGTGATTTTCTTTATTTATTTTATATTATTTAGATGGGTGAATTGTGATTTTTGTTGTTGCTAGCTTAACCTTAGAGACTGCTTGACTTAGAGACTAACCATAAACAAGGAGACTCGACCATATGACTAGATTGGCTAATTACCTATTTTTAGGCTAAGGGTATTTTAGTCATTGTGCATTACTTTGAGTTTTATTAATTTATTAATTAAATTGATTGTTGTGTGGTTTGGATTGGTGTTTGGGTATGACCAAGATGGTATAACCTTAGTCTGCCTTGACTAGAAGCCTAATAATGTAATTAGAAGTATTATTGGACTTTTAAAATTTAAATTAGAATTATTGTTTATTTTTAGAATCATTTATTTCATTTTTAAGCTATTTTCTCTTAAAGCCTTTTTAGCCTTTTGACATGGGCCTTTTTAGCAACTCATGGAGTTCTTGGCCCATGTGCAAACCCTAACCCTAACACCCCCTACCCCTGGCTGGCCACAAGCAGCCCCCCTTTTATTTTTAGAAAACTTTAGCCTCCACAAGATCTAGAGCAAACCCTAATCTCCCTTTTCTCCAAAACCCTAGTTTTCTCATTCGAAGTCCGTTTCACCTCAAAAGAATTCTGTTGCGCTCGTTGGTAAGAGAAGAATTTGCTGGAGTACTGCTAGCAAGGAGGAGGAGGCATTTCCTCGGAAGAAATCGGCCGACAAAGCGCTCGGGGAATTTTTTTATTGAGATTCTGACTCTCAATAGGTAAACCTTGTTCTACCTTTGTTTCTTCTGAAATTTCTTCATTATTGCATCCATATAGGCACCCTCGATCTGTGTATGAAGTTTGGGAGGATTTTGGTTTCGTTTGATAGCGGTATCGGACACGTATCGGTCTTATGTAGCACGTGTTCGACAAAATGCCACTTAGAACTGAAAAATGTTAATTTTCGATTATGTTTTCACGAATTCCTTCCTAATATGATTTGTAACAACTTTAGTGAAGACGGATAGAAAATTGACACGATTTCAGCGTCCGAACGGACATGGACACGCGTGTACGAGATCCCGTGCACGGTCCCTTGCATGCCCTGCTGTCTGTGCGTCGTAACTCGACGCACAGAGCTCCGTCTCATGTGAAATTTCATGAGCATGTAGGGGCAACCTCTTTCCATATGCTTCAAAATTTTTACGATGTTTTGTCGAGCGAGCGCGAAGAAATCCGACGTGCACTGGTCAGCACACACAGTGCACGTGGTTGAATTTTGCAGCTGACACGGCCTCCGTACGCAAACACGGCGCATCGAGGAACCATTCCAGGAGCATGAGCACGTAGCCCTATTCCTAGACTACCCAGGGACCCGATCCTGAGTCGCGGCGTGGATCGAATTGCGAGCCACGAGGCTCGACACGCGCCCACGGGCACGCACGCGTGCGCGGGCGCGCAGGCCATGCAACTGTCGCGGGTCGCCGTATCGCGTAGGCACGACATGGTGTTGTGTCAACATGTCCTAGCCCTACCCCGGGACCCTACCTAGATGTGTGCATGAGCACGAGGCTTTTCGTTGCGTGTGTGTCGCTCAATCGAGCGAGGAACGCACTCTTTGACACGCAAAATCGGTTTTCCAATACGCGTTCGGTGGACATGACACAGACACGGTTTCGACTCCGTGAGTACCCGAGCATGTCCCACATGTCGAGGCCAACGTATTTGCCAACTTTTACGGGTTCTAGTTGTGTATTTTGAGATTTGGGTCGATATGTTAAATTTTAGGTTTTTTCTTCAATATAAATTTGAATAGTTTTGTAATATTATGATTTTCTGAATTTTAAGTATCAAATGCTGAGTTTACGATTCATATATGATAATTTGGGTTTGTGGGAATTGATCTTTGGTTTTATATCCTTTTAATTACCATTTACATATACAATTTGGATTTTTCCTTTATGTATATATATATATATGTGTGTGTAGATATATATATTTATATATAAATAACTTTGTGTATATGTAAATATGCTGGAATAAGGATTCAAGGTTCTGATTTTCAAGTTTGAGTCCACTTCTCGGATTCGAGTAGCCTATTTCCTTTACCTATATGAGTATGTATATGTATATTTATGTATATGTCTATATATGTATAAGTTTCCCTTTAAATATATATATGTGTTTATGTATTTATATATGTGGTATACCCCATAGTTAAGTACTTGGTTTTTAATCTTATATTTGATTCATAACAGCAGTCCTTTATCACACAACTTCCTTCAAGTCACATATTATATATTTATATGTGTATGTATAGATATATATGCGTATGTATATATATATATATATATATATATATATATATATATATATATATATATATATATATATATATATATATATACATATATATATATATATATATATATATATATATATATATATTTCTTTATAAATAAAATATATATATATATATATATAACCTTAATGAATGTGAATATACCTATATGTATGTGGAATGATTATGAATGTAACCATAGGGTATTGGGACAGATTAGGATCAACCCAACGAGCCTAGTTTAGTTGAGTTGTCCGACAAGTTGACCAAGTTGACAAAAGTCAACTTCAAGTCAAACTTGTTCCAAATCGACTCAAACGAACTCGGAATGACTTGTAAACTTGTGTGTGACATAAAAATTAGTAAACGGACTAGTTGACTTAGAGTTGACCAGGTTTGACCAGAGTTGACCAAGGTTGACTTTGACCTAGAAGGACTTAGAAGCATATAGAATTGCATTGTAGCCCTTTCTTATAATATGTTAGACTATTTTGTGACTTGTGGTTACTTTAAATAGGTTTACATCACTCCAGTTCAGTTACACATCCTTATCAGCAGCTCGGATTGTCAGGAGAGTACATTCTCTGAACGTTTCATTCTTGCTTGGACATATTACTTATTATAGACTAGTTTACTTGTTGCTGTCACGATGTTATCACGGATTAGTACTATATGGATCTCTTCATGCGATATTATTCCCTCGGATACATTGGGTATATTGTTCTTACGTACTTTATCATGTGCATCGTCTACTCATTGTATTCATATTTATTCATATATACTCATGTGACATTCATGTACACTCATGATCATGTGAGCCTTTATGTATAACCCATTGTGCATGTGGACTAGCTATCCATGTGACACACTACTTTCATGTGCAATAACTTAACCTGGACAGATCCTTGTATACTGATTGGGGCAGGGGGAGTATTTATTTGGTTATGTGATCTATACCATTTTATGTATAACTCCAAACTAGATTTAAGTCATGTATAACCTAAGCTTGTTTACATAACCAAACATGTGCCCTGAATCACGTAGTTAGCTCAGTTTTCCTATCTATATCATGTATATCTATTTCCACTATATCATGTTCTTTTTTTTATAGTCTCTCTACTATTTCTTCACAGCAGTTCATGTATATTATTCTATAGCTTGTTTCATATTTCCTTTCATGTTATGAACTGTGTGAGAGATATGTATTCGTTCCTATCCTAACTGGACCTGCTGAAAATATTACGGATGATGAGGATCGCTGCGATACTTACTATAGAGCAGGCCTAGTTGACACAGGTGACCTGGACCCTGAGCAGGATCCAGCAGTCGCAGAGGACTTGTAATGTGTTAGATTAGACTGATATTATTACCTAGTTATGAGACAATGTGATTGTATTAAGATTTTATTATGGTGTGGTTTACACCGGGATTATTATTCATATTGTGACTCTCTGTTGAGATTATCTTTCTTTTATTCCATCTTAGTTATTGTGACTGAGTTGTACCATATATATTATTCTCTAATTGGAGCATATTCTAGATTGTGTTAGATGTTGGACCTAGGACAGCGTTCTACCGCCGACACTGCGACGTAGGCAGGACGTACCCATGTCTCGTGCCCTTACATTGGGCGCGGGTCGTGACACGTTTTTAGTAGTGTCCCATGCAGGTCCACTCAGTCGCAACTAGTGTAATTTCATAGTGGTACACGAACTAGAGTATCATTACAGCCTGTAGTAGGATAGGATATAAGTTAAGGTACTCAATCACATTAGAAAAACTCTTATCTAATTCTTGCTGTTAATTGTCTTCTTTTGAAAACAAACTGTCCTCCTTTGATTTTTCGCTTCATTCTCAGTAATTGCTTCTTGTTTTGATCTGTCTTCAGGATGCTTATGGAGACACGATCTCATCGCTCCGGTCCATGCAAGTCCAGATTCACATTAGTGCGATGTCGTGGTAGTACAGCGACTTAGTTGTACTACTACGAGCCTGCTATAGAGTATAGGAAGTAAAGTGTTAGAATGACAGTATACTCAATCACTGTTAGGATTTCTTGAGAGATTCCTGGGACGACCCTTGAGAATCTTATTTTAACTACGATTTAAAATCTTTTCCCTTAATTTGATTCACCCATTACTCATTTGATTCACCCATTACTCCTTGTTATTGAATTTGATTTTGATGGATTCATTGTTGAATTTTGAATCTTGATGATTAGTAGTTAACATTGAGTCTATATTTAAATATCTATATATTTATATTTATATTTATTTTATTTTGGAATTTAGGGTATAACCTGATAATATACTTGATAAGGACAATGAGAAAGGTAAATGTCTACTTTATTTGTGGAGTTAGAATTTATTGCAGTCATACTGGCTAGCATGACAAGGACGTAGAGCCGGATTTAGATATACTTATCCTAGTTATAGAATCTAGATTTTCTTGCAGCCATACCGGTTGGCGAGGTAAGAATTCTAAATAACATGATTATAGGGTGTATACCTTAGTCACGGACTCTATTTTTATTGCAGCTATGCTTACTAGCGTGGCAAAATTCTAGCAACATGATTTCAGGAAGACGTGTATGGTTATCATATTATATCTCAAAATTTGTTCATTCATTTGAACAGATATGCAAGAACAGGTTTTATCATTATTTCTTTCTTGCCATCATTTTTTGTATTCCCATTTTTCCTTATCTTAGTTAACACTGTCCCAATTACATCAATCACCCATCTCGTATCTAATTCTGTCATCTATACTTTGAAACCTTTGAATCTCCATACCTTTTTACCTTGGAAAGGTCGAGGAAGTGACATAAATCATCTAGCTTGGAAAGGACGTAATTTGTTATCTCATGATAATCTAGGTAGGGATAGAAAATTTTGGTCTTTGATATAGAATTTTGAGATAGAGATATGGTAAAAAGTGAGAATGAAATCAAGTGATTTATATTATCAATCTAGGAACGATCACACACAGAGAAATATTTGGATGTAGATAATAGATGCATTTCTTAGCTGACAAGGATATTTGAGGTCGACATAGTTGAGGACAGATAAATTTAGGTTATTGATTCTTGACACATTTACCTTAAGGCTATGATGTTAATTTAGGGACTTAGTAATGGAGAAGAGATTTTAAATATATTCGATGGCAATACAAAATTGAATAAGATATTACAAGAAAATGGCTAAGAACAGAAAAAACACAAAGATTTTTGAGTTATAGAAATATAGAGATTTTTGAGAAAATTTTAAATTTTAAGGAGAATAATATTTGAGGGAGTACGTTGAAGGAAATATGAAGGTTGATTTGAATAGAGAATAAGTTTTGTAAGGCCTAGTAGTTTCAGATCGAATAACACGAGGGGAGTAATTTGAACAAGTTCAAGGATTTCATAAAACTTGATTTAGAGGTTTCGGATCTAATTTAAGACAAGGTGGAAGAATTTGGATTTAAAGATGATTAAGTGGTTAGTATTGAGTGCTAATAAATAAAAGGGTATGCTTCAGGAGTAATATTTTGGAATTTAGGAATTGAGCCTATGATGATCATGACAAGGTCCAATCTTCATAACAAAAGGGTATAAATTCTTGGTGGTAGTCATATAAAGGTTGATTTTCATATTTGGACTTATGAGATTAAGATATGATTGGCAAATGATGATTAGATAAGCTTGATGTTATTAGAGAGAGATGATTAACTTGACTTCCCTATGAAACCTTATCTTATGTTTTCCTTATCAGAAGGAGAGAATTGACTTATTCCATATATTTGAATTATCCTTTAAAAGTTTTCAATATCATTGAATCCTAACTCCCTTGATCACGACCAATCGACCTTGGTCACATTTCCTTATCATATTAATATCCTGGGTTGTACTCAATTGAATTAAATTTAAGTGTGACCTAGATTACCATCCTTGGATGCTCATGCTCAGACTTTGATGACCATTGTTCCCCATCTTGCCTAAATCTTGATTTACCCAGAGATTGATCAACTTAGATCGTGTCGAGACTAAATTTTCTTTTATATATATCGTGATTGGATTTCAATGCTATTGACAGTCGCGCTTTAAACTTTCGATTTTGATCATCTTTAAAGTAGTAAACCTATATAGTTAATTCCAGTTATTTTATTTTTATTTTTATAATTACCAGTTTTCATATAGGATGATAGACTACCTTACAGTCCGATGATTTATTATTTTTCTTATCTTTTCCAGAATGTCACCCATGACCAGAGTTTGTCTCCAGTACACAATTGTAGTTCCGGATGAGACCAAGATTGTACTTCCCCCTTCTATTGCTCAGGAGGTGTTAGCAGCCTCTCCGGAGAGTTTTCCTTCATCTCCTATCCTTCAGAAAAGGGTTGCAGTTCAGCCGGAGGCTGAGAGCCTCCCTTTGCCTTCTGAAGTAGTACCCCATGCCATTCTTGATGGGGCTCATATTTGCAGACTTCTTCATGATGTGTGGAAGGTACATAGACTTCAGGTTGAGCTTATGAGAGAGCAGAGTCTCAGTATCCAACTGTTGTAGGATTACATGCATTCGAGGGGAGAGCCTAGCCCCATGAGGGTGAGGAGAAGTATATACCTAGAGCCTCAGGAGTACCCCGGCTTCCAGCCTAGACCAGCCTATCCAGTTCAGATTTCTGTCCAGAAGAGGCCAATTGAGCGAGTGCTTACCTGTGACTTCTGTAAGAAGCCTGGACTCGTATGGAAGGACTGCAGGAAGAGACTAGGATTGTGCCTATTTTGTGGGTCAGCTGCACACAAGATACGAGACTGTCCTAATACACCTGCCCCAGTCGAGGCCTGCCTACAGGAGAGAGTTCCAGTTACCAGACCTAGTAGAGGTGAGTTATTGACCTATACCGTATCCTGTCTTGATAATTAATGTACCCTACCATATTGTTTGTATGTTTTGATACCTTAGGACTACTTTTGATCTAATTTGACTATAATGGCTAGATGATGAGACCCCAGACTGATATTACATGCCATAACCCTGTATGATATCTTTCCAACTGCATGATTTACATAAGTTTTCTTAAGACCATGATTGTTGGAGATTTAACCTAGATGGAGTAGGATCATCTTAATTTCGAGGACAAAATTATTTTTAAGGAGGGTAGACTTGTAACCACCACTTTTCTGAAATGAGGGTAATTTTAAACTTTTGTAATTTTTATCATTTAATAATAATATCTAAATCATATTATGATTTTTGGTGATTTTCTTTATTTATTTTATATTATTTAGATGGGTGAATTGTGACTTTGGTTGTTGCTAGCTTAACCCTAGAGACTGCTTGACTTAGAGACTAACCATGACCAAGGAGACTCGACCATGTGACTAGATTGGCAAATTACCTATTTTTAGGCTAAGGGTATTTTAGTCATTGTGCATTACTTTGAATTTTATTAATTTATTAATTAAATTGATTGTTGTGTGGTTTGGATTGGTGTTTTGGTAGGACCAAGATGGTATAACCTTAGTTTGCCTTGACTAGAAGCCTAATAATGTAATTAGAAGTATTATTGGCCTTTTAAAATTTAAATTAGAACTATTGTTTATTTTTCGAATCATTTATTTCATTTTTAAGCTATTTTCGCTTAAAGCCTTTTTAGCCTATTGACATGGGCCTTTTTAGCAACTCATAGAGTGCTTGGCCCATGTGCTAACACTAACCCTAACACCCCCTACCCCTGGCCGGCCACAAGCAGCCCCCCTTTCATTTGTAGAAAACTTTAGCCTCCACAAGATCTAGAGCAAACCCTAATCTCCCTTTTCTCCAAAAACTCTAGTTTTCTCATCCGGAGTCTGTTTCACCTCAAACGAATTCCGTTGCACTCGTTGGGAAGAGGATAATTTGCTAGAGTACTGCTAGCAAGGAGGGGGAGGCATTTACTCGGGAGTAATTGGCCAGCAAAGCGCTCGAGGAATTCCTTTTATTTAGATTCCGACTCTCAATAGGTAAACCTCGTTCTACCATTGTTTCTTTTGAATTTTCTTCATTATTACATCCATATAGGCACCTTCGATCTGTGTATGAAGTCTGGTAGGATTTTGGTTTCGTTTGATAGCGGTATCGGACACTTATCGGTCTTATGTAGTACGTGTTCGGCAAAATGCCACTTAAAACTGAAAAGTGTTAATTTTCGATTCTGTTTTCACGAATTACTTCCTAATATGATTTGTAACAACTTTCGTGAAAGACGGATCAGAAATCGACACAATTTCAGCGTCCGAACGGACACGGACACTCGTGCACGAGATCCCGTACACGCCATGTTGTCTGTGCGTCATAACTCGACGCACAGAGCTCCGTCGCATGTGAAATTTCATGAGCACGTGGGGGCAACCTCTGCCCATATGCTCCAAAAATTTTATGACATTTCGTCGAGCGAGCGCGAAGAAATCCGACGTGCACTGGTAAACCCATACAGTACACGTGGCTGAATTTCGTCGCTGACACGGCCTTCGTACGCGGACACGGTGCATCGAGGACCCATTCCAGGAGCATGAGCACGTAGCCCTATACCTAGACTACCCAGGGACCCGATACTGAGTCACGGCGTGGCTCGAATCACGAGCCACGAGGCTCGACACGCGCCAATGGGCACACACGCGCGCACACGCGTGCAGGCCGTACGGCTGTCGTAGGTCGCCGTGCCACGTAGGCGTGACGTGGTGTCGTGTCAGCGTGTCATAGCCCTACCTAGATGTGTGCACGAGCACGAGGCTTCTCGTTGCGTGTGTGGCACTCAATCGAGCGAGGAAAGCACTCTTTGACGCACGAAATTGGTTTTCCGATACACGTTCGGTGGACACGACACGGACACGGTTTCGACTCCGTGAGTACCCGAGCACATCCCACATGTCGAGGCCAACGTATTTGTCAAGATTCACGGGTTCTAGTAGTGTATTTTGAGATTTGGGTCGATATGTAAAATTTTAGGTTTTTTCTTCAATGTAAATTTGAATAATTTTGTAATATTTTGATTTTTTCTGAATTTTAAGTATCAAATGCTGAGGTTACGATTCATATATGATATTCTGGGTTTGTGGGAATTGATCTTTGGTTTTGTATCCTATTTAATTACCATTTACATATACAATTTGGATTTTTCCTTTATGTATATATATGTATATGTGTGTAGATATATATATATTTATATATATACATATATTTTTTTGACAGAGGATGAGAGCTCCGCTGTTCCCCACTCTGACTCCGGCCGGATGGGTGGTTTGGCCGGTCGGCCTCCTCGGCCCGACCGCCCCCCTCTGTGTTCTTATCCCCCTCGAACCCCCCCCCCCCCCCCCCTCTTCCCACTTTTTCTCGGGCAGGCAGGACTTCGGCTGCCCTCCACCCCCCGTGGGGGGCTTCCTGGAAACAAGCCTGTATGCGGCTTCTGCAGTCGATGAGGGCATGTTAAAGAAGACTGTCGCTATATGAATGGTCAAAGTTGCAGTTATTGTGGCAAGAGTGGGCACATCAAGGAGGACTGTCGTGCCGCTAATCACGCTTGTTTTCGTTGTAGCCAACAGGGCCACTCAGTCAGAAATTGCCCGAAAAAGAATAGAACGGATCAGAATAGAGATGATAATAAAAAGCGTAGGCAGCTGTCAGGCCCACCGCCGCTCCGAGATAATCCGTACAATCAGCAATTGCGGAATGCCAACACGGCGACAGGGCGTGTCTACAATCTCTCCACCTTGATCCAGAAAGTGGAGGTGAGTTTGTATCTTAAGTTTTAAGGACAAAACTTTTTCTCAGTGGGTTATTATGTAGTGCCCCGCTCCTCGCGGTCCACTCTGTAATACCTACGGCTTGTTGACTCAGTCATGAACTGAGTATTTGGTGAAACCATTGCCGGTATCGATTGATCACGGATGAAATACAATGAACCTTTCCAATTGATGGATTGGCTTCTATTGAAATGAATCCAAGAGTTTTGCTGAATGTTTTCTCTCGCTGCTTGGTTTTGATTAATGCATTTTCATGTTGGTTTTCGATGATTGGTTTTTATTGTTCGCTTTTATCGCATTTCACATTCATTCTGAATCTTGAGAGAAAGAGACAAAGTATGCTAATCAACTGTTGGTGCCAATGTAGGGCGCATGAATTGTTCGTGAACGGCGCGTGAAGTCCCTCCTTCTCTCAACTAAGATTCATTTCTGTGAGTTACTTCAACCGAACAAACATTGATCTGTACGCCTAATAAAAATGATCTCTAGTCCACTATGTTGCCTTGTCCCAATGATCAACGATACCACATCCACAAAAGATAAGAGAAGATAATTGAATTGAATCAATTGTAAGAATATGTATTGCTACTCTATCTGCTCGATAAGAATGATCATCTGCTTGTCACTAGTATGCTTGAAAATATAGACATGTACAGACGAACTTGTACGTGTTGAGAGGAATCTGAAGGCACGAAACAAACGTGTCGTATATCTTTGCATAAGTCCAAGTGTGTCTCATCTAATAGAACGGTTAGAGCATGCATTTGGTCTCGGACAACTTGTATACAAGGAAAATATTTGTCTCCACTACAACAGATATGGGATATAATAGCGTGCGCTGAACGTTGTAGAATGCATATTATAGCATATTCCGTCCGCTATATATGCCCCCGCTATAATAACCCCATGTACAAGAACGCTATAAAGTTATAGCATTCACGAACGCTATTCATGGATTATAGCGTTCATTGGCGCTATAGACGATGTATAGCGTTTTGAAACGCTATATGATAGTTATAGCACTTAGGAACGCTATAGACTTTAATAGCATTCATGAACGCTATTAATATATTGTAGCGTTCATGAACGCTATAGACATGTTATAGCACTTACAAATGCTATATAGTTTACATAGCCTTTACGAACGCTATAGTTCATTAATAACATTTGTTAACGCTATAAATGTGTTATGGCGTTCCTGAACGCTGTTTATTTTTAATTGCGTTCATGTATGTTATTGTTTGTTAATAGCGTTTCGATATATATCTGTTTTTTATAGCATTTCTTTCCTGCTATTATATGTGCAACAATAGCATGTCAGAATGCTATTGCAGAGTCAAAATTCTGTATTCAAAAATTTGCAGAATACAGCACATCAGACTACTATTGCAGATAATGCCACAGTTACACAAAATGCAGGTATTCAAAAATTTAAATGCGAATCAATCACAGAATGAATTCCGAACATAAGTAAATTCATTAATTTCACTGTCTAATATATGTAGAACAACGAAGTAGTACCAAACATTCAAAATCCTTAATTTCTCCATGTAGAACAACGAAGTAGTACCAAACGTATGTCCAAAAAATAAACATTAACAGTGTAGTCAGCTACATATATCCCAAAATGTTGACTATCTAACATTTAGCTCCCTTCGAACCTATCCACAACCAAAACTCCTCAGAAAGCATCTTCTTCCTTCATCCAACCTACACAAAAATAGGGGAGAAATCATTAGTGTAAAGAAAAAACCATCTCGAGCCGATCCAGACAATTGACGTAAAGTAAATTATTGGGATAGGAAAAGTGATGCCTTACCAGTGCACTAATTGAGTCTTATGTGTTTATATATTCTATTGTAATTGTAAGTGTTCTCAACTCTTCTTCTCGTTTTTTGACTGGATTAATAAGTTCCAACTGAGTGCGTGCATTTTTTCATATAGATGAAGCTGATATCACTAAATATGGTCTATACTAAAGACTTATCAGTACAAACCAAAGCTTTCAGTTTCCCATATCTGTTGTGTAGGTAAAGTTCAGTAAAGTATTAACATAGTAAGAAGTACCTTTCGATGCATTAATCATCAGAGCTGACTGAACAGAAAAGATGATGTTTCAAGGATATAACCCATGTTATAGTGTAAAAGGAAAAAAAAACACACATTAGTCACAGTAACCATTGATATAATAAAGAAAAGAAAACATATTTAGTAATCCCAGGTATAACTAGATATTGAAGGTGTAAAAAAAGCAAAAACCATAGATTAATCAAAAGTAAACAACATATTTATTTTGATATAAGCCTCACAAATCCATTCATACTTTTGTGATTAGCCCCTCTTGGGAGTTATATTCATACATTTTCGGATATCCCCCTTGGAAGTTCTTAACTATATCGAAATAGAGACAATATAATCATGATTAAATTATTTTTGCTATCAGCCTTGGGCAAAGAAATAGAACCCTCGTGAACTAGTTACTAAATATAAATTAAACATTTAGATACATCACCAAGCTCATTGTTAAGATCGTCTAAATTCAAAGAAGAGCGATGGTGTCATTGTTTTGTATTTAATTTTGCAAATTTACTAAGTAATAAAGAGTTCTCTTTAATTTTTGATTCATGACCATTAGTATACAAATTGACACCATTAGTTTTGAGGATCATAACCTACTTTGCTATATTTTGTATTAAATAACAATGACAAACTCGGTTACCTCTAGCATTGGTAAAAGCATCAAACCTGTGTCACTTAGAGTACCAAAAAGAAGACTCAAACCATTGTACCAATCACAAAATATGGGCAGATTCCATTAGCCATTTGCAATAAGGCCTTTCACAACAATATTGCAATGTGGAGTACTTCATAACAACCAAGAAACTGATTATGTAATCACAGTATAAGAAGGTACTTGAATATAATGAAAATCGTTGCACATGGACAAACTAACGAATCCTTAAAAGCCTTTTCTTCCATCCTGGAGTCGGTTTCTGCCATTACGAGGAAAAAGGGGATGATGTTACTATAGATTGTAACATTTTTCATTGTGATCTAGAGACTGGAGAATGATTTCAGGAAGCTAGGACGTAAGGCTGAAGCATAGAAGAGGCAAATTGGTAGTAACAGATTGCGGCATGCATAAAAGCTTACTCGAGATTATAAAGCCACTTGGTCAGTTGCAACAGATAAACAACTGCATATCTATAGATAAAAATACTTCTTGAATACCATCGAGAAAAGATTTTGCACAGATGTTTGATTACAGCTAATCGTTAGATTGAGATCTCACTCACAATTCAATGAAGTTTCTAATGTAACAGCATCGACATATAAGTCTTTCAAATAATAATTGAAATATAGTTGAGTTATAAGTTCAAGAATCATACCTTGGAGAGCAAGTAGGCACAGGCAGGTTATGGGTATCATTTGCTTTTTCCTCCTTATTCTCCGTATTATCTTCATTTTTCTTTTCCACATCCTGAAAAAATGCTAAGAAATTTTGGACTCAGTGGGATAAGCTGAGAAGACACGAGTCATTCTATAATGTACTAATATAAAGTAGCCACCTTGATACAAAAGGAGAAAAGCTATAGTTACTGTCATACGAATTTTTTTCATAGAGGGCTCTTCACTTAAGATGTCAGAGAAGTTTGATACGATTTTTTTTTCATAGCATTTTCAGCAATGGAAGAATATCATGGCTATGACACAATGCTCATCAGTTATATTAATGTTATAAGTAGATCTGGTAGGAAGATAATGCACCTAGATTCATAGAGGACTCATCACTTAAGATGTCAGAGAAGTTCTAAAACTATGGATGACTTGGCAGACCTGGATAGTATACGCATATAATCTAGCAATACAATAGCAGTACAATCATAAAACTAGAATATGGAATGATAGTCGTGCACTGTCAAGTATATACGTCCTACTGACCATTCATTTTAGAGAAAGATGAAGCGAATAATTAACTCCAAGTCACTCCTCTTTTGTTCCAGACCTTGAATATGAGATTATTGACTCGAAAACAATCTCTTAACACAATTACAATTCTGATAATATACAAAAATGGAAAAAATACCTTTGCATACTTTGGAATTTTCCTCTAAAAACTAGGTCGTCCTCAATGTTAAACTATTTTGACTGTACATAAAGATGCAACATCTTCATGCCTCGAAGGAACATATAAGCGGCATGCTGAAACGAAGTTATATAGTTAACAACAAAGGGAAAACCGCAAGTCAGTTTATAATTGATCTATATAGCTGGTACTCATACAGTCATTACATCCTTTAGTTACTGCAATATAAGTTATACGAGTAACTTCTACAGTTATACTCATCTAACATTGGCCCTTGTACAGGTACAAAAACTACAATAAACTCTGATTCATATTGTAACACAGAACTTTCAGAGGAATGCATGAGAAAGATTTCATCGACCATAATTAGAACAAGATATAATATTTGTTTCTTCAATCATCCTATGCATATATATATCAGAATTTATGCTGCTAGTTGGTCTCAAGGACCCAAATTTGGTTGTGATCGACAATGTGGAGACTCTTGAGTCATGATCATATAGGTCAAGGTTTAACATGTCCTGTTGTTGCTTAGCTTTCACTTCTGCCTGAGAGAGATGGCCAAATCAGAAGGAGGCAGTAGATCATCTAATACTGCAGTCGGACATGAAAAACCACACGTTCATCCAGTTTGACATGACAAATAAGATGGTAGACATTAAACAACAAGAAAGTCTGTGATATTTCATAGGTCCAAGGAGCATAGACATCAAAGTCGAGCCAAATTACAGCCTTCTAATGTCTTGATGTACACTATTCCAAATAAAGCCATAATTTATGGTTACGGGTGATTTCATAGCCTGAAAATGAGGTAATCTCGAGTGTAAACTAGGTCCAAATTTAATTGGACCTTGCTATCAATATCTCATGCCCCATCTTGTCCAGATGTTTACCTCTTTGAATGTAAGATCACTATATAATTGGACATTATTGATTTGTGTATATGGGGTAAGATTGCATATATCTTGGCCCCACATACCTTGCATAAGCCGGACTCCGGGAGCTTCCTGGCATAGGGATGCCCTTTACTTTTTACCTTGATTCATAACAATCTACGGCTTAAGTTAGGCATCTGAAGTTCTTAAAACAAGGCACACTTAAGTTATGCATCTTATTAGCCCTTTATATATGTGATTTGCTTATGTTGTTTGTAAAACTATTCTGTTTAAGTTGGTGAAATATGGAAAGGGATTAATTACTAGATAGAGATGTAGGGAGATGAAAATGTAGGGACTAAGGCGATGAAGCAAAGTTTTAATAGAGCATGATGCATATGGGACATAGACAATTGAGCTTTATAAGTATTTCAGAAGAAGTTCATGACGTAAAAATGTTTTAATAGAGTTGTTTAGGCCTTTGGGAAATAGCGGTTAAGCAAATACAACTTAAAATATGGGTGCCAAGGATCATATAGACATTTTCCTGATATCTCTAGGAAATGGGAGTTTTTTTTTCTTCTTCTCCCTTATCCAATTCAATTATGCATCTCCAGATTACTAGTTGTAAAAATTGGCTACTAAAAATAGCACTATTGGGATCAATAATGGAAATAGTGGTAGTAAGATGGAAAAAAGAAAGAAAGCTAGAAAATCACTTATTTTATCTGTTGACCATTACACAATTGAACGTTAGTCATCAGAAGAAAAAGTTTACACACGAATTTGATAAAGAAAATCCTTTCTAAGAGTAATAACAAGCAGGCTAGAGAAAAAAAACTGTCTTATTGATGTTTGTGTGTGGGGCTATATATTTTCTCACTTGTATCATCGTATTGATATTCATCAGAATATAACTTGCAAGTTGTAGCCATACAAAACCATAAAGAAAACTGAAATGGTAACTTATGGTTGGCAAACATTTCACCTTGATATAACTTGTTATGGCAATGTCTGCTCTTTCCCACTTGATCTCATGTGCTAGAAAATCTAGGACCACAAAAAATAAAATGAGCATCAGGTTTTACTCCAAGCTTTTTCACAATTTGTTACTTTAAGATGACAAGCTTTACACACCACAAGAGCTTTGTTGCTAATTTAACAGGTTCACCTTTGGAATCCAAAAGTTTCACTGCCTCTGATTCAACCTGCTGAGAAGCCATATCATAAACAAACAACCACCACAAGATATGTATCCTACAAAACTTATACCATACAAATAAATTTAAATTATTGCTACTACATGAGTTAATCAAGGTTACTTTAATAGTATCTATGAATATCTAACTTTCAGTACTTTAATCAGAAAGAATAATTGATACAACATAAATAAATACATAGTCAATATGCCTTAACCTGTATGAACAATTTCTAAAAAATCCATGTCATTGGTACTGTTGTGAGTGTGTGTATACAAACACACACATCAAAGACGTATGCATCTTCATGACTTCATAAATGAAACTAAGAGTCTAAAGTGCTTTCATTATTTGTCAACAAATATTATACAACTAAAAATATATATAATGAAGATTCTTTGGTGTATAACCATAGAAATATAAAAAATATGAGTGATGGAGACTGAAATTGTTTTTCTTTTAGCAATATGTATGTATAGCTAATTATATCGAGTACCAAGCCCGTATCTAGATCCCACAAATAAAAGAGCAGTAAAACCTATATTTCACCATTCCAAGAACAAACAAATAAGGAATTCTTAATGAAGTACCCAAGTTTACCACAATATTGCATGCACATGTAATGCAAGCTATTTTTTAAACAACTCGAATATGTTTGAGATCCAGACCACATGCTTAAAAATGGCAACAAGTCAAATATTGCATGTGGTTGACATTCTAATAAAAAATTCAATGCAACAGAAGTTAATAAAAATCAGAGCAAGCATGAACATAAATATGGTGTTTAGTTTGAACAAGCTCTATTGTAAGCCATTTTCTTTAAAATTTGTAACTTTATTGGATTCCCATATTATGTTTCGTGACTCCCACACTGTTTTGGTAAAGTAAGATAAAGTATACAAAATAGATAATGATAAGAAAAAGCCAAACTCACCAACATCAAACAACCATCTATGCACTAATAAGTGTGTAGGGAACCTGGCCTTAACCAAAATGCATAAAACAATGGAGCAGGTATATGGACCATTCTTATCCCCTTAAAGAATAAAAATTCTGCACTAATGAGAATGAGAGGCAAAATACATTTTTCAACAAATAAAAATACCGTAGATCTTGACAGTAATACGTTGTTTCTGTTTTTAGTTAAAATATTAGAGAAAAAGTGGGAGACTTTATCTAACCTTCATTTAATGGATGTGTTCGATAAAATGCTCCATAGGAATGATAACTTTCTCCCTTCAAACTGATGCAGAGACAATTGGATATAGTGTCTCAATTCTTATGGTGCTATCAGCAATATAGCTCAAGGCAGAGAAAAAGAATGGTCATGTAAGAGGGAGAATGAAATCAGAGCGTAGAATCAAAAATAAAAGTAGATAGCGAAGGCTACCCAAGTAGGTCGCTGGTGTCTTTGAACGATTGTCAATACAAGCGTGTTCGAAGCATGCTGGCGGTAGGTGTCCTGTTCGACATCTAAACCCTAAAATTAGAGAGAGAGAGAGACTGAAACAACAAACTCTAAAATTTGAGAAGCAAAGGTGAGTGAAGTACCTGATGGAGGTCGGTGTCCTTTCTACTTCGACGTTGCAGATGAACCCTAATCAAACCAAAATATTGAGATTATGAAAGAGAAGAAGTATCTAAAACCCTAATCAAAATAAAATCAAAGAAGGACGCACCCGCTGGAGGTCTTCTCACCTTTTGCCTCTTCGTCGGTGATGGAGAAGTACCAGTAGTCGTGGCGGCATGCTGTGGATGTACTAGAGGGAGAACTCCACACGCTTGTTGTCCGAGATATCCACTCCGCCCACATGGATGCAACAGATGCTCAGCTCTACATAGGGTTTATGACTGGAGAAGGAGACCGACTTAGCGGTGAGGAGGAGGAGTGGGTTTGACGACCCTTTGGTGAAGGCAGGGAGGGAGGATGCCTCGGTCTACGATGGCCGAAGGAAATCGGAGGAGAGGTATGGAGAAGTGGTTAATTGAGCAGAGTCGAGGTCGGCGGTGGGGGCGTGTTCGAAGCATAGGCTCGGGGTTGCTGACCGCTTGGATCCTGTGGAAGGGGAGGATGCAAAATTTTTTAGAATTGGTTCCAGCGGGTTGGCGGTGGGGTCGTGGATTTTGGTAAAAATTTGAGAGCCAAAATTTTTGTTTGAAGAGGGAACCTTTGAGAGCCAAAATTTTTGTTCCATCAATTGGACTTTGATGTTAAACAACTGTTTTAGTCTATCAAATCTAAATTCACTATTTTAGTCAAGTAGATTTTAATGTTAAACAACGGTTTAAATACGTCAAAAATGAAATGATACTTTTAATTCATCATTTTTCGACAACTCTAACTGTCGCAAATCGTCTATTTTGGTGTAGTCTCGACGTCTCGAACACCTCCTCCTCCTTCTCAAATAAATATTAAACGATCACATGCCCAAATATAAAATTTTACAAAACCCTAAACATTTGAAATTCTTCAATAATACTTTGAAATTAGATCTCATATAGCAAGCAAATTAAAGTAGAAACTCTTCAGAAATTAGAAAAACCTAGTATTACGAGAAATTGGAAAATTAAATATTTCGTATATATAATACTAAATTTTCTTATTCGGTTTACCAGGGAGAAGAATTTTAGATAAAATTTCTGAAAAGTTAGTAGGATTAAACCAAAACCGAAACCGAATCCGAATCCCAAAACCGAAACCGAATAAGAAATTTTAGTATTTTGGAAACCGAAACCGAACCGAATCTCTTATTCGGTTAGGTTCGGTTCGGATTTCGGTCCAAAAATCGAATAATACTCACCCCTAGACATACGTTCAACGTTCAGAATAAACTATACCATTAACAATGTTCATAACACGCTATATAAAGTTCTGTTAACAGCACTACATAATGAATGCTATTGATAATGACATTCTAATAGCATGGATGCTTCAACGCTATAGATAAACTGCTATTGTATGAACGTTTAATAGCACTTCAATATGAACGCTATGGATGATTATATTATAATAGCAGGGAGGCTCAAACGCTATAGATAAACTGCTATTGTATTCTATTTTAATAGCACTGCGGAAGGAACGCTATTGATGATGACATTCTATAGCAGGGAGGCTTGAACGCTATAGATAAACTGCTATTGTATGTCCTATTTGTTGTAGTGCTCTCGGGTGGTATCTGGGGGCACCTGGAATCGCTCGGCCTATGAGAGATTAGGGCCTCCATGTGAAAATAGGAGTCGATATCTGAGTCCTTAGCGATGAGCTGAACCAAAGAGAGTCACAGCGGCTAATCATGGGGATAACCTATGGACCAACGTGTAGAATAGTCCACCTACATGACCCGAATGACAACTTCAATATCTGCATGAATGAAACATGAATTACTCGTTATGCAAATTGTGCTAACATGTTTTTGTGCATGGATGACTGCCGGCGTGGGTAAGTTGCTTATGATATATTTCTACTATCATGTTCTTATGAATTGTTAAAAAGAACCTAGACAAGAAGAAAGATCACTAGTAAATGTTAGCTCAACATATTGATTTAGTGCAGAGATTTGCAAGTTCGGCCAAAAGCCGCTCGCCAGTACATGATGTGTGCTGACCCACGTTATGGGCATCATTTTCAGAAAGCAAAAGGAGACAGGAGGATTTCAAGTGAGGCACCGAAGCTCGTCTAGCCCAGCAGAGCTCGTGGATCGCCTCGAAGTTTCATTTTCATTCCAATCAAGTTTTCAAGTTTCATTTTCTTTGAAGGTGTCTTTCAATTCCAGCTTGTAATAAGGGATATGATGTATGGGCATTGTAACTATTTTCAAAGAGAGTTTCAAAGAGATTCATGTAGCCAATATAAGGCAAAATCCAAGTTCGCAAAGCTTTGTACTTGTATTCCTATCAAGTTATCAATAAAAGAAGTATTTCCATTTCAAATCTCTGTGTCCAATATTTGGTTTTCTGCAATGAATGGGTGCGTGCGTGTGGTTTTGCTTAACTAATGGATGCGTGCGTGTATTTTTGCTAGACTAGTTGTTTTGTGTAGGTACCTGGCCTTGTGCAAGTGCAACTTAGGCTTGCACGGCATCACGCCTTAGCGAGGATGATCGATCCCGCAGGGATCCAGGTAAGACTGACGACCCTAGCAGGATAGGGGCGTGACATCCTGGGCTAGGGTGTCCTCGGCTACCCCCTCTTCGACGTCGGGCGATCGTTCGGAGATCCGTGGAAGCTTCTCGCCGCCGCCGTCGCCCCCCTTCTCGGACATGCCTGCCCTCCTCTCTTCAGTGGCCTCCCGCGTCCCCGGCTGGTTAAGCATCAGCCTCGCGCCTTCCAGCCTCCGGATCTGGATCGGCCCCAGCCTCCGTCTTCCCGTCGTTGATCCCCGAGGCTCGTGACCTCGTGAACGCGATCCTCTACCCGACGCCGGCCAGTCGTGCTTCGTCGCCCCCATCGTCCCTCCTGTGCGGAGCGTCTCCCCCTACCTCCTCCAATTTCCGGCGCTCCCTCAGCCGGCGGTAGGCCCCGCCCACCGATGCCCGGAGGACGATCCCTGCTCCCCGGCTCCGAGGTCAGCCCCCCTCCTTTCCTGGCTGTCTCCCCCAACGGCCCTCCCCCGGCTTCCCCTTCGGTTCAGCTCCCCCCTTCGAGCTGGCTCCACCGCCGGAGCCCCCGCCTTTCGGTCCCCCCCGTCGGGCCCCCTCAGCTCCGGGACGCGGCCGGTCAACTCCGTCGCCTCCTTTTCGGCCTCCGGAACACGTCCCGTGTCCCCCCTGGGCTGGACCCCCCGTCGTAGCCGCCCCTTGCTCGGCCACCGGAGCTCGTTCCCCGTCTCCCCCCTCCCCTCCCCTGTCCCCGTCCTTCCTCCCTTCTCCCACCCCTTTTCTCCCTCCCTCCCGCCCACGTCGTCCCCCTCCACCCTCACTCTCTGGTCACACGCCCCTCGCCGGGACTCCCTTCCTCCCCGCGGAGTCGACTCCCCCCGGACTCGCCGCTCTCGGCGCCCGCGGCTGCATCCGCCCCTTCGCCGGAGACCCGGTCCCCGTCCTCCTCTCGGCCTCCCCCGGCGGAGCTCCGCACCGGGCTGCGCGCTGGAGGGGTGTCCTCGAGACTCGTGCCCCTCCCTCGGGCAGAGCCCCCCTCCCTGCTCGGGCACTGTGCCCTCGAGCCGCGGGCCATCGGGCCACGTGCTCTTCCCCCCTTGGTCCTCGCACGATAGGGGACGCGACAACGTTTGTTCGGTTTCCAGACGTTTGAAAAAAACCCATATATATATATATATATATATATATATATATATATATATATATATATATATATATCCCTCTCCTAGGGCAGAGTGCCCACCCCCCATCGGGCTGCTTTCCCACACCCCTTTAGGGCCTCCCGTTAGTGCGGTCAACGGACCCACAACTTTTGTTAATCGAAACTTTGATAACTGCGAAATTTTATTGTATTACGAAATTTTGGTCGTTTTATATATATATATATATATATATATATATATATATATATATATATATATATATATATATATCCCTCTCCTAGGGCAGAGTGCCCACCCCCCATCGGGCTGCTTTCCCACACCCCCTTAGGGCCTCCCGTTAGTGCGGTCAACGGACCCACAACTTTTGTTAATCGAAACTTTGATAACTGCGAAATTTCGTTGTATTACGAAATTTTTGTCGTTTCGAAAGTTCGATATTTCGAATTCCACTTTTAGGAATTTCTTACCGCGTTTTATAGGGCCCTTTTGTCTTCTGGCTCGGCACCTGTCTGGTTTGCTCTTCTAGAGCCCCCTTTACCTTTTCAATAAAATGTTATTTGTTCAAAAATATATATATATATATATATTTTCAAAATATATATATATATATATATATATATATATATATATATATAAATATATATATATATATATATATATATATATATATATATATATATTTGTATTTGTATTTAAATGACTTTGTGTATATGTAAATATGTTGGAATAAGGATTCAAGGTTCTGATTTCCAGGTTTGAGTCCACTTCTCGGATTCCAGTAGCCTATTTCCTTACCTATATGAGTATGTATATGTATATGTCTATATATGTATAAGTTTTCCTTTAAATAGATATAATATGTGGTATACCCCATAGTTAAGTACTTGGTTTTTAATCTCAGATTTGATTCATAACAACAGTCCTTTATCACACAACTTCCTTCAAGTCACATATTATATATTTATATGTGTATGTGTAGATATATATGTGTATGTATAAATATATATATTTTATATATATATTTATATATATATATAATATATGTATATATATTTTATATATATTACCTTAATGAATGTGAATATACCTATATATATATATATATATATATATATATATATATATATATATATATATATATATATATATATATATTTATATATATTTATATTTATATATATATATATATATATATATATATATATATATATATATATATATATATATATTACCTTAAAAAAAAATATATATATATATATATATATTACCTTAATGAATGTGAATATACCTATATGTATGTGGAATGATTATGAATGTAACCAAAGGGTATTGGGACAGATTAGGATCGACCCAACGAGCCTAGTTTAGTCGAGTTGACCGACAAGTTGACCAAGTTGACAAAAGTCAACTTCGGGTCAAACTTGTTCCAAATCGACTCAAACGAACTCGGAATGACTTGTAAACTTGTGTGTGACATAAAAATTAGTAAACAGACTAGTTGACTTAGAGTTGACCAGATTTGACCAGAGTTGACGAGGTTGACTTTGACCTATAAGGAGTTAGAAGCATGTAGAATTGCATTGTAGCCCTTTCTTATAATATGTTAGACCATGTTGTGACTTGTGGTTACTTTAAATAGGTTTACATCACTCTAGTTCAGTTACACATCCTCATCAGCGGCTTGGATTGTCAGGCGAGTACATTCTCTGACCGTTTCGTTATTGCTTGGACATATTACTGTTATAGACTAGTTTACTTGTTGCTGTCACGATGTTATCAAGGATTAGTACTATATGCATCTCTTCATGGGATGTTATCCCCTCGGATACTATAAGCCCCTGTTTTTCAATTTTAGTTTTATTAGTGCTAATTAAATTTTAATGTTATTTTTGGCCTTAAAATATTTTATTAGGATTTTTAGGAATTTTTCTATATTTTTAAATGAGTTTTAAATATAAAAATATCACTTTGCAAATTATTTGAAATTAATTAAATAAGTTTTACAATTTTTAGAATTAATTTTATATCAGTTTGTAATTTATGATTTGTTCTTAATTAGGAAATGCAAATGTTATTTTGCATTTTATGCTGATAGAAGCCTTTATGCAAATCCTAAAACATGGGGGACTTTTGTGCAAACCTGCCAAACCCCCCCCCCCCCGACCAGTCACCCACTCTCTCTCCTCCAGCTCCTTCACCAACCCCGCTGCCCCGACAACTGGCAGCCCTGCCCCCGCCGAATCCGGCTGCCCGACCGCCCTAAAAAGCCCTATAAAACTCCCCCTCACTCCCCTGACTAAACCCTAACCCTAAATCTCCCCCACGACCAACCGCTGCCCTGTTCTCCCCCGACGAACTCCCAAACCCTAGCCCTACTCCGGCGAACTCCGCCCAGCCCCACCGTCGACCATCACCGCCTCCAACCACCCTCACCCGATACGCCTTGACGAGTCCACCGCAGCGCCACCACTCCGCCACCGCCACGACGCCTCCTCCGCCGTCCACGACCACCAAATCCCCCTGATCGACTGGACATGTGAGTGTTTTGTGTCAACTGTGTCGTGCGTGTCTCGTACGCATGTATGTTGTTCACCGTGTCCTGGCGAGCATAAGTATGGGACTGGACACGCGAGATTGAACTCGTGCGTGTCGTGCATGCCTAGGACACGCTGATACCTGTGTCCTTAACTGTCAGGACACAGGGCCGATATTTATATTTTTTTTATTGTTAATCTAACCTAAACCAAATAATATTAACCTAAACTCTAACCCTAACACTGAGCTCGGGCTGACCCCCTGGCCAGCCCGACCCGTTTAAACATCCCCCCCTTCCTGAGGACAGGGTTCGAGCCCCCCTTTCTGTGTTTTCTTTTCTTTTCGGTTTTCTTTTCTTTTTCTTTTTATTTTGTATTTATATATATATATATATATATATATATATATATATATATATATATGTATATAGATTAATATGTATATATATGTATATACTGTATTTTTAACAGTATTTAATATATATGTATATATTTTGTAGTTAGTAAATTTTATATATATATGTCTATATATACATTTTTCCTATGTATATATATATTATATATATATACACTATATTGTTAAGTATTTTCTTATGTATATATATATATATTTGTAAATATATATATATAATCAATAAATTAAGTATTTTTCCTTATATATCTATATATACTTTAGCATAGGTATGTATATTCTTTTGTACAAATTAGCCTTATTAAAATAATAATATTTATTTTGCACTATCACCAAATTATATTTTTATAGTATTTAAATTACTGCAACCATTTGGTGTCCAAGCCTAGCATGGGTATTTGGGCTCAAATGTGTTTTCACACATTTAAGACCTGTACAAGTCATATTGGACTTGATTCATGGCCTTGAGTCCTGTATTTGAACTTTGGTTCAAATTATATACATGGACAAAATACGCAGATAATTAATTATTGTGTGCATTGCTGTTTTTGATTTTCTAAAAATACTTAAAGTATTGATAAAATTATGGAAAAATAGTATTTAGATACTATGTTAAGTTAGCTAATTTAGTATAATTTTTGTAGTATTTAATTTACTGTTTTGCCACTAGTTTGGCATATGAAACCAAAACTCATTTTCTGTATACTTAGGAAAACTGATTTTTATAAAATATTTGTACTGGTTAATAAATTCCAGAAAAATTATAATAAATTTCTATGATTAACAAGGATCACTTTGATACTTTGCTTTAAGAAAAACTAGGTATTTTGTCTACTTCAAAAATTGTTAGAACACAATAATCTTTTGATTTATTTATTGATTAATTACGACTTGTAGCTTTTTGTGTTATTTGGAGTTTTAGTCGTGTTGAACCCCATCCCTCACTAGTGTAAAGACCCTAGAAAGTTAGTTAACATAGTGTGTCACCCCACATTGGTCTCCTATGCCAAGTCATCATTTTGGCTAGGTGCCCAGTCACAAGTCGTGTCGCACCAGTTAGTGTCCTAGTATTTTAGTTTAGTGTAAAACTAAGTTGTTATATTTACTTCTACAGCGACAAGTTACTGGACATCCATAGCACTGTTATCGCAGCTTGTTTTGTTTTGCTTTGCTAGAGGCAAGTACTTTCTACGAACTTTACATATTGTCACATAAATGAACTGCAAACCCTACCATGTTAAATGCTGATCCTTGGGGTAGCAAGTTAGATCTCTACATGTTGTACTTCCAGTTACTACCATGCTTAGAATAGTCTTGATGTATCTCTCATATGATTAGAATATGGGTTTTGGGGAAACTGATAGTAGTGTACGTGATCACGACCCCCCTATAGTAGCGAGCTTGGTCGCATTTTATATGCATACCTTGCCGCAGGTAAATATCCCGTATTTTCTGTACGGATGTACACCTATGCTTGTCTACTTGTACGTATGTACATTTCATTATGTGCCACAGCGCATTGTACATCTATTGACCGATCACGTACCTACTACAGTTTTAAACATTACATATACATCTGTCTCTATGACATATGTGTCCTTGCCATGATAGACTATGTGATGCCATGCTTTACAGTTATTACTCTCATGTTCATTTCCATGTTTCATATGCTAGTTTGCTAGATTTAGTACTTGCTCCCGTCCTGACAGGATAACGTTGTAGGTGTCCTTACTGAGGAGGAGTTACTCTGCGACTCATACTATGGGATTACTGCCGAGGACCCGGCTCTGCTTTACGAGGATGTTCCTGCAGGGAACCTCGCCTAGTTGTCTTTTGTTTACTTAGACTTTTGAGAGTAGACATGTATTAGACTACATCATTTTGTAACTGGACATGTATCCAGTTTTACATTTCAGTTCACTTGTACTTGGATATTTTACTATATACGACGACTTTTGTGTTTGGAGCATTTATGATTCTTCTTCACTTATAGAACTGTTAGTACATTTAGTCTTATCCTGTTGTCTTTAGAACAGCTTACTACGTTTTATCTCAACGTAGGCTGGACATGACTCGGCCTGGCCTAACAATTTGGGTAGCGGGTCGTGACATGTTTTTAGTGGTGGCCCATGCAGGTCCTGACTAAACTGTTTGGTTACGTTATTGTACCAAGCATGCCTGCAGTTAGGAACTTAAGGTAATTAGACAACACTAGGAAAGACGCTTAGAACACTTAGAGGAATGCTAGGATTGCAACATAGGAAATACATCACATGTTTGCTATTATAATTAGATCTTCTTGCATATGATTGCTTACTTTAAACAAGTCCTTATAAGTCTTTTTATGTGTAATTTAGATGGTGCTTACTCGTTCGTCCCAGTATGTTACCCCCGAGAATGGGGCCCTCCATATCCAGTCAGCTGACCGGTTGACTGATACACCTCCACCTACCACATTCCCCCACTCCACAGATCCACAGACCCAGATACCACCTTCCACATCCCAGTCCCAGCAGGCCCCGATACTTCCACCACCCCCTATCACTATACCCACCCAGGCTTCCGTCACACTCGACGGGACCCAGCTGCTCACACTGATCCAGGGGTTCCTAACAACCCATCAGGAGCAGACTACCCTACTCCGCCAGAGCATGGAGCGTTCTGAGGGACGTCCCGTGGTCCCACCACATGTAGAGCCACGGCAGAGAGCGGGGACGGTCAAGGACTTCATGGGTCTGAATCCCAAGGAGTTCTCAGGGACTGAGGGCATAGTAGTAGCTGATGACTGGCTAGATTCTGTAGAGAGGAAGCTTCTGGGAGTTAGGATGCCGGATGATCTTCAGGTCGAGGCAGCAGGATTTCTGCTGATAGACTTAGCTGGAGTCTGGTTCAGGAATGAGCCGTTGTTCGCGAGAGGTAGAGCCACCTGGGACCAGTTCAAGACCCAGTTCAAGAAGAAATTCTTCTCGACCACTGCTAGAGTAGCCATGGGGCTACGATTCCAGAACATCCAGCAGGGGAACCGTTCTGTTGATGACTATGCAGGAGAGTTTAGTCGCCTGAGCCGTTTTGCTCCTAGTCTGGTTGCTGATCCAGAGGAGATGACCCGTAGGTTTTGCCATGGTCTAGTTCCAGACATTGGCATCCTTATAGTGGCGAACGGTACGACTGACTACTACCAGAGCCTAGAGTTAGCCCGGAGCATCGAGGAGCGTCTTCTGTCATGCAAGAGGCCGGCTTCTGTACACCATGAGGGTCCGTCCAAGCGTCAGGCTTTCCAGCAGAGAGCACCGACGCCACCCCAGCAGACTTACCGTCCCCCTACACCACATCATCAGACCCCGCCTGTTAGAGCCCCGGGACCCCGACAGCAGCAGCAGAAAGGAGCCATATGTTCTTTCTGCGGAAGACCAGGGCACGACATCTCTATCTGTAGGAAGAAGTTGAAGCAGTGCTTGATTTATGGGTCTGCCAACCATCAGCTTCGGGACTGCCCAGCATCCAAGGGACCTAGAGGACCGCTTCCGACTCAGCAGCAGAGGTTCGGGCAGCATCTGCAGCAACAGAAGGGACCTCAGGGGAGGGTTTATAGTCTAGCCATTGAGCCGGAGCCGGAGCAGGTTTCGGAGCCGGATTACTTAGCTGACGTCATCACAGGTCATGTTTATTTGCATACTTTTCTAGCTGTATGTTTGTTTGATTCTGGTGCATCTCATAGCTTCCTATCATTAGAGTTTATGCATAAACATCATCTAGTAGCTACACCTACTGCAGAGATTAGTAGAGTGATGACGGGAGGAGGACCAGTGCCTATTAGATCTATCTATTGATGTTCTATTTTTATAGCCGGGAGAGAGTTCAGAGGACGATTCTTTGTGATGCCGCTCCCCGGTTATGATATCATATTGGGGATGGACTGGCTTAGCTATGCACATGCATCTATAGATTGCCATGAGGGTAGTATTATGTTCAGTCCCCCAGGCACAACACCATTCAGTGTCAGGAGGACAGGACCGGAGATCAGCCTAGAGCCGAACTGTTGTGCTACAGTCGAGGACGCAGCACCGCCACACCCTATCATTAGGGAGTTTATGGATGTATTCCCAGAGGATCTTCCAGGACTTCCGCCTGACAGAGATATGGAGTTCACTATAGATTTAGTGCCGGGTTCATCACCAGTATCCCGGGCTTGCTATAGAGTGAATCCCAAGGAGGCCATAGAGATGAAAGAGCAGATTGATGACCTGTTGAAAAAGGGTTTCATTCGATCCAGTGCTTCTCCATGGGGAGCGCCAGTGCTCTTTGTGCCTAAGAAGGATGGTACAGTCCGGTTGTATATTGATTACCGGTCTTTGAATGCTATCACCATCAAGATCAAATATCCTCTGCCCAGGATAGATGATTTGTTCGACCAATTGAGCGGGGCGAAGGTGTTTTCCAGGATAGACTTGAGATCCGGGTACCACCAGGTGAAGGTTAGGCCAGCAGACATCCAGAAGACGGCGTTCAACACGAAGTACGGGCAGTACGAGTTTCTGGTGATGCCATTTGGTCTCACAAATGCGCCAGCTGTCTTTATGAACTTGATGAATAAGACATTTCACCAGTATCTGGATAAGTTCGTCGTAGTATTTATCGACGACATCCTGATATACTCGAAGACGCCGGAGGAGCATGCAGAGCACTTGCGGATAGTTTTGGGGATTCTGAGGCAGGAGAGATTGTTTGCCAAATTGCCGAAGTGCGAGTTCTTTTTAGACCGAGTGGAGTTTCTCGGCCATGTAGTCACTGGAGATGGAATCTCGGTGGATCCCAGGAAGATTGCTGCAGTTGAGACGTGGAAGGCTCCGACGTCAGTTTCAGAGATCAGGAGCTTTCTGGGTTTAGTAGGCTATTACAGAAAGTTCGTCCAGGACTTTGCTAGGATAGCTGAACCCACGATGAAGCTGACGCGGAAGGACGCAGAGTATATCTGGTCAGAGGACTGCCAGGCAGCATTTGAGGAGCTGAAGAGGAGGCTGACGACCGCTCCAGTTCTGACTTTACCTTCAGGTTCTGGAGGTTTCACCATTTTCAGTGATGCTTCTGGGAAGGGGCTAGGATGTGTTCTATAGCAGCATGGGAAAGTAATTGCTTATGCATCTAGGCAGTTGCGGACTCATGAGAGGAATTATCCTACCCATGACCTAGAGTTAGCTGCGGTGATCTTTGCACTCAAGTTATGGAAACATTACTTTTACGGAGAGCGTGTGGAAATCTTTACTGACCACAAAAGCTTGAAGTATGTGTTCACGCAGAAAGAGCTGAACATGAGGCAAAGACGATGGTTGGAGTTGATGAAGGACTTCGACATCGATTTACAGTATCACCCCGGAAAGGCAAATGTGGTGGCGGATGCGCTGAGTAGGCATCCGATGGCATGGTATCTGATGATTGATCGGTATTTACGGGAGGATCTGGAGAAACTCGGTATCGAGCTAGTTCGACCAGGATCAGTGATACAGATGATGGCGCTTGACATTCAGTCAGGATTGATGGAGCAGATCCGGGAGGCACAGTCTACAGATGAGAGCCTTCGCAGACTTCAACCCCAGGCATTAGCTGGATTGCTGGATGACTTCACTATAGCAGAGGATGGATCTCTAAGGCATGGTAGCCGATTGTGCGTGCCGAAGGGAGAGCTGGTAGAGGCAGTCTTGCAGGAGGCGCACCGATCGAGATATTCTATTCACCCTGGTGCTAACAAGATGTACCGTGACTTGCAGGAACATCTTTGGTGGCACGGGATGAAGAGGGATGTATCACGTTTTATCTCGAGATGTCTAGTTTGCCAGCAGGTTAAGGCGGAGCGCCAGAGGCCAGCTGGTTTGTTGCAGCCATTACCCATTCCCGAGTGGAAGTGGGAACATATTACGATGGACTTCGTTTTAGGGCTTCCTCGTTCCCAAGGAGGGAAGGATGCCATCTGGGTCATTGTAGACAGACTGACGAAGTGTACGCACTTCATACCCTTCAAGGTGGGGCTTTCCACCGAGAAGTTGGCGGAGCTATACATGTAGCAGATAGTTCGCCTACACGGAGTGCCGGTGAGCATCGTGTCAGACAGAGACAGTAGATTCACATCCCACTACTGGAGGAGCTTGCAGGAGGAGTTGGGCAGTAGGCTCAAGTTCAGTACGGCGTACCACCCACAGACAGATGGACAGTCCGAGAGGACGATACAGACACTGGAGGATATGCTGAGGACTTGCGTGCTGGACTTCGGAGGATCATGGGAGAGCCATCTGCACTTGGTAGAGTTTTCATACAACAACAGCTACCAGGCCAGTATTGGTATGTCTCCTTTCGAGGCGCTATATGGACGACGATGTCGCACACCGCTCTTTTGGGATGATGTCGAAGACAGAGTTATGTTTGGGCCAGAGATGATCACAGATGCAGCAGAGAAAGTCGGGATGATCAGAGACAGGCTCAGAGTAGCTCAGGACAGGCAGAAACCCTGGGCTGATGCTAGTCGCAGGCCGATGGAGTTTGCAGACGGTGATATAGTGCTAGTGAAGATATCACCTACTCGAGGGATGATCCGGTTCGGACGAGGAGGGAAGCTGAGCCCCAGATACATAGGGCCATTCGAGGTGCTTGGCAGGATCGGAGAGGTAGCTTACAGGGTTGCACTTCCACCCAACCTAGCAGGAGTTCACGATGTCTTTCACGTATCTCAGCTGAGGAGATATGTTCCAGACCCCAGTCATGTGCTAGATCATTCAGAGTTGGAGGTCGGACCGAGCCTTACAGTTTCTGAGCAGCCAGTGGAGATATTAGACCGGAGAGAGAAGAGGCTGAGGAACAAGGTTATACCCCTAGTACGAGTAGCTTGGAGCCGTCACTCCCCAGGTGAATCTACTTGGGAGAGGGAGTCGGACATGAGGGAGAGAATCCCTTACTTGTTCGATCCAACCGCTGCGAAGGAACCACCCGTTCCCGCTTGATACCTTAGAGGTTAGTTTCGATCGCAGCCTTAGTCATTTTGTTGCATTGCTTGCTATGTTAGAATATTGTAGGTCTTCAATCCTTGTGAATTTCGAGGACGAAATTTTTCAAGGAGGGAAGACTTGTAAGCCCCTGTTTTTCAATTTTAGTTTTATTAGTGCTAATTAAATTTTAATGTTAGTTTTGGCCTTAAAATATTTTATTAGAATTTTTAGGAATTTTTTTATATTTTTAAATGAGTTTTAAATATAAAAATATCACTTTGCAAATTATTTGAAATTAATTAAATAAGTTTTGCAATTTTTAGAATTAATTTTATATCAGTTTGTAATTTATGATTTGTTCTTAATTAGGAAATGCAAATGTTATTTTGCATTTTATGCTGATAGAAGCCTTTATGCAAATCCTAAAACATGGGGGACTTTTGTGCAAACCTGCCAAACCCCCCCCGACCAGTCACCCACTCTCTCTCCTCCAGCTCCTTCACCAACCCCGCTGCCCCGACGACTGGCCGCCCTGCCCCCGCCGAATTCGGCTGCCCGACCGCCCTAAATAGCCCTATAAAACTCCCCCTCACTCCCCTGACTAAACCCTAACCCTAAATCTCCCCCACGACCAACCGCTGCCCCGTTCTCCCCCGACGAACTCCCAAACCCTAGCCCTACTCCGGCGACCTCCGCCCAGCCCCACCGTCGACCATCACCGCCTCTAACCACCCTGACCCGACGCGCCTTGACGAGTCCACCGCAGCGCCACCACTCCGCCACCGCCACGACGCCTCCTCCGCCGTCCACGACCACCAAATCCCCCCCCCCCGATCGACTGGACACGTGAGTGTTTTGTGTCAACTGTGTCGTGCGTGTCTCGTACGCATGTATGTTGTTCGCCGTGTCCTGGCGAGCATAAGTGTGGGACTGGACACGCGAGATTGAACTCGTGTGTGTCGTGCATGCCTAGGACACGCTGATACCTGTGTCCTTAACTGTCAGGACACAGGGTCGATATTTATATTTTTTTTTATTGTTAATCTAACCTAAACCAAATAATATTAACCTAAACTCTAACCCTAACACTGAGCTCGGGCTGACCCCCTGGCCAGCCCGACCGGTTTAAACATCCCCCCCTTCCTGAGGACATGGTTCGAGCCCCCCTTTCTGTGTTTCCTTTTTCTTTTCTGTTTTTTTTTCTTTTTCTTTTTATTTTGTATTTATATATATATATATGTATGTAGATTAATATGTATATATATGTATATACTGTATTTTTAACAGTATTTAATATATATGTATATATTTTGTAGTTAGTAAATTTTATATATATATATGTCTATATATACATTTTTCCTATGTATATATATATTATATATATACACTATATTATTAAGTATTTTCTTATGTATATATATATATTTGTAAATATATATATACTCAATAAATTAAGTATTTTTCCTTATATATCTATATATACTTTAGCATAGGTATGTATATTCTTTTGTACAAATTAGCCTTATTAAAATAATAATATTTATTTTGCACTATCACCAAATTATATTTTTATAGTATTTAAATTACTGCAACCATTTGGTGTCCAAGCCTAGCATGGGTATTTGGGCTCAAATGTGTTTTCACACGTTTAAGACCTGTACAAGTCATATTGGACTTGATTCATGGCCTTGAGTCCTGTATTTGAACTTTGGTTCAAATTATATACATGGACAAAATACGCAGATAATTAATTATTGTGTGCATTGCTGTTTTTGATTTTCTAAAAATACTTAAAGTATTGCTAAAATTATGAAAAAAATAGTATTTAGATACTATGTTAAGTTAGCTAATTTAGTATAATTTTTGTAGTATTTAATTTACTGTTTTGCCACTAGTTTGGCATATGAAACCAAAACTCATTTTCTGTATACTTAGGAAAACTGATTTTTATAAAATATTTGTACTGGTTAATAAATTCCAGAAAAATTATAATAAATTTCTATGATTAACAAGGATCACTTTGATACTTTGCTTTAAGAAAAACTAGGCTTTTTGTCTACTTCAAAAATTGTTAGAACACAATGATCTTTTGATTTATTTATTGATTAATTACGACTTGTAGCTTTTTGTGTTATTTGGAGTTTTAGTCGTGTTGAACCCCATCCCTCACTAGTGTAAAGACCCTAGAAAGTTAGTTAACATAGTGTGTCACCCCACATTGGTCTCCTATGCCAAGTCATCATTTTGGCTAGGTGTCCAGTCACAAGTCGTGTCGCACCAATTAGTGTCCTAGTGTTTTAGCTTAGTGTAAAACTAAGTTGTTGTATTTACTTCTACAGCGACGAGTTACTGGACATCCATAGCACTGTTATTGCAGCTTGTTTTGTTTTGCTTTGCTAGAGGCAAGTACTTTCTACGAACTTTACATATTGTCACATAAATGAACTGCAAACCCCACCATGTTAAATGCTGATCCTTGGGGTAGCAAGTTAGATCTCTACATGTTGTACTTCCAGTTACTACTATGCTTAGAACAGTTTTGATGTATCTCTCACATGATTAGAATATGGGTTTTGGGGAAACTGATAGTAGTGTACGTGATCACGACCCCCCTATAGTAGCGAGCTTGGTCGCATTTTATATGCATACCTTGTCGCAGGTAAATATCCCGTATTTTCTGTACGGATGTACACCTATGCTTGTCTACTTGTACGTATGTACATTTCATTATGTGCCACAGCACATTGTACATCTATTGACCGATCATGTACCTACTACAGTTTTAAACATTACATATACATCTGTCTCTTTGACATATGTGTCCTTGCCATGATAGACTATGTGATGCCATGCTTTACAGTTATTCCTCTCATGTTTATTTCCATGTTTCATATGCTAGTTTGCTAGATTTAGTACTTGCTCCCGTCCTGACAGGGTAACGTTATAGGAGTCCTTACTGAGGAGGAGTTACTCTGCGACTCATACTATGGGATTACTGCCGAGGACCCGGCTCTGCTTTACGAGGATGTTCCTGCAGGGAACCTCGCCTAGTTGTCTTTTGTTTACTTAGACTTTTGAGAGTAGACATGTATTAGACTACATCATTTTGTAACTGGATATGTATCCAGTTTTATATTTCAGTTCACTTGTACTTGGATATTTTACTATATACGACGACTTTTGTGTTTGGAGCATTTGTGATTCTTCTTTACTTATAGAACTGTTAGTACATTTAGTCTTATCCTGTTGTCTTTAGAACAGCTTACTACGTTTTATCTCAACGTAGGCTGGACATGACTCGGCCTGGCCCAACAATTTGGGTAGCGGGTCGTGACAGATACATCGGGTATATTGTGCTCATGTACTTTATCATGTGCATCGTCTACTAATTATATTCGTATTTATTCATGTATACTCATGTGACATTCATTTACACTCATGATTATGTGAGCGTTCATGTATAACCCAGTGTGCATGTGGACTAGCTATCCATGTGACACACTACTTTCATGTGCAATAACATAACCTGGACAGATCCTTGTGTACTGATTGGGGCAGGGGGAGTATTTATTTGGTTATGTGATCTACACCATTTCATGCATAACTCCAAACTAGATTTAAGTCATGTATAACCTAAGCCTGTTTACATAACCAAACATGTGCTCTGAATCACGTAGTTAGCTCAGTTTTCCTATCTATATCATATATATCTATTTCCACTATATCATGTTCTTCTTTTTTTACAGTCTCTCTACTATTTCTTCATAGCAGTTCATGTATATTATTCTGTAGCTTGTTTCATATTTCCTTTCATGTTATGAACTGTGTGAGAGATATGTATTCGTTCCTGTCCTGACTGGACTTGTTAAAAATATTACAGATGATGAGGATCGCTATGACACTTACTATGGAGCTGGCCTAGTTGACACAGGTGACCTGGACCCTCAGCAGGATCCAGTAGTCGCTGAGGACTTGCCATGAGTTAGATTAGACTGATATTATTACCTAGTTATGAGACATTGTGATTATATTGAGATTTTGTTATGGTGTGGTTTACACCGGGATTATTATTCATACTCTCTGTTGAGATTATCTTTCTTCTATTCCATCTTAGTTATTATGATTGAGTTGTACCATATATATTATTCTCCAATTGGAGCATATTCTAGATTGTGTTAAATGTTAGACCTAGGACATCTTTCTACCGCCGACACTACGGCGTAGGCTGGACGTACCTACGTCTCGTGCCCTTACACTGGGCACGGGTCGTGACAGAAAAGATAAACAAATTAGTCCATTCCGGTGTGGATACGCCAATGACCTTCATATAGTTAAGGAACGATGTGCCAAAAATGTTGGAATATGGAGCTCCTGCACAGAACAGTTATAACATGACAGGAAAGGAATGTTGCGTATTCATCTTGCATCAGTGTAAGGGCAAGTGTGTCGATATTTGGTCAGAAATCACGAAATAATACGAGATTATTATTGGTTTCATGTTTGCATATGCGAATTGAAATAACATGCCTACCATGATATCATGCTTTACTATAATCGAAAATTGAATGAACCAGATCCTAAGGAGAACATAGAAAGATAACTAAATTGTATGTTGCATGAATCAATACATAACAAATGTCGGTTTATTTAAGTGGCCTTTGATAAGTACAATGAGAACGAAAGTACTAATCCCCCAATAGTTTACTAGCATGTCCACGGAATGGTTTGCTTGCGGCGGAGGCTCGCTTGATCTCGCTGAGGCATGGAATGTCGTAGCGTGTGAAGCGTGCGATCGCATTGACGCTCGGATTTGCAACAGGATTGGTGCGGCCGAGATATAGAAGGAATCATGTATGGAATGGTGAAATCCTTTAAGGGCAAGAGATAACTTGAGTGTTGTAAGCTAATCTAGCAAATTCAGTTGGGCTATTGAAAGCCTTTGTAACCTCAGTTCATTTATCAATAAAGAGAATTCTTTCGTATACTCTGTTTGCTTCCGTTGTTAATATCAAATCAAAGATAACCATTTGAGAACTTGTCATCTTGCCTTATACGAGTGCAACTCCAGACTCGTACGACATCACGCCCCAGCGAGGATAATGATTTGGATAAATCGATACGAGGACGAGCGATTTTTCGGGTCGGGGCGTGACACGTTGGGCCCACGCGATGCCGTGCGATCCAACGGCCAAGGATCACGTGGCTTCGGCGGGGCTACGAAAATGTGGCTCCCCATCCGGACCCTATAGATATATATTTTTTCCCCTATATATATATATATAATTTTTTTTTCCCCTATATATATATATATATATATATATATATATATATATATTTGTTTCCATAAAAAATTAACCCATATACATTAAAACCTTAAAAAATCATACGAACTAACGTTAACCATTTTTTATTTTACAAAAGTATCTAGACATCATACTATGTCCCAGTCCTCGTGTCTGTGCCATAACTACACATATTATGGATATATGACTATCAACATTACCATTCCATAAATTCAAAAATTAAATATCTAACTCTATATATATATATATATATATATATATATATATATATATATATATATATATATATATATATATATATATATATACAAAATTGTAGATCAAAATTTGAAAGAAAAATTTTAGAAGAGGAATGGAGGGCTTGCCTTTGGAATGTAGGGTTTGAGAGTTTGGGAATAGCATTTTTTTTTTCTACTGCTTCTCCAACTTCTCCTTCTCTTTGCTCCATCTTTTTTTTTCCAATCCTTCTTCTTTTTAGAAGAAAATGGGTTAGGGTTTAGATTTGATGATAGTGGTGATGATGGATATGAAGATGATGGTGGTAATGGAGATGACTGGTGGAGAAGGGTGCAGCCGACCGGACGGCGGGCGGTGGCAGCCGTCGCATGGGCACCGGCGGGCCTGGGTCCGGGGTTCAACCGAGTGAGAGAGATTTGAACAAGGAAGTGGAAAGTAGATTGAGAGAGATGGAGAGAAGAAAGGAGGGTTGAGAGAGAGAGAGAGAGAGATGGATGAAGGGAAGAGAGGGAACCTGAGAGGGAGAGGGCAGTAGTTGGGAAAGAAGGGGTTGCTATCTCTCTCTCTCTCTCTCTCTCTCTCTCTCCCTCTCTCTCTCTCTCTTTCTTCCTTCCTTTAATCTTTTTCCTTTTTTTGTGTCAACATAAAATTTATAAAATTTATGTAAAAAGACTCAAATGACCCCCTCTATTCCATGCATGGTGACAAGTGTCTCAAAAAATACTAAGTTACCCATGCTCTTCATGCATGGAGGTAGCTGTATGGATAGGTAGCAAATCGTTTTTGCAATTTTGCAAAATTTACAAAGGCTCGAGTAACATTTTATTTTTAAAAGAGAATGAATTTATCATAATAAAATTATTACGTATAATACTTTAATGTAATTAAATTAATAAAAATTATAGCAGTATTTATAAACCATATCTAAATACGAATACCGTATTTATGATATGAAGCTATGAACTCTTCCCACCTTACAAAAATTTTGTCTACGAAATTTACAATTATAGTTAACATTTTCAAAAAATACAATTAGAGAGAAAAAATATTCTACCCACCTTACAGAGATGGAGTAGTAATTTATTAAATAATTAAATAAAATATCTTGAAACATATTTATCAAAATCTTCACGAAAAGAAAGACAATTCAAAAATATTAGAAATTATCAAGATTCTTGAAATTCCATATAATCAAATAAAATAGTCATATACCATGTTGTTTCAACCCACAACCATGTATGATCTTTGAATTCAAAGTGGTATTCCTTATTCTCATTTTCTGGCATGATGTAGTAATCTTGTGCCTCGGTATTGTGCATATGGCTGCAATCAAGATACCATTTCACTATTAGGGTTCATGCTTGCAGATTTTTGCTCATATTCCTTGATATCCATAGAATAAGTAGGAACTATGATTGTGAAGTAGCCTTACATGTTAGGGTATCCTTGGTAATTCAAAAGATGTTCAATAATCAGTACTTAAAATCATTTTTTTCCATCCTTTAACTAAGTATCAAAGTACTATATTACATCATAATATAAAATCTTTTGACGAAATTAATAAGATAACCTCATATATCAATATTATAAAAAATACTGAATATTATTTTAAATTATTCAAGCCAATGGTTTTCAAATCCATATTGAGGTAAAACAAAATTGATTTTTGAATATCAAGCATGAAAATCAATTACAAAAACGTTTTCTACATTCCAGAAATCTTACTTAGTTTATGAACCATGTTTGAGAATGCTAGTGCCTCGCCAGTCTGGATGGCTGCAACAACTTCTCATTTCATGATTCAATTGATTGAGTACAGTTTTTACTGCGTAATCGAATTAGTTAAAGGATTTTTGGGTTCTTGACACAAATTAATAAATATTCATTCAAATGAAATTCAATTACAGAAAGTCCAATCAAAATATTGTTTCACAAGAAATCCAATGAACAATAAAGAGAAATGCAAATCTAGGTATTTAGATGGAAAACGATTCCCAAAAATCAGCAATACTACTAGAACGAAATTGGATTTAGAAGAGAGGATACAATTCTAGGTTTTTTTTTTCTTCAATGAACTTTTGATAAAACAAAGGAATTGAGGAATTTCAAGAAAATCGAATTTGCGAAATAATTAGATAACATGAAACTCAACAAAGAAAGAGGAGATAAGTCAGGATGTAAGCACGGATATAGTCAAGAAGTCGATGAGTCATATTCTCAATTGGCTATATTTTATATATATTATACATATTCCTTAAACATATACTACTAGTACTCACTTGTCCAATAGTTCTTCCAAGTTACTATTATATCTATGTTCATCCCACAAAACATACTACATATGTAGACACCTACAAAAAAGGGAAGAATCACTGTCTTTTCTTATTAGCGCAAGACACTAAAAATCGAGTACACCTGAGAGATCCTGCATTGAGAATCCCCGAGTACAAAAAAAATTCTGGGAAATAGGACGATGGAGATCGAGCGGCAATTGCTCCTTTACTCCGTTGACACTCCGATTTACAAAAATGGGAGAAGACCTAAAAAAATTGCTAACTCTCGACTCACTGGCAAGAAGGGCAGCAATTTGGCTCTGTAATTCTCTATGTTCTCTTTTTTTGAAGAGGCACATGCCCTCTATTTATAGTCATTTTACACTGAAATGACTGTTATGCACACACAGGTGGAAAATACACTAATTTCACTGTGGGCGCATAGTATCCCTTTGGGCACATAGGACGTAGGCGCATAAAGACTGCATGATCGTGGATAGATCATGGGTAGATCGTGGCCGCATGCTTCTATGCATGACTGCTCCTGGAGACTGACGTGGCCGCATGCCTCGACCCATGACTGATCGTGGGTGTTGACCGAGTTGTAGGGTTGTCTTTGCCTTGGGCGCATGATGCTAGGAGCAGACTATATGACCACACTTGGGCGCATGATTTAGTATATGAAGCAGTTTTCTGTGGGCACATAGCACCCATTATTATGTGGGCACATAGCACCCTTTATCATATAGGCGCATAACAGCTCCTTCCATGTTGGCGTATAGCCTTCATTTTTATGCTTCTACAAGACCCCCTTCAAAGTTTTTGATACTCGAACGAGTTCAGAATACTTTAAAAGAAGCATGGGAGACTTTCTATTGCTTTGTGGGTGCATGACGGATCATCTTCTTGGGCGTAAAACTGTTGCCAGGATGTTAAATATGGTTGTTGATAAAAAATCTGAATCGACAGATTCGTTGGAACAAAATTTGAAGAGGTCCACTCTCCGTGTGATGTCTATGTGTAGCCCACATCAGTAGAATGTGGGCGCATAATACCCAATATTTAAATTTGTGTGGGCACGTAGCCATGTGGGCGCATAGCCATGTGGGCGCATAATTCCCTTCGTTGCTTATAAATAGGTCCGAGGAGAGAGAAAATTCATTCTCTCCTCTTTTCAGAAATTTCCAAAAGTTTTTTCTTTTTCTATTTCTCGTGAAATCATGTCTCCCAAGGCTGCTTTGACTCCCAAGAGGTCCGCGAATGGTAAGGAGGCTGCAAGGAGCGGTTTTTCTCCTTCAACAACGTCTTCACTGGTCCAAGATCGCATTCTGGGTGAGGCGATATCCTTTAAACAAAGTCCAGAGCGTTAATTTGTGACACTCAGACTGATCTCTACTTGGGCGCATAGCTATTGATATGCGCCCAAAGCAACCTTCCTTTGTCTAGCATTTTTCTACGCCCACAGAGTCATACACACACATACTTGTTACTTTTCACTACAACATGTTATGCGCCCACACAGAAACTTTCTATGTTCAAGAAGGAATTCTATGCGCCCAAAGCCATTGTTGGGCATAACTTATAGGCGCATAGAATGTTATTCCAGGACTTAGTCGTTTTTTTTGACTTTTTATTCTATTTTTGCAGTTGACATGGTTGTCCCGGCCCTTGGTGGGATTCCTCTCAGCTCTGCCTGCCAGGCTCTGGATTCAAGCCTCGTCACTGCCATGATCAGGAACGTTCAAGCTAAGATCAGCCAAAACCAGCCTTCGGTGCAGATGATCGCTATGCTTGAACAGGACAAGACATTCCTGAAGCAGATGATGAACAATGAGAAGTTTGTGCTTGGAGGGGCGTGGGGCTTCAAGAGATCGAACTTTCTATTCGGTGACAGCCTAGAGTTTGAGGATGACAAGCCGAAACATTTAAGGGATCCTCTGGTGGTCAGATTGAATGAGCTGAGGATATGATTGTCGATTATGGAATGCCAATACCCTCTGTCGGCGTTTACAGATTTAGCTGTCCGAAGACAGATGAAATGGGATCTGACCCCTAAACTTCATGGAGTCATCTTTGGTAAGATCCAATTTAACTCCGGTGACCGGAAGAAAGACACCTTCAAGTGTGTCAAGGGCTCCACATCCTATTATACGAGGGGACTGCACCCTAGGGCCATAATAAATGACATTCCGACTGCTCTTGAACCTTACGCTGTCGAGACCCTCTCCAATCTGATGATATCAAAGAAGGAGTCGTATCCGAGAGGGAAGCTGCGGATGGATGGTTGGAGATATCCTATCCCATTCTAGAGTGACCTTACTGAATGGGTGCTTTCAACCTATGAAGCTACCCTGAAGGCTGCCGGCCTTTTTTATGCCATTAGACCCACTAAATATGGCATAAAGATAAATTGGCCTATGTTTGTCTCTTTGAAGGAGATGTCCAATCATCACACATGTACCTTCTTCACTCCGGGCGGGGAGATAGGTTTGGTTCTATATGAGATGCAGGCAATATCAAAGCTGCCCAGGGGAACGGAGCCGTACGAGGAATATATTCCTTCTGATGAAGAGCTTTTTGACCTGGAGAAGGAAAACCCTGAGATGGTGGGAGTGTACAAAGAGTTAATCTGTCACTTCCTCATCTGTCACAGGATCACAAAGAAGGGCAAGACCGAGGGGACTATTCCCCATACGAGGTCTTGGACTAACTACGTCTTCATTAAAAAAAGAAGAAGACGGCCCGGTCTTCTTCTCAACTCGCAAGCCCTCAACGAAATCTGAGATAGAGCAACTGATGACAGATCACGGGGTAGCAAACACTGACGATAGCGATGATCCCGAGGAAAAGTCCTCGATTTATCACTTCTTTCGGCAAGCTGAGTTCAAGTTGTCAGAGAAGGCTGTGTTGGCCGCTTTTCTGATGATCTGGCTCCGCGATTGTGTATTCCTTGGTAGTTCAGTGGCTATCGAGAGGATGAGCCGGGGTATGATTCTTCTGGCTGTAAGGCTGGTGTTTGGATACCGGCTCGCTCTGCTTCCTGCAATGGTCTGCGCCATCCAACTAGGTTTGCAGGAATTTACTACAAGCGCGGTGACGCCTGATGGTTGAAGGGACTTTGCCGGGACTGAACTTCACTTTCATTACTTGATGGGATGGCTGGTGCTGTACTATCCCAGATTAATGAATGCCGGGCTGATGGCATACTCTTTGGTAGGAGATGCCTTTCTTCGGAGGTTTAATAACACAGACTGGGCCGTCACTGGGGTGCCTGCTTATAGGAAGGCTTTGAGGTTCCTACAAAATTATGAGTTCCTCAGAGTGTCCCTTCCATCTGGCAGTGGTCGCGCAGGCGATACTTTAGTAGATAAGGGAGCACTCACTACGAGCTTGACTCTTGGAGCATTCCATTGTCTCCATTCTATCAGGCCTTCTCATCTGGTACTCAGGGATAGGAACCACACTTTCCTGGAACCTTATTTGTGAAGTCATTTTGCACGGCAGTTTGGGTATAGCCAGCTTCTTCTGTGCAACCCTTGCCCTCATTTTCAGTTGATAGGAAGCCTGATTGACGGGGCGCGTGCATGGGGCTATTACAATGCTGGATGCACAGGGGCAATTTTTACTTTACCAGAATATAAACCTAAAACTCACCTGCTCTTTACTGCTGCAAAGTTTTATACTAAGGTCAATACCCTTAATCCTCGGTATGACCGCGAGCAGAGTTGAGTATCGGGGACTAGGCTTGCCCCCACTCTTGCCGATATAGGACAAGCCCGAGCAATGAGGGGCCATAGAAGGAAAAGTGCCGCACCTGCAGCAAAGCTGGCTATAGAACTACCACGGAGGGCAGCTCTTGAAGAGCTGGCTGCTACAGAACCACAAAGGAAAGATATTGAAGAGGACACTTCTCTCCCTGATCTTCCTTAAAAATGAAAAGCTTCGACTAAACTGGCTCAACAGTCGACTTTTAAAAGGAAGAATAAACTTGTTGTTAGAGGTATAAAGAAGGTCAAGGATGTGGGTGCCGGCTCGCCTCCTACAAGAAGATCTTCTCGGCAAACTCAAAGGAGTTAAATGGCATCACGGGCCATTACTATCCTGGAGGTAAATCCCTTTCTGGATTCTATAGCCGTTTTGGTAAAACCAATACTCATACAGTCTTCAAATAACACTCTCTTACCCTTACATTTGTCCTTTGCACAAGATGTTGAATTAGTGATCGAGGCAGGTGCCTCTTCGTCTGAAGAGGTGGACGTAACGACGGTATTCCCTATTCGTCCTCAACCGACGGATGAAGCCAGTCCCTCTTATGATATCTTTTTAGGAGATATGTCTGAGCTTGGGGCTCAAATAAAGGATTTGGACGAGAGTCAAGTCCAATCAGCTCACCCTCCCGTGGGTATGTCATTCTTGTACCTTACATCGGATGAGATATTTCGACTTCAATTTTTCGTACTTCTCGTGAGGCTGACTTCCGCCGTATTTTGCCTTATAGACGAAAAGAGGGAACAAAGTACAGAGGCTACTCCAGACACTAGGGCAAGACAAGAAGTTGCCCCCGGTTCTTCCGGGGTAGTCGGTGCAGAAGGTTTTGTCAGTAAACCGGCATCGGTTGCTGAAGAAGTAGTTGAACGGCACGTTGAAACGGCTGCTATTGAATCCGCTCTGGGTCCAACTGGGCCTATAGAAGACAAGCAACCTACATCTATTTTGGCTAAAGTTGACATTGAGCGACCTGGGTCTGCTCTTGTTTCCGTAGCTCAAGTTGACATTGAGGAGGCAGGAGGTATGAAATTATAACTCTTTTATACTATTTAAGTTTTTCTTCCCGTTACTGATATGTATATTGCTTTTTTGTCAGGTTCGACTTCTTCCCAAGTATCTCTTCCTAGGGCGGAAGATCCCCATCAAGCTTCCTCTCTAACGACTTCCTCTAAAGATGATAAAATGGCTCAGGATATCATAAAAGCTTTTTACTCTATCCTGAAAGTTAAACTTCCTGGAGTCTTGAACCGGAATGTCGCCTTCGGGCCTGTAAAGGCTATTGCTGAATACCAGGTGGCGGTCCTTGAAAGCATTGCTGGTTACGAGGAGCGGGCAAATGCTTTAAGAAAAGTCCTAGCTGACTTAGAAGACCGAGTGGCCAGATTCCGTGAAACCAGTCGATGAAGCCCAACCTCGATGTTTCTTAAAGAAAACGCGGCTTTGGTTGCGGCTGTTGAAGAGAAGGAGGCTACTTTCCAAGTGAGAAAGGAAGCCCTGGCTAAAGAGATTAGTGAGCTGGCTGATCAATATGAATAGTTCAATGCTGCAAGCTAAGCTCGTATTTCTTCGAAGAACAAGCTGGCCACCCAGATCACCGAAAAGTACAATCACATTGTACGACTTCATAAGGAGATTGCCCAGCTAGAGACCAACTTAAGAGCGGTTGTGTCTGAACATGAGGACCATATAGTTCAGGCTGTTATGACTGTCACAACTTCAGACCAATTGAAAAAGCAGCTGGTGAAGTTGGAGGAGGAGCAAGCGAGACTAGTTCCCTTCAGGGATGAGACTACTGGGAAGGAAGAAGCGTGTCGTCGTGCTTTTGTCAAATCACAAGCTGAAGTCACGACTTTGAAGGGTAGCATCAATCAATTGTGTATCCATTAAGTCTTTTTATTTGTAATTGGCTCATTTAGCCGTAAAACTTATTTATCCTGCATTTTGAGACCAATTTAATGAAGAATATTTTGGCTTTCTGAACTCATGAATGTGGTTTGTGAAATATCAGAACTAGAGGTAATATAGACGTAACAGAAATATTTTTGTTAGGTATTCCGCTGGGGAATTGGATGTGGACTCATTACCCGTTTTATATTCAAGGTTCTTGATTATAGATAATATGTTGAAAGAAGCTGATAATAGAGGTAATATGGACGTAATAGCATAGAATGTTTTATATCTCGACCATAGGTAATATGGACGTGGACGGATATATAACATTAAGTAGGAGTCAGTAAATAATTCAGAGGTAATATGGACGTGATTATCTTTGAAGATTATTTTGCTCAGAGGTTATATGGACGTGGCAAAACATTTTTTAATTATCCCACTGGCGAATAATTATCGAAAAGCAGTTCATAGGTAATATGGACGTGATCGCTTTCATAAGATCGATTTTGGACAGAGTTCAAACAAAGATAATTTTTAGAGGACCCATTATCCATGGCGTATTCAAGACTATTGAAATATGGATAATAGTTAGACGATTCTCTGAATCACATAAACATCATACTGCACATTTACATGATTAAAGTAGGGTTTCTGTGAACGCTGAAGGTTACACATAATATTTCTCCAGGAACTTGCCGTTGATCGGCATGATAAGCAAGTCACCATCAAGCTTGGTTAGTCAATACGTACCGTTAGAATACACTGATTCTATAACGAAATGACCTTCCCATTTAGGCTAGAACTTTCCTTTTATCTTATGCGTCATGACCATTGGTCTTCTCACTGCTAAGCCCAGATCACCAACTTGAAAGAATCTTTCCTTCTCCTTCTTATTAAAGGATCTAGAAATGCGTGCTTGGTATAGCTCAATAAGCTGTATAGCTGTGATGAATATGCAAGGCATCTTTCGTATAGAATAACTATCGACTAGACACTGTGATCGAATGCTGAGTATTGATAGGAACGATCAAGGAAGCAGCCAGACTGGCTAAAGCATCTGCTTCTATACTATGTAACCGAGGTATATGCTTAATGAAGAATCCAGTGAAGGTAGAAGCCAACTCGATCGTCGCTTTGTGATATGGGATGAGATCTTCATGACGAACTTCATAATCCCCTCGAACCTGACTAACTATTAGTTTAGAATCACCATAATCTTCAAGATAGTCAACTCCCATTTATTTTGCTAGTTGAAGGCCAATCAGTAGGGCATTATATTCGGCCACATTGTTGGTGCCAGGCTCCATGAGAGAATACACACGATGTATAACTAGATGATCGGATGAAACAAGCACGATCCCTACTTCGTCTACAATATTTCCTTTAGGTCCTGTTCTTGACGCACCGTCAAAGAACATTCACCAAATGGGGATTTCCTCAGTTGCAGAGTTAGACTCAACCACTTCATCTGGGATTTCATCATAGAGTTTAGAATATTTTGGCACTGGAAGAGCTGCTAAGAAGTGAGCTAATGCTTGGCCTTTTACTGCCTTCTAAGGAATGAACAACACATCGTTTGGAGTCAACAGCATTGCCCATGTAGCTAAATAGGAATTAAGAGAACTTGGTTTAGTCATGAGTATTTGACTCTAGATATGACATGGATAGTCTGTCTAGACACATAGTGACGTGTCTTCTGGATAGCAAATACCAGTACGAGATGTTCCTTTTCAACAATTATGTATCTGTGTTCGGCACCAACCATCATGCGGCTAAGGTAACAGATTGTCTGTTCTTGACCGCCTTTATTCTTCTGATCTAATAGGGCACCAAGAGAATGATCCATAGCACGAATATATAACAAAAAAGGCTTTTCGACTATCGGAGCCACCAACACTGAGGGGCTTGTGAGATACTTCTTGATGTCGTCAAATGCGTGCTGACATTGTTCAGTCCAGACGAAAGATACTCCTTTCTTTATGAGCTGATTAAACGGTTGACACCTTTCAGAAAGATTTGATATGAATCGTCTGATGTAGGCTAACCTTCCTTGGAGTCCGCGTAGCTCTTTGAGATTTCTTGGAGGACGCATATCGAGGATAGCTTTAACCTTCTCCGGGTCAAGATGTATACCCTTTGAAGTTATAACAAAACCAAGGAACTTGCCGCTGGAGACTCCCAGAAAAGACTTGGTTGATTCATCTTGAGTTGGTGTGTACGCATCAGTTCGAACATGGTTCTCAAATCATGGAGATGGTTGCCCTTGAGACAACTTTTAACGGCAATATCGTCTAGATAACATTCTACTATTTTTTGTAAATGATCGCAAAAAATTGTGTTCATAGCTCGCTGGTATGTTGCACCCGTATTTTTCAATCCGAAAGACATCACCGTATAGCAGTATACCCCCAACGGTGTTCGAAAAGATGTGTGTTTCTCATCATCGGGGAACATCTTAATCTGGTTGTAGCATGAGAACCCATCCATGAAGGACATTCGCTCAAAGCAATAAGTATTATCGATCATTACTGCGGTGATCGATAGAAGGAACTCATCTTTTGGGTATGCAGAGTTTAAATCACGGTAATCAATACAGACTCGAACTTTACCGCTCTTTTTCATGATCGGAACAATATTAGCGACCCAGTCAGGGTGTTGTTCTTCGCGAATGAAACCACTTGAAATAAGCTTTTTGACTTCACTTTCGATGGCCTCTATGATATATGGTCAGAACCGTCGTTGCTATTGTTTCACTGGGTTAGCTTTAGACGAGATATTTAGGCGGTGCATACTAACTTTAGGGTCCAAGCCTGGCATGTCTTCATAGCTTTATGCAAAGACGTCGATATATTCTCTTATAAGCTATATAAGAGATTGTCGTTGTTCACCAGACAGACTTTTGCTGATAAAGATTGGTTTAGGAGATGATTCATCTCCTAAATTAACTTAGATGACTTCGTCTTCAGTAGGTGGTTCACATTGTTCAAAACGTAACTCCCACCTGGTGTCCATCTTTTGAGCCCATTACTCGAGCTCGATTGATTGGATATCTTCTACAATTTAGTCAACTGACACTAGGTTGACGGATAGAGTTTCTTTGAGCATGTCTCCAATGCTGGTGTCTAAATCCCAGAGGCAGGAATCAGAAGAATAAGAAAAATGATCAACTTCAATATCTAATCCTTCAGGAGTTGTTGGAGGAGTAACATAACCCAAACCAACATCGTTTCGTTGATAATATTTCTCAGATTTGTCGGGAGGAGCAAAGAAACGTATTGGCAATCGTCGTCCTTTACCGTGGTTTAGTCCCTGGTCACTTTTTATATCATATCCCATGTTATGGATGATATTCTTGGTCTGCCAACTATATCGGTGAAGCTGTATTGTACCTGAATCCTAGTTAGCTTCAACATTGTAATCGGGAGTAGTAAAGTCCTGAACAAACTTTCTTTCGCCGATTATTCGACCAAAGATTATTAGTTCTTCACCCTTCTTTCTCACTGGAATAATGAAGTAGTAGATATCCTCTGGTCAGACAGGATATCGTGACCGGTATGGAGAGATGTGGTCTTATGCCATGCTCTAAGGCATACAATGTATCTACGTACTGGTTTACATACTGGTAAACATCAGAGTAATTCAAAGATAAATGTTTACTCAGAAAATATGCAAGTTTTTCTTCAGGGATAACATCATCCACTAAAGGTACATTATTTTGAGTATTGATATACTCGTTAAGGGCGTCATCATCCGGGACAGGAGTCACAGACTTGGTCAAGTTCACTACGTAGGATAACTCATTTATATTGGGAGGATGGCTTCAACAGGTTTCACCCAAGTTGTTTTGCGGAGAGTGATGGTTAATGGTGCGGCAACATCAAGACGCTTCTTTTTGACCCAGATTGTGAGAGGCTTTGAAGTACTTTGTGGAGTAGTACATCCTTTGACTCAGATAACCAGGGACCATCACTGGTGGATGAATAAACTTTAGCTTCATCGTCAGCTTTGTTGCCGTCATCCTTGGGAGGCTGAGATTGATAGCGTACCGAATCTCCATAGTAGGCTTCAATACCCTTGAAAGGATCGACATCGACAAATTCTGTCTTCACAATGCCATCACAGTTGACGTACTTAAAGCACTGGTGAAGGGTAGAAGGGTTCTCATGTATCCATGGACGTCCTAACAAGACATTGTAGGACACATTGGAATCGATTACATAGCAAGAAACCTCTGTCCGGAGATCACCAATCTGGCACTTGAGATGGATCTTGCCCATAGGGTGACTTCTCCCAGCATTGAAAGCCATAATAGTTGTATTGGTTGTAGACAGCTTATGCAAAGGGATCCCTAGAATTTAGAGTAAACTTCTAGGGATGATGCTGTGGGAGGAACATGGATCGATATGCATCCGATCCATCTTAATCGCCCCGATATACCCTGTATAGTACAAAGGTCTATCGTAACGATTATTTTTTAGTAGCATGTCCTCTTGTGAAAAGGTGATGTTGGAAAACACTTCCATAATGCTATGGCAATGAGGACAAGAGACCGGATCTTCAGCGGGAGCTTTGACTTCAGCGAGATAAGAGTCGGCATATAGTAATGCCTCACTTAAAGCTTTACGTGTCTCTTTGGAGAGCCGCAGTAGATCGAACAATGACAATCTGGCAGGTGTATTGGCCAGTTGTGCCAGTATGTCAAAGTTGTAAGGCCAATCCATGCCTTCGGGAGCTAGTAACTTTAATGGTTTGTCAAATCGTGTCTCCTTCTGCTTAGCTTTGTCGGCAGTTGAGAACTTGGACGGACCAGCTTCTGAACTTGTGTGGGTAGCAGGAGCTTGAGAAGGCATTACGTCCACTTCTGCGGGGTCATAAGTCCGTAAGTAAGTCTTGTCGGATCGTGTCTCACCAGATAGGAATTTATAAATAGGAGAAGACACCATATGGCATGGCTTATATTTCTTGTCCCTCTTTGCTTTAGAAGACACTACCCTCTATTTTATTTCTTGTATAAGGTCGGGATAGACCCACATAATCTTACCATGCTCCATCGTGAGTAGCACCAGAGTTGATGTTGAATCGCGAGCTGGCGGCAGATTGGCGGTTTCCATTATTGCCTTGGGAATTGGAACTATGCCGTCTGGAACTTCTGTGGAAGAAAAGTCACCAAATTGAAGAGAGATCATGTTAGAAGACACGACTTTGTCTTCAGCTTCGAGGTTGATAACTTGGCTGTCGATGAGCTGTTGTATCTTCCACTTCAACATGATGCAATCCTTTGTAGAATGGTGCACATACTGATGATAGAGACATTACTTTGGGTCGCTGAGTCGGCTTGACTCTTTAGGACGTCGTGTTGGAGGCAATAACAGCTTATTTCCCTTCATCAACATGTTAAAAATGGTAACAACATCATCCTCGTCAAAGGAGAAAGTCTCCTTGGATTTGTGAGGACTACTCTGAGAATAGGGAGCTCCCTTGGAAGTGTCAACCTTCAATACTTCTTTTCCTTTACCCCCACAGATAGGAATAGTTTGGGGGTGCTTACCTTTGTCTTCAAATTTGGGTGTCTTCAACCCAGTAGTTTTCGATTAGGAACGTCATTTTTAGCAGCATCAGCAGCCTCGATGAAAGCGAGCCAAGTATCATACTTATGTATACCCAGACAGAACTTCACTATAGGAAGGAAGTTATGCTGACAAGTATCCATAAGCTCCGAGTCTGGTATACCAAAGGGCATCTTCAAGGCTAGTCGTCTGAAGCGTTCGATAAAAGCAATAACAGTCTTACCTTTCCTCTGCTGGGTCTCGATGAGGGTGGATATAATAACATGCATGCCACTCTTGTAAAACCTATTGAGGAATAGCCTCTCCAAGTCTTTGAAGGAGTTAATGCAACCGTCCGGCAGACTGCAAAACCATTCAAAAGCTACTCCCTGCAAGGTGCTGATAAATAGCTTTGACAATAATGCATCGTATCTTGGTAAGTGCAGCGTCTGTGTGTTGAAGTATGTCATGTATTAGCGAGGAGAATTCATTCCGTCAAATGAATTTAGCGTCAATGGCTTGTAGTTAGGAGGACAAGTGAAATTATCCCATTTAGGAGGATAAGGTTGAGATATCCCCATCTTCTAAAGCTCGTCATTGTGTGAGATGGTATTAAGACGGACAATAAGAGAAACAATTGCATCCTGCTGATTGAGCAAATTTTGAGAAACGGCTGCTATACGGTTGTCAAGTTCAGTCGACGAAGGACAACCCCTAGCATTTACGGGATTTGGAGGAGGTGCAACAAAATGGTACTCCCTTTGTAGTGAAGGAGGGTTGTTTCCACAAACCAGACTAGCATTTGTAGAGACGTTTGATTGAAGTGGGGGAACAACCCCAGCAGTTTGGACAGCCAAGATGCTGGTAAGCTTGTTAGTGATCTTAGCGAATGCCATTTCAAGATTCTTCAGCCACTTATTGGTTTGATCACCGGCTTCTTCAGGTCTCTCTCTATCTGCCATGTACACAGATAGCATGCGAGGATGAATAGAGAAGACAATACAACACGTGTTGATGCTATCTGTCTCTGAGGTTGAAAAGGCCTTCGTCTTCGGGCAGGTAAGGTAGATAGTCACCGTCGGACTCGAAGATATCATCGTCATCTGGAAGGCTACCCCCGTCGTGGATGTCATCTGCTTCAGATTCTGAGGGAGTACTACCCCCAGTTTAAGATTCTGAGTGAACACCACACCTAGCTTGAGAGTCCTCACCGTCTATAAGGGATCTTATTCTCGACCGACTAACCATATAGACTCCTTCAAGTGAAACAGCTCACTGGCTGTTTGCTGGCAGACTTCTTCTTCTGTTCGTAGAACTGGAAAAAAAGGTTGGATTAGTGATCCACCTTCTTTGATTGGGGCTTCCATAGGGAGGACCCCACGAAGCCATGTTAGATGAAACACATAGTGGCGTTTCATCATCAGAACGTTGCAGTCGTCGAAACACGGACTGCCTTGGAGGAACTTTCATTTTTTTGGAGCAACAACAGTTGCTGACAATACTAGTGCACAAGTGCTCCGGTAGAAGCACCTCATGAGTAGTATTTATCTCCCCCACTTTACGCTTATGAGTTATCATGTCACGTAAATCGGCAGAAGGGAGCTTCTCCTTACAACCCATTTTACATGCATTGCCAAGCCTTACATATGGGTTTGTAAGAGAAGTTGGCATATCCAGACTTAGTTCGTGTGCAAGGGCAACCCCCACACCTAAGTTCCGTGATGAACTTGAAGAAAGCCCCGTGCTATATGCGTTGGGGTCTGCCTTTTTGTTATGGGTACATAGGCCCTGGGGCTTTGGGCGCATACTTCCTAAGAGATCTGGCAGCACGCTTGGCCTTCCTAGCTGTAGGTGCATAGAAGGGGTCAGCAGAGCCTGGGTGAATAGGTGCAGAATGTCTATCGAAGACAGAAGCCTTCTGACCAGAATCATGCGCCCACATACTCCTTTGGCCGCATGGCACAGGTCGTGTACTTTGGGAAACATCAACATTTTTCTCCAGTTTTGCCTTCTCTATTTGCAAGCTTCGCTGAGCTTGCCCAGAGTGTCGAGCACTTCGATTCTTGGCATCATAGTATTTTTCTTTGCCAAGTCTCGAGTGTTGAACACTCTGTTGTTGGTTGTTCAGAGAGGAGTCGCCGAGCTAGTAAAGCCTTAAACAACATGCGCCTTCTTTGTATCAGGAGCCTCTATGGAAGAGCTATGTGCCCACATGGGAGCTCCATGCGTCCACGTGGAAGGCCTATGTGCCCACGTGATAGAGTTCTTCGGTTGCACATCTTCTACAACACTGGTAGGATAAGCGACACGAGCCTTCGGAAGCCAAGTCTTGCGAGACTTGTTCGGCTTCACTGATTTTGAGGGAGTAGAGCCATCCCTTGAGAGCATTTCTTCGAACGCTTGTTGATCGAACATTACGATCAGAATCTTTTGAGTGCTCCCCACCTTAGCAATATTGGATTGTGTCACCACCTTCTTGTCAGAGGAAAAAGTAGTCCCCGACAGAGTCGCTATTTTTGTAGACACTACAAATTAAGTACACCTGAGAGATCCTGCACTGAGAATCCCCGAGTACAAAAAGAATTCTGGGAAATGGAACGATGGAGATAGAGCGACAATTGCTCCTTTACTCCATTGACACTCCAATTTACAAAAGTGGGAGAATACCAAAGAAAATTGCTAAATCTCGTCTCACTGGCAAGAAGGGCTGCAATTTGGCTCTGAAATGCTCTTTGTTCTCTTTTTTTTAAGAGGCACATGCCCTCTATTTATAGCCATTTTATACTGAAATGCCTGTTATGCGCACACAGGTGAAAAAATACACTGATTTCACTGCGGGTGCATAGTATCCCTTTGGGCGCATAGGACATAGGCGTATAAAGACTGCATTATCGTAGGTAGATCGTGGCCGCATGCTTCGATACACGACTGCTCGTGCAGACTGACGTGGCTGCATGCCACAGCCCATGACTAATCGTTGGTGTTGACCGAGTTATAGGGTTGTCTTTGCCTTGGGCACATATTGCTTGGAGCAAACTATGCGCCCACACTTGGGCGCATGATTTAGTATATGAAGCAGTTTTCTGTGGGCGCATAGCCCCCTTTATCATGTGGGCGCATAGCCCCCTTTATCATGTGGGCACATAACAGCTCCTTCCATGTGGGTGCATAGTCCTTCACTTTCATGCTTCTATAACATAGAATCTAAATAAAGCCTTAGATCCTATCTGACAAGTTGGCTATGTGATCCTTTTTCCCTTACCATTCAAATCTATATAATATCTAGATAAAGCTAAACCCCAGGTTTACTATGGGTACAAAGTTCAAGATCCTTAAGGAACTTTATGCAATCCTTCACTGGGGCTACTCTAGTAGGAATACTTGTCTAATTCTCTCTGAATTATTTGACCTATATATCATGTCATGTCTATTCTTATACTATCCATGACTTGTTAATATCATCTACATCCTTAATGGCAATCATAGGTTAGGATTCTTAACTTTATAGATTCACGATAGGATATCCATTAGGTAAGGATCTATAGGGTAAGCGAAATGGAACATAGTCTATGGGTAAAACTTGTAGTGCATTCTCTATCCTAAGGTTCTTTGTAGGCTTTTTCTAAGAACATATTGTAAGGTCTATAGGTTAACCTCTATATAGGTTTCCGTAAAAGCTTAACATGAATCATATCCTAGGCTCTTTATTTTTTGAGACCTGTATGGACTACCACTAAAAGATGTGTCACGCCCCGCTCCCAGAATACAGCGAGCAGAGTACGTAACACCATTCCCAGGCTATGCGACATACGAATACTTCGGTACCCATATTCGCGATTGTCGCCCGTAAGGTTCTAGGATAGGTTATCACATGTCATAATCTTGCATAATAAAATCAATATTATTTTACAAGGGACATTCTAAGCTACAAATAAGAAAATGAACTACTCTACCCAGTACAACAATTAACCCAATATATAATATAAATGTATACCAGAATTGATGATAAAGAGAGTATCTGATTCCAACATAATTGCCTTCAAAAGTAAAATATCGTTCTTATTCTCCAGCTTCCTTTTATCTCGTCGTAGCATTTCCTTGGAAGTATGTCGACAAATCTAGTGAACAATACTAGGTTGTCAAATGACCTGCAAGTCCTCAGTCAAGGAGTAAGGTAGGTAAAGTAAGATGATAAAATAATTAAAATTGAACTAGAGGATAGGATAATTTTAAAATTAGATTTACTGATAGAAATTTTCTTATGGTATCGGCATCTTTTTTGAAAAGAATTCAGGTGTCAGGTATAAATGTGTAAACCTCAAACAAAATACTGTATACAAATGCAATATTAAGAGAAACGCTTCTTGATCACACTTCTATTATCTCAACAATAATCCTATTTACACTACAAGAAAAAGACCTTGTTATAACGTTTGAAAATAGGTTATTACAACGGTTCAGTTTTAAGCGTTACAAAATTTTTGCAACAGTACATAATATGACGGGTTTGAAGAATTTTTGGCCTATTATAATGATTTATAGTGCTAAACGATATATATTGTTCATTCATATATGACATTGTTACACGTAATCATTATAAAAAATGATAAAAAAATTAGAATCCCGCTGGAATGCCCGCTCAAACCCGATCCTAAAATCAAAAGCCTCATTCCTTCCCCCTCCCTTTCTCATATTCCTTCTTGTCTCCTAGAGCTCTTCCCCTCCTCTCGCTTTCCTTATCTCCTTCTTCTCTCCTCCCGCCCAAGGTTCCCATTCTTTACGACTGGTTCGCCAACCACAAGCTTGGCCGCCCTTCGCTCTCCTGCAGGTACACCCACACCCTAATCCTAGATTTCTTGGTTTTTGAATTATACGGGGGGTTTGGCCTTCGATCTAGTTCCTGAGGGCTGCTCGATCGATCGGATCGGTGGGTTTCGAGAACCCTTTTTTCGGTAGCTAGGGTTTAGCCATTTCTAGGGTTTCGGGAACCCCTTATCTATACTCTTTGTTACTCTAGCGGAGGAGAAGGAGGAGGAGGAAGAGCAACCATGGCTGCTACATAGTGGTAGAGGAAGGGGAGGAGGAAGTGCAGGGGAGGATGTGGGCCTTGTGTGGGTTTGGATATTGGGTGCAGGGGTTTAGGTGCTTCTCGTGGCTGGCATTCAACATCCACATGGCCCAACGCCTGGGCCTCTGCCCCTCCACCCTACAGCTGGTGCAGCACACCGGGAACCTCCCCATGGTGGGCAAGCCCCTTTTCGGCCTCATCTCTGACGCCGTCTACATCGACGGGGCCCACAGGCTTCCTTACATCTCCATCGGAGGTGAGACGACAAACAACTTCTTTATTTTTGGTATCTACATTTTATACATAAACTACAAATCTTGTCAATTATATTAGAAAAAACCAATAATCCATTTATAATGAAGAGCACATGACTAGTTTTTTTAATGATTGTATTGTCAGAAGGGAAAATGAAACCAACATGCTATTCTTATATAGGATTTAGAGTATCTTGTGTAATATGAGAGAAAATGGTAAAAATAGAACCACAAATATACATTTATGTGAGGCTTTACTGGAATGTACACTGCTAACATGTGTCACGTGTATGAAATAATATACTGCTAACCAGGGTTTTGCTTAGTATTTTTTTTTCTTTTAGGGGGGTAAGGATGTGCTTACTAGGTACATGGTGGTGGTGGTGGTTAGTAGGAAGAAAGTGGCGAAGGTGATTACAACTTGTACATGATTGCACAATTTCGTGTTCTAGTTGGTCAGTGGGGAGTTTCCCATGACAATAGGGGCCTTATATATCGACAATACTGCATCTTTGCATATATTTGCAATATTCCAGTTTATACAGATATGTTACCAATATATTTTCTTTTGGTCATGCATTTTAAGCCCATCTAACCATTAAGTAGCCCTCCACACAAAAATAGAGGCAGGATCATATGGTTTGCTATAGGAAATCTGATTCATCTTTGGACAACTATGTAAGCGAAATAACCAAATAGAACTACACACGTAATTGGAAATTGATGCAGAATAATCACAAGTTAGTGTAGCTTCTAATATTATCGGATTACGACTTTGTTAGTGTAGTTTCTAATATTATCTAAGTTTTCTTTGCCTGCTTTTCTGTTAAGGAAATAAAATTTGAACCAAATGTTATGTGCAAGAGACTTGTTCATATAGTAAGTGAAAGTAAGCTAATTCTACTACAGCTTCGCTGGTGATAAAAAATGTATGTCCAAGCAATTTGAACCAAATCATTTTAGTCGATGATGTTCCTTATCAATTTGCGCTATCTGTTTTGTTTATCTATTTTTAAAAGAGGCGATGATGTTCCTTATTAGGTTGATCTGAGCCTCTTATCAGTTTTTTTGTTTTTGAATTGCGTTATCTTTGCTTGGTTGTAGTTTGACTCGGTTGTTTTCAAAAGGTTTGATGCAATATTTGCTTGGTTTGGATATTTTTAAGATGGTGTGATATTTGAATATTTTTAATTTCATATTTTGAAATGTAATTTTTGTTCCTTATCAATTTGCACTTTTTTTGTTTTTAAAAGAGGCGATGATGATATTCCTTTTCAATGTGGCTTTCTTTTTCTGTCTTCCGATGGCGTGGTGGCTCAGCTGCAGCCAGTTTGGTAAGATGTACGTGATTTGAAAATCTACATTCTGATGGAATCTCTCTTAATTCATTCATTCTTTCATATCTATAAAAATAGGATAATGACAATAATGAGAATTCTTATTAAGTGAATCTCTACTGTGATGGCGAGACATGTTCCTGGGGCCATTTGTCGATCTGAGCCTCTTATCAATCTTCTTTCTTTTGGCTTGTGCTTTGGTGTATTGGGTTGCAATTTGGGTTGGTTCATGGAAACTGAATTTTGGAGGCAGTTAAGCCCTAAAGAAACATGGAAGTAGAAGCCTTTTATTCAAAAAACAAGAATATGGTGTTTAGCATTTTTGACATTTAATTAGAGTGTCTGTATCATGTACGATATCTGTAGAAATTGATAACTATTTTTTAGTGTATGTGCTTCCTAGCTTACTTGCTTGGATATGCTTATCCAACTTTGAGTTCTTCAAGGCCATGGAGATGGGGAGGGTTCATAGGCGTATGCCTTTCTGAAGGGTGATGGAAATTGGGAGGCTAGAGATATATAGATGAGAGAGCTTACTTGTGGCTGGTTGAAAGGTTTTACTAGTGTCGATATAGATACGGAAGCCGGAAGAGCTTTCTTGAGGTTTCTTGGTAAGTAACAACTGCTCCTTCAACCTCCCTATTTCAACTTTTTCCTGAACTAGGAAGCCATCTATGTTGCACAGATACGAATGTGACACTATTCAGCTTATAAAACGTATTTTCTGCTACATTTTATTTTATGTCTTTTGGCTTGGCTTGTCTGCATTAACTTGGTTGGTATCTTGCTGGAATATTTTGCTGGGTTGTTGGTTGGCATCATGGTGGTTGGGTGGTACCTTTGGTGGATGGCTTTGATTTGACCCTAATATTATTTGTTGTATTTTCTTGAATTATAGATACTTCACTAAGTTGCAAAAATTTATCTTTGCTTGCCTTTGTTGCATTTTGTTGTTGGGTTTGCAATTTTACTTTCTTACAGGTTAAGGTTTCCTGGCTTTAGTGTTGTTGCTAACTTGGTGCTCTTGTATTATCTGGATTGTTTCAGGTTTGCAGTTTGGGTGACAAAATATATACTACATTTGCATATCCTGGCTTTAGTACCGAAAGGTTTGTTGCTGTATTGTAGTCTTCTTTGCTTTATTTTTGGCAAGTTGGATTTTCAGTATTAAAAATTGGTGGGTTGATACAATTTGGTCATATAATATTGATACTTTTGATGTTTTCTTGCATTAATATAAATTATATATATAACTATTAAGATTTATGGGCGTTGATGACATACTTTGGACTTTGGAGGTTCTATGTTGCTTGTAAGCTATGATTTATGGACGTGTTGATGAGATAAAAAATTAAAAAGTCTGTTGAGATGCACCAAGATGTATTTTATTCAGAATGTGAGGTATTTCCTCACATGTGCTAAATTTTGTTGAATAAATCATATTTTTTTATAGGATGATAGAAAATGATCTTCATTACTATCTTTTTCTAGTGCAAACCTGGAGAAGATTTTGTAATTGCATGTTTGAGTTAACAAGGTATATGAGACTTGAGGAAAAGTGTACACAAAGCTTCATACAAGAAATTGTTGGCAATACATGTAGTATGCTGAGGTCAAAAGTTTTAGTATTAGAATTTTTCTAAAACCTACTTCCTGAGACCCTCATAGTTTTAACTAGTTACACTACATCCAGTTGCCTCTGCATGTTGATGGTGAGCAGATCATTTTAATGCTTATGGTTGACCATTGCCGGACATGAAGTTTCATCTTTTTTCAAGATATTATGTATGTATTCCTTTTACAGATGTATTATTTTGCTTTCTGCTATCTTCAGGAAAGACACTTATGTTGTTTTGTACCTCCAATCTCTCAACTTGAACGAATAATTTTCTACAAGTAGAACGCATCAACTTTCCTTATAAGTTGTTCCCAATTTCCCATAATTGTATGTTCAGTTGGAGAAAAGAAGATATTCTCAATGGATGAAATTATACTCATATTATGTATTTACTTGATTGGGATATTGTCGACATGAGAGGATAGTCATAAAAATGTCAGCATTATACTTGAATTGGCTCATCGAGAAGTGGGGAGGCCTGTAGATATAAATATTGAGACAATGAATATTAACGGATACATCTCAAAGCAGGAGTTTGGTTCCAACAAGTTTATTCTTCCTTGTCTAAATTATGCATATCCATCTTTTGATTCAAATAATGGATTTGTTTCCTCTTCGGCTTATTCTGAGGAAGTTGACAGCCCATGCTAGATGGAGGAACACAAATTAGGTTGGAAATCTATTTTTTGATTAATCATTAATTTGTCTACCTGAAGTTCATTGTTGTTGATTTGGATGGTTTACTAACCTGTACATAGGTTCGTTTCTTATTGTTTCAGGAGAGTGATGTGAATCTCATCATTACAAACTACTGCATGCCTGGCGATTTGTATGTGGAGTAACTTCTCAGGTTATTGGATAATTTATGTTTTTTGGACTGAACTATTGTTCGACTATAACTATAACTTCTTAGCTTATTGGATATTATCACAGTTTTCAGATTTTCATACCATTCTCCGTTTATATTATAATTTCTCAGTTTTTTGTTTCCAAATTAATGTGCAGATAGTATGAGAGGGTGAGTTTGGTGCTCTAGGTACGTAACTTTGCATGCTATGTCGTTTGCGATATATGAAGGAATTTTGGTGCTGAAGATTAGTTACATTTTATTTTGTACCTTTATTGATTATCAAGTTTCTCCTTTTAACTCATGTGTTGACAGTTTTGAAGGGATATACAATGTTGGCTTTTGAAGGGATGTCACTATTTGGTGTTGGTGAATGCAATGTTTTAATGTTTTGAGGCCGGCTGCCCTAAAAGGGAAAGATGTATATATTTTAGGATTTTCAAATGTAATGGTGATATGTTGGTGAAACAAAAGTTGGAAAAAGAGTGATATGTTTTGAAATGTAATTAAGTTGATGTGATATTTGGATATTTTTTAATGAAATGTTTCAAATGTTAGTTAAATTTCATATTTCTGTTGTCTCAGAAAATTAATATGATTTTTATAACGCATTGAATTATGAGCATTGACATGAGATATATATGTGTGCGAATGGCAAGAACAGAACGTTATAAAGTGTCATGTATAAGTTCTTTTTATAAATTTCATAAACGCTTTCTGAATAGTTTCAGAACCAGAAAATTTTAGTAAACGTTATGTATATATAATCTATTCATAACGCTTTAGGATAGATATGTTATATATAATTAAAAAATTAGTGTCATTTTTAAATTTAATGTTATATATAATTGACTTAATTATGTCATTTTTAATAAAAAAGTGTCAGATAAGTGTAAGTCAAATATAACGGTTTTTCTAAACTTTTATAACACCCGTGTTCATGACGGTTGCCTGTTTCAAAAAAATTGTCATAAATTGTCTTATATGACGGTTTTTATCCGTCATAAAATGGTATTTTTCTTATAGTGTTACCCGGGATCAGGATTATACTTGAATGGGCGGTGCTTAGATTTATTTGTCCCACCAGTATCAGGAATCACATAAGGATGTGATATAAACAGGACAACATATGAGTTATTTCCAATTTTTTTGGCAGAATATCGGATCAATTGTTATTTAACAGGAGCCGCATAACTTGGACTTTTCCAAGAATATCAAAAATAGGTCACATTGGATATTACATGGACAAATTCAGGGATTCGGAATCCAAAGAAAAATAGAATAAAAAAATGAGCTAAGCCTCACCTTGAACATCGTATGGCCATACGAATGCCGATAACATGAACTGATCAGTTTTATAAAAATATTATTGCAAAGATTTTGAAGATGTGATCCAAAGGTTTATCTCCCATCGCAATTTAATTATAACCAAAATGTAAGTTAGTTATAGTACAACTTCAAATTTTGTATCTTTTTTTTCGTTTGTTAATGAGCACACGTTATAAGCGGATATTATTTAAGCAAGTGATTCCGTCTTAGGAGGATAAAATGTCAAACCATAATTTGAGTGCCTAAGACAACACTTTCAAGGAGTTAGGATGAGGGTTGTGTTAGAAAATTTGATAAATATTTAGGAACTAGAGTTTAACCATTTCCACTATTCAAAATTGGCTAACTCTAGAATTTCTCAAAAATTTATGCAGAGTCTCATTTGTATTTTGGAGTCTGAAATTTTCACAAGTGTATAAAACACACCCGGAGCAACCCTCCGTAGAATTCTTGGGTACGCAGACCCCTTCGGCGGTGGAACAACTCAACACTGAAATCATACGCAGTTATATATATATATATATATATATATAATCATACGCAGTTATATATATATATATAATATATATATATATATATATATATATATATATATATATATATATATATATATATATATATATATTTATATATATATATATATTATTATTATTTATATATATATATATATATATATATATATATATATATATATATATATATATATTTATATATATATATATATTATTTATTATTTTATATATATATATATATATATATATATATATATATATATATATATATATATATATATATAAATGAGAACTTTAATACCAATGCGCGACATTACATTAGCAATTATCAATTCTAGCAATTAGTACTGGTCCAGAGTTACGACACAAGTCTATAAAACTAAAGGTTAGTCGGAGATCAAAATTTTACATAAAACACTAAATGACACAACCATACAAGAGGAAGTACCTTTAATAGATTGTATATATCAAATACTATAAAACATATTCCAAAAATGACACACAACCATACAAGTGGAAGTACTTTTAATGAAATTTTCTTAATTGAGAATATGCACTTACTTGCTGTAAAACATATTCCAAAAGTTCACATAATACTAGAAACTTAATGCTACCTAGTAATCGAGAACCCATTTACTTATATACAAAATTAGTCAATATTCAACATGTATGTTTATTTTAAGTAAATTAGATTTAAAATTATGAAGTGTCAAGTTTTGGATTCGATATGCTAACATTTACTAGGTAATAGCCACATAGTTAGCTTACTCTAAATTTCAATATCCACTTGAACATTATGACATTCTAAATTAATTGCAATTTATGAATTCTAATTCAGCTTGACCTAAAATCAGATTTTGTAAATTTTTGGATTGATACAATTTCGAAAACCTAGGAAATGGAACTATAGTCCCTTGGACTAGATTTCCTCAAAAGATTAAAAAATTCCACGATTACTACATGTTGAAAAGAAATGAATTTGGGATTTCATTAACTAATTTCTCTATGTATTTCATATCTATAGGATTTGGGTATTGAACTTATGCACACACATAGGGGTATTTGGTTAGATAACTAACTAGTAAAATATATTTATATTGTAGTTGGCTATAAGTATCATGACAAATAATTATATTCTAGCATAATTGCAATCCTATATATATATATATATATATATATATATATATATATATATATATATATATATATATATATACTAGTTCATAGTTATATACATATGTGTATATATATATGTTTCCATAAAAATTAATCCATATACATCAAACCCTTAGCTAAACATACGAACTAACATCAACCATTTTTCAATTTACAAATCCAATTGTATATAGACATCATACTATGTCCTAGTCGTCGTGTCCATACCATACAACTACACATATTATGGATATATGAGTATCAATATTACCATTCCATAAATTCGATAATTAAATATCTAATTCTATACAAACATATCTATATATATACAAAATTTTAGATCAAATTTGAAACAAATTTTTTAGAAACGGAATGGAGGGCTTGCCTTGGGAATGTATGGTTTGAGATTTGGGGTTTTCTCTTCTTCTTCTCCAACTTCACCTTCTTTTTGCGCCATATTTTTTTCCAATCCTTCTTCTTTTTAGAAGAAAAGGGGTTAGGGTTTACATTTGATGATAGTGGTGATGGTGGAGATGAAGATGATGGTGGTAATGGAGATGATCGACGGAGAAGGGGGCAGCTTATCGAACAGCCGGCGGTGGCAGTCGTCGTATTGTGCACCGGCAGGAACAGGTCCGGGGTACGATCGAGTATGAGAGAGATAAACAAGGAAATAGAAAGAAGATTGAGAGAGATGGAGAGAGGAAAGGTGTGTTGAGAGAGAGAGATAGGGATGAAGGGAAGAGAGGGAAAATGAGAGGGAAAGGGCAGCAGTTGGGAGAGAAGGGGCTGCTCTCTCTCTCTCTCTCTCTCTCTCTCTTCCTTCCTTTAATCTTTTTTATGTCAACATAAAGTTTATAAAATTTATGTAAAAAGACTCAAATGCCCCCCTCCATTCCATGCATGGTGACATGTGTCTCAAAAGGAAATCACAAAATTACCCATGCTCTTCATGCATGGAAAAAGGTGTATGGGTAGGCAGCAATAGTTTTTACAATTTTACAAAATTACAAAGGCTTGAGTAACATTTTATTTTAAAAGAGAATAAATTATCATAATAAAATTATTACCTATAATACTATAACATAATTGAATAAAAATACTTGTATTTACAAACCATGTCTAAATACGAATACCGTATTTACGATATGCAGCTATGACATTGGGTCTCATATATATATGGATATTAGGGTTTGGGTCTTAAAAATGACCGACGTTAGAATTGGATCTCGAAATCATTCTTCACATATGCTAATGAATGGGTGATTTCGAGACTCGTATTGTAATATTGGTTATTTTCGAAATCTAAACCCTAATTTCATATATATATGACTGTCATGCCCCAGTCCAAAAATACGCGGGACCGAGCCATGTGGCTTTGCCAGCTACTTATTCAACCATACTCTAGTTCAACTAGAATATGTATAAGCTGTTGAAAATGGTGTAACTGTCACTACATCAACTCGATATCTCAATCCTTATAACAGAAATATAACAAAAGGAAATATGAATACTAGTCTGTAGCCCAATAATCATACTTGCCCGAAACTCGAAATGAATAATGTGTCTACAATACTAGGCTATTAAGCAGATACAAATAATAGTAAATAAAACATATAACTCTGAAAGAGTGAATACCTGTAATTAAAATAAATTCCATCAACAATCCAGCAAGGAACTCTACAAAACCTACTCAGCCAACCAGGAACAAAACCAGGTCCTCAGCGGCTTATAGCAAGATACATAATATAGATGCCGCTATGAAGTGCAATAATATCAAGTGTAGGTAGTAACATGTGATCTAGAAAATAGACATGTGATCAAGGTGACTAACAAGTGATAAGGGTAATACGCAGGTGATCTAGTAACTCTACTACTAAGCAGACTATCTAGTTTACATGGAATGTACTTAAGGACGCCATTTGTACGTATGAGTTGTCACGGTATAATTCGAAACTCTGGTAAGGAAACTCCGGTAACTATGAAAAAATTGTAGTTCCGATAAGGAACTACGGTAACTATGAATATCTGAGGCTCTGGGTAAAAGACAACGATAAGTATGTGGGAAAGTAGCTCATACGCCTAGTGAACACCCTTCCCGCCCAATAATACTGTCTGCGTCGCATCCATGATACGTCCAGCCCGACTCTAACATATGATAAGTCCAAAAATCTGATCAAATATGTACACAGGAAGTAATCATCAAGTAGATGTCCATAAATCATAAACGAGTCACCGTTATATATGCCACGCAGTATGAACCCGTGAATCATGCCTATGTGTCCGCAGGTATAATCATGTCATTGTACTAATGATGAACATGTAAAACATGTATAGTATATCCAGTGTGAACGACAGATAAAGAATATAAGCAAGTAAATACTGTAAATCAAGTAGGCAAGGTATACTTTCCTGGAGTTGCCCGAACTGTGGTAAGACTGTAGTACCAAGGTCCATCCCCCCTATCCATGATCCAATGACCCATACTCCATGCAATATAGCAACCCAATCAAAAACAATATATATCACACACTAAAGTACACGTACGACTCATAACTCCCAACTAGAGAGCTTGTGTCGTTCTAGTCATGTATTACCTTATGTTATCTAAGACACTTGTAACTATATCGTCTAGAACTAGGTCAAACTATTCTCTATAATCCTTTTGCTAGTAATGTGAATTACAAGTTGTAGGTTTAAAAATCAAGTTTGTACCTTGTTATTCGTACCACAAAACCTATGACACGCAAATCGAGACAAGATAATCAACCACAATGTTACCATCTTATCTTGGAGATCTATATGCTTACCTTGTTAATTTTAGCGATATGAGATCACTGGAATAGACTGATCTCAGTTTTGAAGCTCAGATTCGGAAATACGAACATAAATAGGAATTAATTATAATGAATGGTGGTTATATAAAAGACAATCTACAGACATCGTTAGATGATAAATCAAATATCACCAACATGTTCAGAATGGTCAAGTTAGCTAAAATATCTTACCCATAAGTCTAATTTGGACATATGGGCAAAACGGTAATTTGGGGTCAAAATGATTCCGTCGTTGGATCCACTTTGCACCGAAAAATGCCAAGATAAAAGTCCTCGAAACTTAAAAAATTATACGTTCACAAGTCCAGAATGATGATACGAACCCAACGGTATTTTCGAAATTGGATTCCGATGAGCCGATCTTAAATGTCCTATTGACTCGGACGTTGGAACCTGCTTCCACAGAAATACGTATAGGATCCAAAATCCACTAAATATAGAAAATTATATTTCAATAAGTCCAGAATGAAGATACGAACCAACGGTATATCTAGAATTGGATTTTGATGAGCCGATCTCAAAATGACCCGTTGACTCGGACAAAGGGACCCGATTTGCACCGAAATACGTATCGGGGCAACGTTACTCCAAACTCAGCAAATTATATATAAAATTTAGCCAGAACGATGCCACGAGTCCAGTAGTGGCATCAGAATTGGAATCCAGAGTCCCAGGTTCAAAATTAGAATTTTATAAGTTGGAAATTACGGTTTCGAGATGCCAACCTTGGCATCGATTTCAACCAGCCAAACGACATCCTATGAAGCTAAAAAATTTATGGCACGAACTTGGTTGTAGTTGATGTGTAGCAGAGTTGGTGGTTTTTCAACTGTTGCTTTGAAGATAGAGAAACTGATTCGCAAAGTTGGCTCTACGAAACTGTCCAAAATAAATATAATTTAAACGGTCAACTTGGTGGCCAGTTTTGGCCTATCAAACAATCGAATTAAAAGTTAAAATTTTAGGTAATTGAAGGGGTATATTCCAAGATTGAGGGAAGAATCAAATCAACGATCCAACGGTCGAATTGTCCAAAAAATGCGTCCAACATTACGGTGACGAAACTCAATTCTGGACTAGAATTTGTGTGTGTCACGATGGGATCTCCTACAAAATGCATGAATAGCCTCTGTTACTCATCGGAAAAGAGGGTGGCGGCCTGGAGGTGTTTGCTGGGGGGTCATCGGGCTGGCGTGGTAGTCACAATAGTGCACGGAGCCTTGCGACGTGGTTGGCATCCCCATACCGTCGCTACTGTAGTGGAGCTTGTTCGTGCGGTCTATTGACCAAAACTGGATCACAGTCAACCTGATTTAGATAATTAATAACAAATATCTGATATGATCCAATACGACACATCAAGTTCGAGACAAAATATCACATGATATCTGATATGATCCAATACAACACATCATGTTTAAGACAGACGTCGTCTACAAGCTGTTGTATTGCAAATGTAATTTGTTCTCAATCTCTAAACATATTTCGCCAAGCTCCACCATACAAACAATATAATACTGAGGCAAACCAAACCACCCTCATCCATATAAGGCTTCTGGTCCGAGGCAGATAGAACTCGGGCCCAACTCGGGCCGAACTCGGCCTTCTTAAAATTAGCATCCTAATTTTTAGGGCCATCTTGCTGCGAGCTGTCCAACGTTCAATTTTTTAAATATTTTGGGACAGAACTCTGGCCGAACTCTGCCACCCCTTCCTAGTATAAATAGAGCTTGATTCTTCTTATTTTAAATCATCTCTCACTCTCAAGCTGTCAATCTTCTAAGCCTTATATGCTCTAAGCCTTACTCTTCCAAATCCTCTAGCCATAAAACTTCCTAAGCCCCATGGTGCTCAGTGCGATTCAGCTAGAAGTTCTGTACAAGAGTTAAAAAGAAGTCACTTGAAAATTCCAAGTTTTGTATCTACGAAGTTGAAGTATTCGAGCGCTTTGGATTAAAGGCTCTTGTCTGCAAGAAGTTGGCGTGCTCTTTAGACTAAAGGCACGTGTATACCCTATTTCACAAATAGTGGATTTCGACTCCGAGTAAGAGTTCTCGGGCCTGGACTATTCCTCCACGAGGGAAACCAGGATAAATTGCTGTGTTTGCGTTTGTTCTCTAAACACTTTTACTTTCCGCATTATTACTCCCTGATTATATATTCTCTTAGTAGTTGTTTTCTGGACATAGCATAGAGTTATTTTTAATTGGTCACTATAGACACAAATTCTATTCACCCCCCTCTACAGTTGCCTACATGCTACTTCAATTGGTATCAGAGCTCCGGTCTCTTGATAAAGGATTAACACCCTAGAGATGATCTATGGCAACCATACAACCCATTTACACCAACCAAGGTGAAGGACAGTCCACTCATAGGCCACCCCTATTTGATGGAACCAACTATACTTACTGGAAGACACGAATGAGTTTTTATCTGAAATCTCTAGACTTTGACTTATGGACCATAGTTATAGCCTGCTAGAATTATAGTTGATGGAAACCTCATAGAGAAACCTCATGACAAATACGCTGATCGAGGAAAAAATAGCCTAGTCTAGATGCTAGGGCTATTAATGCTCTCTTCTGTGCTATAGACAGGACTAAATTCAACAGGGTATCTACGTGTACCACTTCACACGAAGTATGGAAGCTTCTAGAAGTAACTCATGAAGGAACTATTCAAGTTAAGGAATAAAAAATCAGTCGGCTAACATAAGAGTATGAGGCATTCAAGATGAAGCCCAACGAGACACACAGATGTTCACCAAATTTTTTCGAAATCGTCAACCCTCTATCTTCCCTTGGAAGGAACCCCTCCAACCACGAGAAGATACGTAATGTGCTAGGGGGACTAACAAAGAACTGGAACCCTAAAGCCACTACAATCATCGAAGACAATGATCTCACTACCACGTCTCTATAGACTCTGATGGAAAAAACTAATGACGCATGAGCTCGACCTCAAGGACTTTGAAGAATCTGCTCCAAAGGAAAAAAATCGCTCTTAAAGTTCATCGCCGAAAGACTACTCATGATAAAACAAACGATGATGACTTGGAAGGTGATGATCATGCGCTCATGGTTCGCAACTTCAAGAAGTTCCTATGATTCAAACAAAGGAAGAAGGAACAACAAAAAGATGACGATAAAGAGCCTACTTGCTTCTGTTGTAAGAAGACGGGGCACATCAAAAAAGACTGTCCTGTAGCAAAGAAAGGAAGCCGATATGAAAAGTCATACAAGAAGCCATCCTATCGAAAGTATGCCAACACAAGCATCTGGCACGAAAGCAAAGCCAGTGACTCAGAAGAAGAAGAGGAGACTCCCCAAGATACTTCAAACATCTGCCTAGTAGAAACTTTAGACAAGGTAACAAAAGATCCACTTGATGACTTTACTTTTGATGAACTTGGAGATGCATTCAGTGATTTACTTGAAGATCATAAGGAATTACTTAGTAAACACAAACATGCTTTTATGTACACATATTCTAATACAACACGATAATCACCCACACATAGACATCACTATCATCCTACTCCTAACACAAATATGCATGCTACATGTCACTTCTGTGGTAAATATGGACACACTTCACCATAATGTAGAATCAGAACATTAGTTGATTTAAACATGTATGTATGGGTATCAAAGACTAACATTTTAGGACCCTCAAGGATTTTGGTACCAAAGGTCACATCTACTCGTGGTGTAGGTGGACTTTCCCTTCATCTTCTAGAAGCAAATGGTTTCTCGATAGTGGGTGCTTGCGACATATGACTGAAAATACAAATCTTTTTGCAACAATATCGATGAAAAGGGAAGGATATGTATCCTTCGACAATAATCTAAAAGGTTATATTATAGGTAATGGTACTATTGGTAATCATCCCTCTCATGTCATTAAAGATGTCTATTTAGTAACAGAGTTAAAGCATAACTTGCTCAGTATTAGTCATCTTGCTGACAATGTATATGATATTAACTTTGGAAAAAATAAATGCTTTATATATGATAGATCATCTGGAGACATCGCTTTTGAAGGGATAAGGGAAGATAACACGCACACACACACACACACACACACACACACACACACACACACATATATATATAATATATATATATATATATATATATATATATATATATATATATATATATATATATATATATATATATATGTATATGTATATTCTCTCTCTCGAAAGATACTAACCATGCAGGAAAATGCCTCTACACTCACAAGGATAAAATGTTTCTATGGCATATGCATCTTACATGCAAACATAGATACCATATCAAGACTTTCAACCAAGAAGTTAGTAAGAGGACTACCAGATATCACATTCAAAAAGGATACGATATGTGCCGAATGTGAGAAAAATAAGGCGACAAAATATTCATTTAAATCCATCAACTCTATAAGTACTACTAGACCCTTGAAACTTCTTCATATCGATTTGTTTGGTCCTAGTAGAGTAGACAGTCTTGGTGGAGAACTCTACGTCTTTGTGATTGTTGATGACTTTCCTCGTTTTACTTGGGTTTTTTTCACTCAAAAAAAATGATACTATCTATGTTTTCAAAAATTTTGCTAAAAAGGTACAAAGAAAAAAGACTTCATGATTACTCGAATCCAAAGTGACCATGGCGGCAAGTTCGAAACTCTGATTTCAAAAAGTTTTGTGATTTAAATGGATTTAATCATGGATTTTCTTGTCCTAGAACTCCCCAACAAAATGGTGTTGTGGAGTGGAAGAATAGAACTCTTGGTAATATGGCTAGAGTCATGTTGATTCAGTTTTCACTTTCAAAATATTTTTGGGCAGAAGCTGTAAGTACAGCATGCCATGTCTTGAATAGGGTTTGATTCCACCTACTTCGAAGAAAACTCCCTATGAACTTTGGTTTGGTAGAACCCCAACTATTTCTTATTTTAGAGTTTTCGGTTGTCAATGCTTTATCCTGAATACCAAAGAAAACTTAGGCAGGTTTGATGCCAAAGCTGACGAAGGTATTTTTTTTGGATATGCTTCCAAGAGTAAAGGATACAAAGTGTTCAACAAGAGCTCCATGATTGTTGATGAATCTACTAATGTTACTTTTGATGAAAATAATTGTACAGCAGCTGTTCCTAATGATGACGATGACGCACATATCAAACAGTAACTTCTACCCTTAAGGATACAACATCTGGAACCAGTTCTCTGGAAATCATACCAAAGATGTTCCGCTTCACACCAAAACATCCAGAAAACTTGGTAATATGTGAGGTATTAAGTAGTAAGTACTCGTTCATCTGTTAAAGATTTTATAGCTAGCACTACTTATATCTCAAATAGAACCTAAAAATGATTTAAAAGCTTTTTTCTGATGAATTTTGGATATCTGCAATGCAAGAAGAACTCAACCAATTCGAAAGAAATAAGTTATGGGAAGTTGTTCCTAAACCTGCAGACCATTCGATCATTGGTACTCAATGGGTGTTTTATAACAAAGTTAATGAGCACGGTTTAGTCACACGTAACAAAGCACGTCTCGTAGCTGAAAGATACAACAAAGAGGAAGGTATCGACTACGATGAGACTTACGCTCCTGTTGCACGGCTTGAATCAATCTGCATGCTTTGTGCCTTTGCAAATTTCTAAAACTTCAAACTCTATCAAATGGATGTCAAAAGTGCTTTTCTCAATGGTTTTATTAAAGAAGATGTTTTCGTAAAAACCACCTACTTTTGAAAAAGATAAATTTCCTGATCATGTTTTCATGCTTAATTAAGAAAGCTCCTTATGGCCTCAAACAAGCCCCTCACGCTTGGTATAAACGCCTAAGCACTTTCTTACTTAAAAATATTTTTTAAAAGGGAAGATTGATATGACACTTTTTATAAAATCAATTGATGACACGATTCTATTAGTGCAAATTTATGTAGATGACATTGTCTTTGGGTCTACTAATGAGGCATTAGGCCAAGAATTTGTTAAGTGTATCAGAATAAGTTCAAGATGAGCATGATGGAGGAACTTAACTACTTCTTGGATTGCAAGTCAAACAAAACTCACAAGGGCTTTTCATCAGTTAATCAAAGTATACAAAGGGCATGCTGAAGAAATTTGATCTTGACAACATCAAACCAATCAGTACTCCGATGGCTACAGCAACGAAATTAGAACTTGATAAAAGCGGCAAACAGTCGACCAACGTAAGTATCAAGGTATGACTGTTAGTTTACTCTATCTAACTGCTAGTCCCCTGATATAATATTTAGTATTTGCCTATGTGCTCGTTATCAAGCCAATCCTAAGGAATCACACATGAGCACAGCTAAGCGTATCTTTCGTTACCTTAAAAACATTGTTCAGTTGGCTTTTGGTATCCTAAAACCATATCCTTTGACCTAATCGGTTATTCAGATACTGATTTTGCTGGATGTAAAGTCGACCATAAAAGTACCAGTGGCACGTATCATTTATTAGACAAAGCTTTAGTCTCTTGGTTTAGCAAGACGCAAAACTCTGTCGCACTATCTACAACCGAAGCTGAATACATAGCTGTAAGACGTTGTTGTGTTCATATTTTGGATGAAGCAAACCATAGCAGACTATAATTTATCTTTTCAGCACATTCCTATATTGCGATAATACTAGTGCTATTAACTTGACTAAGAACCCAATATGTCACCCACTACTAGGCATATAGAAATACGACACCACTTTCTAAGAGATCATCAATTGCAAGAAGTTATTAATCTAGAATTCATTGACACTGATCATCAGCTAGCAGACGTTTTTACTAAACCACTTGCCGAATAGCCTTTCAACTTTCTTCGTCGAGAATTGGAAATCTTGGATGAAAATGCCATACAATAGATCTTACCTGCACAAATACTTGTTAAATCAAAATTGGCATATGTTGCATTGTTTTGGGTATAAGTCGAAATGGTCCTTCTGTCAACCAGGCGTAAAAGCCTAAGTGACAAGGTGCCATGTGTCTTCGGACTACCGCTAGCTGGAAAACAACCCTACAGATAACCTGAGACGACTCACATATACTGAACAATGATTCACAAGTCTGTCGCATGTTCTACTTATTTTATGGCCAATAAAATCTACTATTTTTTAATTCTAGACTATCTTTCTTAGTTATTATCCTTGTTTCCTCCTGGCTCAAACTGTCTGGAGTTCTGAATCTACATGGACCGAACTCGGGCCAAATTTAATCTATGACCGAATTTGGGCAGAACTTGGTCTGGTCGGTTCCAAAACCTTCATCCAATATAGGCTGTCCGATCTGCTTGATCACTACCCTCTGTTCTTCTTAGTTCAGCCGACCCTACTTTATATAAATTCGAATTTTGAACTATTCTCTTCATCTTCCACCTTTCTCCATCTATTTCTCTCAAAACCCTACCCTATATCTCTCAACATTAGTGATCTCTCCCATCCAAACTCAAGATTTGAAGCTTTTTAAGGATTCTCTTTCATCTCCATTACTTTCCTTTGATGTATGTTTCTTGTAGCTTCCCCTCTCTACTTTCATTATTTTTCCATGGAACCTAGACTCTTCTCTAGAGTAAAAAAGGAGTAGAAGTGAAGCCTCTTCATTAAATCATCTTTCTATTGTAGATCTTCCTTACCCTTTATTTAATCCACCACATCCTCCCAATGCCGACACCTACAATGCACACATATTTGTTTCTTTAGAAGCTTCTAACGAATGGTATAATGACTTTTGTGCACGTAGTGTGGAGCCAGGACACCCTATTAATTTTACCATTTTTGATGAATTTGACTCTAACTTTAAAGACCTTTGCCTTAATAAACTAGCATCCACCTCTTCAAGAGATTATCTTAATGCCATAAGAATGTTTTATTGCAATCTCACTCATGATGACCTTAAGATTTATGCTAGGATAGCTGGTATCGACCTTGAGTTCGATGATTTCGACTTGGCTGAGTATTTGCAACTCCCTAACCCAATACTTGGGAACGCCTTGTCGATGCTCGTGACTTCAAGTTTGTTGACGGTATCACCTTAGAAGGTTTTAAAGACATGATGTGTGAACCCAACCCTCATCCTCATAAACTTCATGCTAAATATTTTAAACAACACTTTTATGAACTTCATCGTATTATCATTTCTTTTATCCTGCCAAAGCCGGATCTTCTGATGAAGTAACCTACTTGGAGATTTCTGCATCATTTTATCTGCATGTCGCCATCCCATTCAACTTTCCACGCATGATGATCGACTGGATGATTCGTGCTAGAAAGAAGCCTAGAGCACTTGTGTATGCTATGTACTTACCCATGATCTTTTCTATCTTTAACTTTCCCTTAGAAGACTGTCAGTTCATAGGAGCTCCTGTTTACCTTTCCATGGCTCGTAGGACAACTCCTGCACCTTTACCTCCTCATGCTCCTGCTAAAGAAGCATCTTCTGATTCTAATTCCCCTCAACCTGAACCATCTACCACCCTGGATTCTATCGGAGACATGTTGCATGACCGCTTCGAGTTGGAAGACGATCGTTATGCTTAGCTGGATTATCAGACTACCCTTCAGATGGCCACCATTAGCAATACTATTCATGACATCCAATACAACATGGCAAGGCATCACACTATGTCTTTTTCTACGGGTCGAGAACCTTCTCGCGAAGGCCACCGGATTGATGACCCTTAGGCCATGAGGTATATGGATCCTGATGCTGCTTTTGTCGACCCTTGTCGCACTGCCAGCCATCCATCTGGTTCTGTCGATCCATCCCATCCTCCCGTTCTATTATGGCTGTAGTCTACTACTTTATGATGCTGCTGATGCACTCTAGTTTAATTTCATTCACTATGTAGATTATGTATGTTTAAAAGATTGTAAGTTTCACCTCCTGGATTATCAAACTGCTAGTTTTACTGTTAAGTTTGGTTATGGTTATGTTGTATGTTTGATCTTTAACTTCGTCTATTTTATATCCCTTTACGGGAGAGCTATGCACTATTTTGCTAAATGACAAAAGGGAAGAAAAATAGCATACTATGTGATATTTTATGTGATATTGTATTGAGATGTGGTATTGTATATGCATTGTATCTATCTGCTGTGCTTGGATAAATCTTATGTACTAGGACAAAAATATTCATTTGCAGGAAAAACTTCATACTTGCAAAAGATCTTCTCTCCTTCAACATGTGTCCAGATATGAATATTGAGACCTACAAATATCATTTTGTCAATTATCAAAATAGGGGATTGTTGACCAAAACTAGATCACAGTCAACCTGATTTAGATAATTAACAACTGATATTTGATATAATCCAATAGACACATCAAATTTGAGACAGAACATCACCTATATATGATATGATCCAATACGACACATCAAGTTCAAGACATACGTCGTCTACAAGCTGTTGCATTCCAAATATAATTTGTTCTCAGTCTGTAATTTTCGATTTATTGAGTCAAGAAAAATATGTACGTTGAGTCGCACTGTCATCTCAACCCCTAAACCTATTTCTCCAAGCTCTACCATACAAAAAAATAATTCCTAAACCAAACCAAACCATCCTTACCCATATAAGGCTTCTAGTCTGAGGCAGACCGAACTCGGGCTGAACTCGATCTAAGACCGAACTCTGCCTCCTCAAAATCAGCAACCTAATTTTTAGGGCCATCTTGCTGCGACCTGTCCAACGTTCGAATTTTGAATATTTTGGGATAGAACTCTTCCCGAACTCTGCCTCCCTTGCCTAGTACAAATAGAGCTTGATTTTTCTCATTTTAAATCATCTCTCACTCTCAAGCTTTCAATCTTCTAAACCTTATATGCTCTAAGCTTTACTTTTATAAATCCTCTAGCCATAAAACTTCCTAATCCCTAAGGTGCTCAGTGCGATTCAGCTATAACTTCTGTGCAAGAGTTGAAAATAAGTCACTTGGAAAATTCCAATTTCGCATCTGCGAAGTTGAAGTATTTGAGTGCTTTAGAAAAGCTCGTGTCTGTAAGAAGTTGGCACGCTTTTCAGACTAAAGGCACGTGTGTACCCTATTTCACAAATGTTGGATTTCAACTCCGAGCAAAAGTTCTCGGGCCTGGACTAGTCCTCCACGAGGGAAACCAGAATTTATCGCTGTTTGCTTTTGTTCTTCTAAACACTTTTACTTTCCATATTATTACTCTCTGATTATATATTTTCTTAGTAGTAGTTTTCTAGATTTAGCATGGAGTTATTTTTAATTGGTCATTATAGACACAAACTCTATTCACCCCCTCTAGAGTTGCCTACGCGCTACTTCACGGTCTTCGTGCACACGGTGGCCACGCGGTTGCCACAGCTGTGAGTGTCGTCGCTGGCATTGCCCGACCGTGCGGCGGCGATACTGTGCAACAGCGGCAAAGACGGGTCGCCAGTGTGCATGGGTGAGGGATGCGGCCAGGGGCTGGCGCTAAATCTAGGTTTCCTTTGGGAGATCGATCAGAATGTTTAACAATGTAATATAGGAAGTGAGAGGGGGAGACTACTACGCCAGTTGGGGGAAAGAGGAAAGGCCATCGGGCCGTAATCGCGTGCTCTGGCGCCTCTGCGAGGTGTTAGAGCATGCCCACAGTTGCCATCTACTTGTGCTATTGAGGAGGATGATTGAACATGCCCTTAGCCGTTGGGTTCAAACCAACCGTTCGAATTTAAAGTGGGAACCCGTTAGCTGCTCTTGCTGATTCAAAATGATTGGTAAGACAATCAAGCCAGGTCTTATATGAATATTTGACTAATAATAATCTAAACTAGCCATTAATAAAATAGAAGAGGAGGGGGTTTACAACTAGATGTTTGGTATTTTTCAGAGAGGGAAATTGGTGTGTGGCGTTTGGGTGTGTTATACGGGGGTCACAAGCACTTGGGTTGGGTGGTTTGGGCTATGTTTGGCTTAGTGCGATCATGACTACATATTCAGATCAATTATGATCATTGATGAAATAATAGCCTGCGGGAGCAAAATTACATGGCACACATGTGGCATGTGCATTGCAGGCTTAAAATAGATCTGTCACGCCTTAGTGCCAAAATACGTGGGATCGAACAACCTGGTATAGGCCAGCTGCGTATTCAACCAGACTATAGTCCGACTGGAATACATATAAGCTGTTCGAAATGGTGTAACTATCACTACATTAACTCTATATCTCAATCCAGATAATAGAAACAAAAGAAAGGAAAATATGAATACTAGTCTGCAGCCCAATAATCATACTCGCCCGAGTAGACTCGAAAAGAATAATATGAGTTTATATATACTATGCCATCGAGCAAATATGTAATAGCAGAAGTTAAACCTTTGAAAGAGTGTATACCTGAAATGAAATAAATACCAACAATAATCCAGTAATGAGCTCTACAAACCTACTCAGCCAACCTAGAAGGAAACCAGGTCCTCAGCGTGACGTAGCAAGATTCATAATATACATTTTGATTTGAAGTACAGTAAATAACATATATAGGTTGAAGCATGTGATCCAGGTTAATATACAGGTGATCAAGAAACACTACTACTAGGCCAACCATCTAGTTTGTGTGATATGCAAATGATGACAACTTTCGACGCAAGAGCTTTCCAAATATAAATTCGTAGCTCCGGTATAGAGTCGCCCCGGATGCAGGAACGTAGCTCTGGTATAAAGTCTTCTGTTAAATGTATTCGTAGCTCCAGTATAGAGTCTTCCGATAAATATAGTCGTAGCTCCGGTATAGAGTCTCCAATAAATATGAGAGGCATGTAACTCCGGTTACAAAATCTTTCGAATAAGGATGTATAATAATAAATACATAGTGACATATGCATAGTAGCCCTCACGTCTAGTAACTGTCCTCCCACCTAATGCTACTGTTCGTCTCGTATCCACGACACATCAAGTTCGACTCTAATGAAAGATAAGTCCAAAAGTCCAGTCAAAATATGTACACCGGAGATCCAACATCAGTAACATCCAAAGATCATAAGAGTCACCTATATACCATGCAGTACAAATCTGTGTATAAGGTCTATGTGTCAGCAGAAAAAATTATGACAGTGTACTGATAATGAACTGGATAATCATGTATAGTATATCCAGTGTGAATCGATTGTTAAGAAACTATAAGCATGTACATACAATAAATCATGTTGGCAAGGTATACTTTCCTATAGTTTGTCCAAACTGTGCTGGGACTGCAGTACCAAAGTCTATTCCATAATCCAGAAGCCAATGTACCATAATCTATGTAAATATCTATCAACCCAAATCATAAACATATATCACTCACTAAAGTTCATGTATAACTCATAACTCCCACCTAGAGGGGGGGTTGTTGTAGTCGTGCATTACCTTAGGTTATCTAAGTCACTTGTTAATTATATCGCCTAGAACTAGGTCATAATAGTCCCTATAATCAGTATTTGTTAATATTATAAATTACAAGGTGTAGGTTTGAAATATCAAGTTTGTACATCGTTATTCGTATAGCAAAACCTACGATATGTAAATCAAGATAAGATGATTAATCGCAAGTTTAACAATCTTATCTTGGCGATCCACATGGTCACCTTGTCAATTTCAGCGATATGAGATCACTGGAATTGACTGACCTTAATTTCGATGCACGGATTTTAAAATACTAACATAACAAGAATTAATTATAATTATTGGTGATACATAAAAGAAAATCTACAGACATCATCAGATGATGAAACAAATGCCACCAACGTGTCCAAAATGGTCAAATTAGCTAGGATAGCCTACACATAAGTCCAATTTGGATGTAGCAGCAAGACGGTAATTTTAGGTCAAAACGATATCCGTCATAGGACCCGCTTTGCACCGGAAAATGTGCTAGTATAAAAGTCCTCTAAACCTAGCTAATTATATGTCCACGAGTCCAGAATGATGATATGAATCCAATGGTATATTCGGAATTGGATTCCGATGAGTCGATCTCAAAATGATCCGCTGACCCGAACGTTAGAATCTGATTTGGACAAAAATGAGTGTCGGAGCTAAGTTCTCTAAATCTTGTAAAATCTAAGTCAATGAGTCCAGAATGATGATACAAACCCAATGTTATATCCAGAATGCGATTTCGATGAGCCGTTCTCAAAATGACCAGTTGACCTGGACATATGACCCGATTTGTACCAAAATGCGTATCGGGATCACGTTGCTCCAAACTCAACAAATTATAAATTAACTTATGGTAAAATGAGTCCACAAGTCAATTGGTGGTGCCGGAATTAGAATCCGGAGTCCCGGGTTCAAAATTAGAATTTTATAAGTTAAAAAATTACGGTTTCGAGAGTGGCATCGATTTCAACCAACCAAACGACGTCCTATAAAGTTGAAATTGTTATGGCACGAAGATGGTTATACCTTCTACGCATAGGAACTGGTGGCACATCAAAAAGAGCTACGGTGGTTGAGAAACAAATCCACGAAGTTGGCTCCACGAAACTGTCCAAAGTAAAAGTATTTTAAACGGTCAACTTGGTGACCTGTTTTGATCTATCAAATAATCGAATTAACGGTTGAAATTTTAGATGAGCGAAGTGGTATATACCGAGAATGAGGGAAACAATCAAATTGATGATCCAGTGGTTGGATTCTCCAGAAAATGCGTTCAAAATTGTTATCCCAAAATGCAATTTAGGACTCGATTTTGCGCACGTCACGATGGGATCCCGTGCAAAATGCATGAATTTCCTATGTATTATGTAGAAGAGGTCAACGAACCCCAGGGGGGTCACTCGAGATCACCGGTTGCTGCAGGGGTCATAGGGTGGTTGCGACCGTGCGTGGCGGTGTACGACGTCGCCGTACAGCAGTTTGCCCGAGGGCGGGTCTTGTCGTTGTACGACCAGGGTGACGGTAGCCTAGTAACGGGTGCTGCTGCTGATCTAATATGGTCTCCCCTCAATGCAAGCATTCGCGTGAGCGCGGCTGCTGCTGCAGGAACGTTAAATATATAGAGAATGGAGTAGAGGAGTATGGAGGAGAGAGGGGATTAGAACATTGAATATATGGATAGAAGAGGAGCGAAAGAGTCGCGTTCCTAAGCTCTGTGAGCTTGGCAAAGGCCAGCATAGGTGTTAGGCGCGCAGAGAGAGAGAGAGCATTTTGCAGGAGAGAAGAATGTGTGCTTCTCATTCAAAAAAAGCGGGTAGGTTTTGTTTTGGGCTTGGATATCGGGTTTAGTTTATATCCACTCGATCAATGTCCTATTTTGAATTTAGGGCGAGTTATCTTTTAGTGGGTAGCCCGCCCGGACCCGGATCTGCTCATGATTTAGATGGGCCTCATTGATGGGTGAGGTGGGGGGGTATTAGGATTAATTGGAAAGTGGGCTTGGGCTGATGGGTTTAATCAAATAGGGTTGTTGGGTTTTATGTTTTAGAAAATAAGAAGCAGGTTAGGGAATATATAGATATTATATATATATATATATTTTTTTAGGGAATATATATATATATATATATATATATTATATATATATAATATATATATATAGTTTTTTTTTATTATATATATATATATATATATATATATATATATATATATATATAGATATATATATATATATATATATATATAATAAAAAAAAACTATTTAATATATATATTAATATATATATATATTATATATATAATATATATATATATATATATATATATATTAGAATATATATTTTTTTTTTTTTTTTTGTTTGTTTTTATATATATATATATATTTTTTTTTTTTTGGATTATATATATATATATATATAATATATTATATATATATAATATAATAATATATAATCCAAAATATATATATGTATACATATAGACAAAATAATTTTTATATCCTAAATAACAATATATGTACTTTAAATATGTATATGTATCTATATTCACTAGTTTATATATATATATTATATATATATATTATATATAATATATATATATAAAATTATATATATATATATATATATAATATATATATATATATATATATATATATATATATATATATGGTTCCCGATGCCTCGTCTGTGACTTCGGCCACCCCTTCATCTCCCCATCTATCCCGTCTGGATCCTCTCTCCCTGCCGATCTCCTTGCTCTCAACCCGTGTTGGGAGAGGGACCCCAGGCCTGCCATTGCCTCCCTTCCCATACCTCCGCGGTGCGGACCCCCCCCCTTGCGTCTCCGAGGGACTCTCTGTGGTTATATACTAAAAGCATCACTTTTGTAGTAACCTTATTTCCTTAAATTTTGAATGAGAATCATATGGGCAAATGTTTGCATATTGTATTTGTTGCAAGTGTTAATGCAAATGTCTGATATTCTATATTGTAGATAATATGGTGTGTGGTGTCACAGAAGATCATATTATCAGTTTTCTATGGAGTATATAAATAGTTCACAACCTAGATGGACTTGGATAATCTATTGGAAAGGTTGTAGTGTAATCTGGTATTAGTCTATCTTGACTATAGGTTTACACTAGTACACTTTGTGTGTATTGAACATGACCACTTGAGGTTGTTCTCTTTGTACTGACTACATAAGAGAACAAACACCTCTGTTATTATGGATGCTTGTGCTCTTAATTCGGATATAATAACGGACATGTATATGCAGTTTGCATTACTTTGACTCATAAAAGAGTGAGATTCATTATGGATCAACAACCTCAATAAATTGGGTAATAACATTATATGTATGATGGGCTGTTGATTATAAATGGAATCCATGTCCCGATACATCGGGTTGAAGATGTCCTTTAAGAGCTCATAAGGATTGTCATGTAAACCTTGCAGGTGGATTATATCAGACATGACAAATAAAGTTGAGCGGTACTACTTAAGGAAAAGATGTCGAATCAATATAGTTGTCAGTAACTTAATTTGATCGACGGACATACGATATCTTAACATGGGGAGCCAAATGAGCATATAATAAAAGGAGCCCACAAACATAATTTGGAATTAGGGAGGTAGTGCAACAATAGCTCATTAGTGGACCGAGCTATTGTTAATGGGCCTGGATTGTGTGTTCGGGCTGAACACGGGATATCCAGATCCGTTAGGAGGCCTAACCCTAATTTCTCTTCATGGTCCCTGCCGTAGCCTATATATATCCTCTATTCTCTGGCCGCCAGATTACGGATCAGAAATCTAAATTTTTCTCTAAATTCTTGATTCACGTAAGGAGAGATAGAGAGGGATGCCAAGGAGAAGAAAAGGCTGGAGATCGTCGCCCACACGACGTCCAACTCGAGGAAAGAATACGTGCAGAAGATCTTGGGGTTGTCCGCTCAAGATTGCCAGGAATTACTTGTCTCCTTTCCGTCGTAGGTATAATTCATGAACACTAGTTTCCGCCTATGAAGGGTTAGAACACGTATTAGATCTGTTTAACTTTCTATCGATCAATACACACACCAAAGAAAGGGTCCTGGGAATCCCCAATTCCATCAATTGGTATCAGAGCCACTTTGGATCTACTTATTGATTGATATGTCCATGTTGTCCAATAAAACCTGCGCTGTGTAATAGTCGGTAGATGTAGATCTGTTCTAACTCGATTTTGCAGGCATCTTAGATACAACTATTATGGTCCAATGCATGTTTTTTTGATTGTGTTGTTTAAACGGACATGTCGTGGATGTTGTGTTGCTGTGGATGTAATTAAAATCACGAGGGTTGATCGTGCTTATTATTTAATTTTTCAATCTAGATTATGTGTGAACTCCTTCGGGAGGCATAGGATTGATGTAATTTTAATTATTTTTGATCAATCATGATGGCGGTGGTGGCTGTTTCTGACGCCGGATGAGATGCTGGTTTTAAGCAGTCCAGAGGCAGACAGATGATTTTCGATGAAGGAATCGACAGCCAAAAACCTAAAAAAAATAGATATTTTCTCTTATTTTGTCATTTTGCTTTTTCTGATTATGCATGTTTATTATTGTGTGGTTGTCTTTTTTGAAAAACCAAGCCAACATTAATAGTGGACAACATGGACATAATATCAACTAGTAGAAAAACCCTCATTGTTAAATAACTAAGGGGAGAGGATTTTTATTTAGTATAAATCCTATGGTCTCCATTACTGGTTTGTAGGTGATGTAATTATACTTGCATGTTGGCTTTAGTGCTTTCCTCCATATCGGATGAGTATAATTATGGATCACCAGTACAAACTTCCTTAAGGATAATTGTAGAAAGTTATTTATGTGTTCACTTCTCCGTCTGATGGAACTCATTACAAGGTAATGGACTTAGTATTAAGTAATGGTATACACTTAGATAAAATAATGGTATCCTCCCTATCGGAGTCACTGCTATATTTGTATGACCAGAGCAAGACCAGCATATTAATTTTATTTGTCATAAAGTTTATTGACATGATAGTAAAATTAATAAGAAAAATCTACTTGAAGAAAGTTGAATTTGTATACGTCCACACTATCGTGGCATGCTAAATTCATGGTGTTCAAGGTGTTGGTGAATTTCTTATTATTGTTTTAAGGGAATCAATATTTAGTTAATTCAAAAAGTTTTTTTGCCCTACATAATTTTATTTATGTGATTCTAAGGATTTCAAAAATGGGTTCTTTCAGTCCACTTATGGTGATTCTTAAAAAAACAAATTACTGGACCTAATTATATTGACTGGAAACGTCATTTGGATATTGTTCTGACTGCTGAGGAGTACAAATATGTACTTGTTGAGGAATGGCCACCTAAGCCTGATGCTAACTCTGATGAAGAGGTCAAGGACGCTTATAAGAAGTAGAAAAAGGCAGATGAGATGGCGAGGTGTTACATTCTGGCATCTATGTCAAATGTACTGCAACATCAGCATCAGGCCATGGCCAGCTTATGACATGATGTATAACCTCAAGGAACTCTTTGGACATCAGAGTAGAGCAGCTCGGCAGTTTGCTATGAAATATAGATGAATACAAAAATGGTAGAGGGTACATCAGTAAGGGATCATGTTCTCAAGATGATGGGTCATCTGAATGAAATGGAGATCCTTGGAGCTGAGATCGATAGGAAAACCCAGGTCGATATCATTCTTGGGACTCTGCCTAAAAGTTTTGACAATTTCTGCCTTAATTACAACATGAACAGAAGGTTGTATAGTTTGGCAGAACTTGCAAAAGAGCTACAGGATGCTGAATCTCTCTTTAGGCAGAGTGGTCATGTTTTTGTTTCTGAAAAGGCTTCTACTTCTAAGCCAAAGGCGGTAAGAAGAAGAATAACATTCAGAAACAGGCAAACTCAGCAAAGAAGGGCATGGGACCTCAAGGCGCGGTGAAAAAGCCGAAAGGTAAATGTTTCAAGTGCAAAGGGTCAGGACATTGGAAGACTGATTGTCCACTTCTCAAACAAGGGAACAAAGAAGGTATATCTCATTTACTAGAAGTTGAAACATGTTTAGCGGTGTATCTACAGACACCTGGTGTGTAGATACAGGAGCCACTAATCATGTCTGCATACATTACAGGGGTTCCAGGAAACCAGACGGCTCAGTGATGGAGAGATATGCTTGTTCATGGGTGATGCTACAAAAGTATCGATCGTTGCATTAGGAGATGTTACTTTATCTTTTGGTAGAAATAAGTCTTTGACATTGAGAGATTGTCTTTATGCACCTTCACTTAGAAGGAATTAGTTCTGTTTCTATGTTAGTTAAGGATGGATATTCAGTTTATTTTAATGACAATATTGTTATTAGAAAGAATAAACATTTTATCTGTTTTGGTGCATTGGTTGATAATTTGTATGTCATTAATCTATTTCGCCCACAATGTAACTTATGGAAATGAATAATATGTCATCTAACATAAATAAGAGAAAAGAACCTTCTTGTATGAACCAAATATATCTTTGGCACTTGCGATTGGGGCATATTAACCTAAGAAGGATTCAAAGACTGGTTGAAGATGGACCTTTGAGTTCATTGGAAGTGGAGGCACTACTAGTCTGTGAATCCTACTTGGAAGGTAATAACCAAAAGGCCTTTTACGGCAAAGGGGTATAGGGCCAAAGATGTGTTGGAATTGGTTCATTCTGATTTGTGTGGACCCATGAATATCCAAGCTAGAGGTGGCTTTGAATATTTTGTCACATTATTGACGATTATTCAAGGTATGGATACATTATTTGATGCGCCGTAAGTCTGAGTGCTTTGAGAAATTCAAAGAGTACAAGGCTGAAACGGAGAAACGTCATGGAAAATGTATCAAGTCATTACGATCAGATCATGGTGGCGAGTACCTCTTTGGAGAGTTTAGGGATTATTTATCAGAGGCTGGGATTGCATCCCAATTGACTGCACCTGGAACGCCCCAACAGAATGATGTAGCCGAAAGAAGGAATAGAACTCTTATGGAGATGGTTAGATCAATGATGAGTTATTCGGATTTGCCAGATTCATTTGGAGATATGCCTTAGAGACTGCAGCTTATATTTGAACTTAGTTCCTTCTAAGTCAGTACCTCTTACTCCCACAGAGCTGTGGATTGTGCGTAAGCCTAGTCTGAAACATGTTCACATTTGGGGTAGTCCAGCACATGTGCTGAATGGGAAAGCAGATAAGTTGGAATCTCGTACAGAAGTACGCTTGTTTGTAGGCTATCCAAGAGGAACGAAAGGAGGTTTATTTACAGTCCTAAGGATCAGAAGGTCATTGTTAGCACCAATGCCCGATTCTTAGAGGAAGACTATGTGATGAACCATAAACCCACAAGTAGAGTTATTCTAGAAGAACTGAGACGTGAGACACCAAGTACTTCAGTACAAACAGTACAAGAGGATGAACCACAAATAACTGCACAACGTGTCACAAATGTTACACCATAACGATAGTGCCTCATCGTAGTGGGGGGGTTGTGATACAACTTGATAGATATATGTTCTTGGAAGAGTCGTCAGACTTCGTCCCTGAGGAACAAGATTATGATCCCTATACCTACAATGAAGCACTCCAAGATAAAGATGTAGAGTCTTGGCAAAAAGCAATGATATCTGAAATAGAATCTATGGATTCTAATCATGTCTGGGAGCTTGTAGAACCACCCGTTGGTGTAAAAGCCATTGGATGCAAGTGGGTCTATAAGAGAAAAAGAGGATCAGACGGTAAGGTTGAAACCTTTAAAGCTCTGCTTGTAGCAAAAGGTTTTACTCAAAGAGAGGTATTGATTATGAGGAAACCTTTTCTCCTGTAGCCATGCTTAAGTCTATTCGGATTTTATCTATTGCAGCTCATCTCGATTATGAGATTTGGCAAATGGATGTCAAGACAGCTTTCCTTAATGGAAGTCTTGAGGAAGACATCTATATGAAGTAACCAGGGT